>VXAC01003539.1:0-13843 GCA_013399225.1 Rhipidura dahli
TTGTTTGAATTGTTAAACTGTTCCTACCTCAACCCCTGAGGGTGAAGATTTTCCTATTCTCCTCCTAACCAGGGAGGGTGGGAGTGAGTGAGCAGCTGCAATGGTGCTCAGCTGCCAGCTGGGGTTAAAACACAGCACGTGGAGGTGTGAATATTCCTGAAGGCTTCCCAGCTTTGAATAATAGCAGTAGTAAAATAGCTAACATGTCCATGGATTATGTGATGTCTAACAAGAACTTGAGCTTGTGACATAGTTCAAAGGAAAATTCATCCACCTACAGAACTCAAATTCATTAGAAAATCATCCTCACTGGTGAATTTGGAACTCTTGTTTTGTTGTTGTTATTCTAAAACTCAAATATATTAGCAGGAGTTATATGCCTATGTCCATCTGTGGTTATGCATAGAAATCCCTCCATGGGGCCAAAAGTGTGGCTGTGTAGTGGTTGTGTGAGAACTGAACTTTGCTTACAAGTGAAAGCAGGGTGAGCTGTAAGCAGAAGGCACAGGCATGAGTGAGTTTAGAAAGAACAGGAAGGTCTACAGCAGTTTGAGACATCTGAGTTTTAAGTCCAAGAAGCCTCATTTAAAGGAGAATACAAACACTGCCCTTGCAGATGAAGAAGTGTATTTAAAACAAGTTGTTGGTTCTTCCACAGTTGGAGTGGCCAGGTCCCACAGAATGCAAATGGCTTTGCCTGCCTCTTCCATTAGTCCTGGTTGTGACTTCTTTACTGCAACTGTGAGTGATATCAGGAGAAGTAAAATAAACAGGGTTAGAGCATGGCCTCAAACACTGTCCAGAAACCATCTGCATTGTCTAACTGGTAGCAACTCCAGGCTTAGTCCTGTGCCAACTAGTAAACTTCCCAGACACTGCCCCAGCACAATGCCAGGGACAACAAGAAGAGGGAAAAATCCTGCACCATTGCAGACAGAAAGAGGAGTGAGACTATGCAAGAGCAACAGCTCTGCAGACACCAAGGTCAGTGCAGAAGGAGGGGCAGGAGGTGCTCCAGGAGCCAGAGCAGAGATTCCCCTGCAGCCCCTGTTGCAGAGCATGGGGAGGCAGCTGTGCCCCTGCAGCCCATGGGGATCCATGGGGGAGCAGAGATCCACCTGCAGCCTGTGAAGGACCCCACCCAGAGCAGGTGGATGCCCAAAGGAAGCTGTGACCCCACAGGAAGCCTGTGCTGGAGCAGGCTCCTGATAGGACCTGTGGCTCCGTGGAGACTCACACTGGAGTAGCCTGTTCCTGAAGGACTGCACCCCGCGAAAAGAACCCACGCAGGAGCAACTTGTGAAGAACTGCAGCCTGTGGGAAGGATTCACGTTGGAGAAGTTTGTGAAAGCCTGTTTCCTGTTGGAGAGACACTGCACTGGAGCAGGGAAAGAGTGAGTCATCCTGCTGAGGATGTGTGATGATAATGTGTGATGAACTGACCTCAGCCCCCATTCACCATCCCCCTGCATTGCTGGCAGGGAAGAGGCAGAGAAATTGTAAGTGAAGTTGAGCCCTGCCTGAAAGAAGGGAGGGTGAGGGAAGGGTGGTTTAAGATTTGGGTTTATTTGTCATTACCCTGCTCTGTTTTGGTTTGCAATAAATTAATTTCCCCAAGCTGACTCTGTTTTGCCCATGATGGTAATTGTAGAGTGATCTTTCCCTGCCCTCATCTCTATCCACAAGCCTTTCCTTATATTTTATTTCCCCTGCCCAGCTGATGAGGCGAGTGACAAAGTGGCTTTGGTGGACACCTGGCACCCAGCCAGGGTCAACCCATCACACAAGGGCCACCCTGTTTTGTGGAAAGAGTACAGCATCAGCATCGTTTTTCTTCCCTTGGGTCTGTGGAAGGCACTCTGGGTTGATTTATTTACTGGTTTAGACATAGCCAGGCTTCAGTATGGCTCATAACGTGCCCAGTGAGAATTTTTGCCAAGTAGGACTACTGCAAGCAGGCACGACAGGACAGTAGTCAAATAAATCTTGCAAGGCTCAACTATTTCTAGGATTTGAGGGTGAAGATTTCATAGAAATGGCCAATTAATGCACTGTGAGCTTGACATTTCTGGAAGTGTAAGACTCACTGCACATGAAGAAAACTTACTGTACATCTGCATCTGTGAACTAGACTGTGTAACAGCTGCAGATGAGTGCAGGTACTGCTGCATGCACAGAGTCCATTTGCCCAGAACTGACAGCCCAGGCAAAGTGATTGCCATGGCGCCAAATGGACAGCCAGGCATGTAGGAATCCTTGACCATGTTGTTCTTTTTCTGACAGTAGAAATTTTGAGGAAGAAAAAAGGGCTCTTTTCTGTGGAAATATGAAGATATACCTAAGAATTTAAGATTTTCAGTTGTTTCTGAGTTAATGGTTTCAGTTCCTGTACCACACAAAACTTTTCTCTTCAGAATGGTTTTTTCATTTATCTTTTAAAAGTCTCCTGAATTCATGTGCAAAATGAATCTTACTGGTAATTAGGTATTTGGTGAATTGTTAGCTTGCTGCATGTGTTAATCATATTGAAACTAGCTATACTCTAAGGTTACTTTTAATTCAGACTGCAAATCAGTATTCTCAGTTGAATTATGTATTGGCTTATGAACTGTTGGGTCTTCACTACTGCAAGTATTATTTTGTGAGCACTGCAAAAAGATTATACTGTTAAATATACATAAATTTTGATTTCAGCCAAGTATGTTCTCAGGGGGAATTCTAGGAGGCAAAGGATCCTTGTTACTTGGAAAACCATTAACAGTATTTTGTGACCTTCAAGGCAGATAATTAGAAGAATAACTTGTTAAGGTTTATGTACCATCCATAGCTTTATTGAAACAAAGGACCTGTGTGAGATGCTGTTTCAAAGATTCTGCACAGATCAAGAATTGTTGTCTTTGACATAATCCTTATCAAGAACATCATACCAGAAATGAAGAATTGGCAATAAAACATCCCCTGTACTGGATTTGGGAAGTAACCAAACTGATTACAAAGAAAGATTGTAAATTGATTTAAAATGTGAAAGGGTTGTATTAAACTTAAAGACTGCTGTACTTGTTCCATATCTTTAGAAGAGACTGGCTGAAGACTGACTTGCCCATAGTCTGAAACAGACCTTTTATCATCTGTCTGCTGGATGGAACAATACAGGCATGTTTCATTTATTTAGAATATGGCCAGAGGCCAAAGAAAGATTAAAAATGTAAGCAAGAGTCAGTGCAATGGTTGTTCCTGTAAGAGTTAGGCATTTGGATTGCAATATCAGCAAATCCGCCCACAAAAGATATTCCTACAACAGAGGATTTTCATTTGATGTCCTGGAAAAGCTATTGGTATGGTAAGGACAGGCTTACCCATTACTCCAGCAGCTGAATTTGGAATGGATTTGGCATTTACGAGAGTAAACAAAAGCAATTGACATACTTGAATAAGTTATTTTGTGAGCAGCAGAACTAATGAATGCAAACAAATTCTAAAAGGAACAAATTGTTCCTTATGGAATTCTGTCTTTGATCTTCAGCCTCCCTCACCATAACCCCAGCTCCCCTGCCCAGGTCCTCTGCACTTTTTGAGCCAGCTGAGACTCATCACATGCTGCAGTTTACTCGGAGCTGGGCTGTGCTGTTGGCCCCTGGTGTGTCTCTGTCTCAGTGAGGGCAAGTTGTCTGAGCATCTCTGTCCTCCAGAGAAACTTCATTGTTTTGTAGATGCTTGAGAGGGGTTCAAGCCTGCCTGAGGGACCTAACTTGAGCTTAAATTCAAGAAAGCCAGAGAACCAGCCTTGTTTCACTGTTTCTGCCCTACCAAAAGCAACAATATATCACCACTGCCTGAGACCAGGCATCTAATTTTTGCAGACAACGTCTGCCTTCAGAGAGATCTAAAGGTATTCACCTGTCTACACTGACTATAGAGGGAAACTTTGCTTTAGGAGAGCTTATTCTTCAGTTTCCTGAAATGTTTGGTCAAGTTAAAAACCTAAGGTAAGACTCCAATTTGAGCCTTATTCTTACTATTTTGAGTGAAACTGGCCATGGAGGTCAGGAGAGGACAGACAGATTGCCCCATTGTGGGAATTATGGGAAACTATGTTAAAAGTAAGAACAATTAGGAAGCATGCATATTTAATGTAATGGTTTATCTGCTTTAGTATTGCTCTAGATAATGTAGAAAAATACTGCAAAAACAAAAAAAAATTTCATTTAGTTTCATTAAAACTTTTTTTTTTTGAATAGCTGAATACAAGTCCAAGTCTTAAGTCTCTCTGAAACACTTTAATTCAGTACTGTAGAACAGTTCAGTCCAAGGTTTCATTTCAGGTAAGGGAACTGATTCTGCTACATATATTGTTAGTGAGTTGAACAGAACACTGAAACTCCTTGAACACAAACTTCTGTAGAAAAGCCATTCACCAGTTTAACTCAGCTTTTCTAATATACCTGTGTCTTCTGAAAGTACCCAGACTGGTGGCTGATGTGATTCCTTAATCTTTCTCCAAAATACATTTTTAATTTTTCCTTGACACTCAGGTGGATCAGAGCTCGAGTGTTTTACGATTTAATTCTCTTCAACTCTTTTGGAACATGTACACCTCAGTACACAAAAAGAGCTGGAGAACTGCTGGTTCAAAGGGATAGTAACAGAACTTGAAATAAATCAGTTTGAATAAAAGAAGAAACCAGCTGAGCCTGTAGTCAACAAATCTGACTGATTTCAAGCTGAAATCTTTGGCACATTTGGATAACAAAGAACACACTATAAAATGAAGGTTTGTGCCTCCTTGTCCTCTTAGGATGAAGCCGGAGCGAGGTGATACTCTGATGGCAGTTCCACTGTGCTAGCTCAGCCACAAATGTGACTGGAAGTGAATGAGGCCTCACAGGAAGCCTCTTTTGAGCTCAATATCACAACAGAAGAAGTGAGCTCTTTAGGAGTAAGAATACCTAGTTTTCTTCACTGAATGCCTGAAGACTTTGCTATAAGACCTTGACATTCACAATATGGAATGCCTGTCTTTTTTTTTTTTTTTTTTTTTTTGTAATTAAGTGCTGGTTTGGCCAAGGTATGCAGTAATGAAAAGTGCTAATGAATCTCTGATCACCTGTGCTGGCTTTGTTTCACGGACAGCACCCACAGGAGTGCTGTGTCCTCTTCTGTGAGCACTGACATTGGCACAAGGAGGAGCAGTTCTCCTTGCCACCAAATACCAACCTGTCTTCAGAGGGCAAGCAGGTGAGTTCCTTCACTTGCAGCGAGGCTCTGCTTCTTCTCTTCTCCACCATGCAAATACTCTCTAAGCCTTCTATGGTCTGGCTCTAGACCCAACTGCAGTCACATTTTTCTTCACAGAGCTGAAATAAAATTTTACAAGTCAGTTTTGCTTAAGCAGCAGAATGCTTGGGGAACCATCCTGGACTCAGGGAGAGGTATTTCCACTGAGGTATTAAAACTACTGAAGTACTGAAACTATTATCTGAATATTTCTGAAAAAGAAGAAAGCCTAAGATATATGGAAAAACCCACTTGGTTTATTTGTGCAATATATTATAATTTGTGTATTACATAGAACACATCTAGGACAGTATCAGTCTTTGGGGAGGATATCTTAGTTCTGCCTTGCAGGATTTCCACATTTAACTTAGGAGTAGAGTGGTAAACCAAATTAACACCTTTTTTTGCTGTTGTTCTTTTGGGTGTTTTTTTTTTTTCTTTTTGTTAAATTGAGACTTCTATGCTCAAGTCTTAAGTGATTTAGTGTGGAAATTCTGAGGGAAAAAAGCAGAAAAAGGAAAGAGCAATTGTAAATAAATCCACAAGAAATAAGGAGGATTTTGGCAAGGGAGGATAAAATGATAGAGAAAGAAACAGAGAAGTGAAATATGTCTGGTGAGAGAGAAAGAAGGACTAACTGCAGGGAACACCAGAAATTTCCTACCCTTGGGACCATATCAGTGGCTCAGACAGAAGCAGCTGTGCCCAGCAGAGACCCAGATTTGTCAGAGACCCTGGGGCTGTCTGGACAGAAACTAAACCCAACTTCCAAATGCCAAGCAAAACAGGGTCAGAGATGAAGAAAGCTTTTTACCTTAAATGAAAAGCTTTGCCTTAAATAAAAACTTTCAAAGGACTGCCCCCCCTTCTCCTCTACTGCATGAAAAATAGAAAACTTTAGCAGTCAATGGCTGTCAAGGACTTAGTTATAATGCAGCTTGGACAGCCATGGTGGATGAGGCCAATAGGGGATTCAAATGGAATGACCTTCTTTTGTTGCATTTTGGTTTTCAGTTTTTTATTAAAAAAAAGCTCTTTAGCTTAGGTCTCTACCTAGGCTTTTTTTGTAACCAAGATATAAAACAGTTTGGCTCCATCTTAACTGGGCAGCCAAACTGTGTTACAAGGTCAGGCCATAAACAGATTTAACAACTGTTGTTAATTAAATAGTTATTGTAGTATAGATGGGGTCAAACAAAGGGTATGTGTGGGAGGGGAGGGAAAGAGAGGGCCTAAGTGGCAAAAGGTGGGGGAATCTTGGCTCCTGACTTAGAAGGCGTGAACAAGCAAGAACTCTGTGGAAAAGACCTCTGGGACATAACAATAACAGTTAGCATTTCAAATTTTGGTGCAAATATTAAGAAATTAATAGCAAAAAACCCCAACTCATGTTCTCTCATTTACACTTTCCTATTATGTGAAACCATCTTGGTAAGACTTGGCTTTTCTCCAGCAGAAATCCTGTATCTGCCTCTATCAGTGGTATCACTTCAATGACATATTAATGCCTCCCCATGCCAGGATGTTGTCCAAGTTCCAGCTGTTTGAAAGAGTTGTTACAGAATGAGAATTCCAGTTGGAGATTTATAGAACAGCAACAGGAAAAAAAAAAAAGGGAGGATTACATTTAATTTTAATACTCAGAAATGTGCTTTCCTTGTCTTGAAAGTGGAACCCTGCTGGCGTGTCTGCAGCCTGTCTTGAATACTGATTTTGTGTGTGCCTAGCTAAAACCAGTGCCTGTGATATGATCTGATTTTGACTCTACAGAGGAAGGTAGGAGGAGCAAAATTTATGCTTCAGGTCTGTAAGGCATTTTAAAGTTAATCGGGTCCTTTGGGTCTGATATAATTTGTGTAAGATTGCTGTTGATGATTAGAATAGCTATTTAAGGTTTTTGTTAATAGTCTGTTACATGGACCCAGTGGAAAGATTCCAATAGCAGTCTGTTAGTTTTTCCCTGTCACATTCAGGTTACAGACCCTTCACAGATGTTGTAAATAGACATCAATACTAAAAGGGAATATTACACAAATTAAAATCATAAGTGTGCTCAAACTGCCAACATAGACGTTTTGTTAAAAACATCTGTCACATAAAAGCAAACATTTAAGGCCATTATATTTATAACAATTGTTTTCATTTTTAATATGTACTACATATTTTTCTTTTCTTCTGTTATTATTGATTTGAATATTTTTTCTTAGACTTTAATACTTATTTTTTCCAACAATACTTATATTCTTGACCGTATAAATAATAATGTGGACTTTTAATGAAAAGAAATAAATCTCAGTGGTTGGAAATCTAGTGGATATTTGCACAATGAATGAGTCAACTGAGAATCCAACACTATGTTCTCAAAAAAAAAAAAAGTTATCAAATGTTACAAACACAAGTATTAAGCTGGATGTCTGTTCAATTACATCCAGTTATTTAATTCTGTTCTGAAATAATTTCTTAGGTGAAAAGCATAAATGACATAAATGTCCTGTTCTGGGCCTTTTTGTTACATTACTGCTGATGCAGCTGTTCCAGTTGTACAAGTACTCACCATAACACTGTGCCACAGAGCCCCCCGAAGCTGGACAGCCTTGAGGTGCTTTCTAACTAACACACCTACTGCATCGGTGTTATCCACCCTTCCTTCCCCCTTTCCACTGCTGCCTGCAGATTCTGGGTAAATCTGTGAGATCTCTTAGCCCAGGCTGCTCTAGGCTTCTCTCACCAGTGCTGTTTCTGCAACACAATAAAAGAGAGTTAGAAACCATCAGTGCCCCCATTTACCCTGCTTACAGCTCCTCTCTCCCTTATGTTTGCTTTGGGGATAACTATTTGGAGCTAAGGCAGAAAAGGAGCTAACGGTGAAGAAGTGGGGACAACTGAATCTTGTGCTCAAGCTCAGCCTTATCTCCTTCCATTTGTAGCAGCACACCTTCACACTTCCTAACAGCTCAAACTTGTCAGAAGATTATATAAATACAATGAATTGTCACAATCAGGAAGAATTTGTGGCTCATGGAACAATAGTCTTGGTCTGGTTAAAATCAATACTTGCTATTTTTTTGATTACCTGTCTTCTGAAAACCAATCATGTTTAAATATATGATCAGCTTTAAGTTCACATTTAGCTTTTCCTTAAGATGGTGAGATAGTTCTCAATGTAAGGCCTCCACGTAATTAGATCCAGTCGAAGAAGAACAGTTGCAGTCTCTTGAGACATTGGTATTTGTGTGGCACAGAGGGTGTGCTGGACCCCTTCCAAATGTAGAGTCACAGCCCATGGCCAGGGTAGCTGTTGAACCAACTCAGGCTCAAAGAAGAGTTATGAAAAATGTGAATACTGACTTCAGGTTCCACTCAAGAATGGAACAGATCTCATGAAGAGATTATGAAGGTGCTCTGTTGTGTGGGACTGAGTAAGCCAGGCCTGTAGCATCATTGAAACATCAGTTGGAAGAGATGCCTAGAGATTTCCTGGTTATCCAATGTTACCTTCCTCTGGAAGTTGCTAGAGCAACCAGTGCTAGAGCAGCCCTTAGTCTAAAAGAACTTGGTGGGTTTTTTTTCATTGCTGTGCATCATAGGGTATCATTGCCCTTTGAAAGTGTCATGTACAGCTTCTTCAGAATTATCCTGCGTGTCAGGATCAGGCCCAATATGTTGAAAAATGCAATTATTATGATCACAATAAAGCCAAAACCAGAAGTCACTTGGCTTCACTGAGCTGGTGAAACACAGTCAAAAGTCAGATAGTAAAGGGTATCTTTTCAGCATCCTGCTGCTGCAGAGTTCTGGTTGGCTGTAAGTCCCATCCCAGCTCTCTGTCATATCTGCCAGGTGTGTAGATACCTCTTAATGGAATCTCAACCAGACACCTATATTTAGGAGCTTCCACTGACAGTAGCAAATAGATTTCAGCTGACTGCAATAGGAGCTTACACAACATGCTCCCAGATAAATACCTGAATATAGACACTGTAGGATTCAGGTCCTACCTGCAGTGGCGAAGTAGGAGGGTTCTGGAAGAAGAGTTTTGAGCACTGTTTTGAAGAACAATATGTTCATCAGCAGTCTTTGTTGTGGAGGTACATATCCCATGTCCCTACTGTTCCTGATGAAATATTGAAGAGGCCATGCTGTTTAAGTGAATGCACTAAACCAGCCTCGCTTCTCTCACATACTCTTCAGGGTTTCTATGCTAACTAATACTTAACTGTATAATCATTGTAATTTTTAAAATTTGAGTATTTAGTAATAAGTATGTAATAGCATCTGTTCAACTGTATTATGTTATTTTTCATTTAACTGAAGATCCCTGAGAGAAACAATAAGAAAAGATAGTGAACATGCATAAAAAGAATGAGCTATTACAGTTTCACCCTCAAAAATTGACATGATGTATTTTTAGGGGTTGTCAGTGGGAAGATGGAAACACAATGGGTCACAAATAAAATGTTGCTGTCAGAATAACTGCTTTTATGAACTGCAACCGAGAACCACCACACATTTGGGCAGTGTGTAGGTAAGAACCATCAGAAACAAGGCACTAAACAGACAGATTCCTGTAAAGCACATAGCTCCGAGGTACGTGACCTGCATGGGATCCTGCATGGGAAAAATATACAATTCCTGAAAATTGTCAGTTCCTCTGTTTTCTGCCCATCTTAGTTTTCCTGTGGTGTTATTTCAAGATGCCTAATTTGCTGTGTTTGATATTAGTTTCGGCAATCATTTCTCAGCATGCATGTGTGCCTTGTCCCTTTATTTCCACATTTTTCTCTCTGGACACAGCTAATGCCATTTGCAACGTGAGTTCTGATAATATTGTCCATCTCTGTTCTTTATGAGTTTAAAAGTGCATGAAGTCAGGCATTTATCTACATGTCTTCCTAATTTATTGTCACATTATGGTGTCCTCTAGAACTTACCAGGCATGTCAGTAGAGATTTCAGAGAACAGATTTAGAGTGCTTGTACATCCAAAATAATTATTTAGAGCTAAAGGAAAGAAGTTTTTTTCACTGGTTTGGGTTTTTTTTGGTGGTGGTTGGTTAGTTGGATGTTTGGGTTCTTTTCTGGGCAAATGAATTGGAAGGTTTGGCAGGAAACAAAATGTAAGAAGCAAACTTCTAGGTTGTTTTTTTCAGAAAAAATGAACCAATAGAGTCTATGTTGAGAGGTAGCTGAGGGCCACTGTAACCTGTGCAGGGCTCTGGGGGAGATTTCTCCCCTAAGTGATTTAATTGTGATGCAGCTTTGCTTTGAAACTAGACTGTGCTGGGACAGAGGTAAGCTACCATGGGGAAAAGACAGCATGCAAATATTAGCTGTAAATCCACTGACATAATCTCTCAGTGACTCCATGCACCCTTTTGTCTTGCAGAAAAATGGTCCTCTGAAATCTCTTGCCTGTCAGCCAAAACCAGGTTGAAAAGTAGCAGTCCCCTGGTGCTAGAGGGGAAAGGCTGTGCTGGCCAGCAGACTGGCAAAACACAGCCGCTAACTCTGTGCTCTGACAGGTTGGGAAAACACAATCTCTGGGGCTTGTTCTAGGTCCTTCCAGACCTCAGTAGGAATGTTCATTGCCTTTTCTGGTGCTGGCTGATATCATCTAGGCATAGATTTTCCCAGTACCCAGTTCAGATCCTACTTCAGGCACCTCCTGGCAAACACAATTTTGTAAACATTTTTTAGCACTCTGTGCCTGAGAGTTGTGTCTGTGGCTGATCTCTTCCTTCGAGCATACAGCTGCACAGGAACCTGTATTTATCCTCATATTCATTGTGCTTTCAACTGTGTTCAGGTCTTACAAGTGTCTTCTATTTGTTATTTTTCTGTCAAAGCCTTTGTTTGCCTAAGTCTTTGATCTCACATATCCAAACATAAATATTCTCTCAAACACTGTACTCAGATGGCCAGAGGAAGGAACAGTCTTTGCAAATATGCATTGTGTCAGTATCTCAAAAATCAGGCAAAGTCACATTCATAAAGCCAAGCATTATCCTCTGTTTATAAGACAGTAAAGAGTGGGAAGCTTCTTATCACTGCATAGAGCAGCCCTGCACTGAGAGGGGAGGATCCAGAGAGGATCAGTCCTGTGCTGGTAAGGTATTGTGGTGACATGGTGGGGGTGAACAGATCCATGGGAGATGACAAGAAAGTCATTAAACCCTTTTCTGTTCCCGTCTCTTCCCCAGCAGAAGGCTGAGGTCCCTTACAGTCCCCATGCTGTGCCTTTGGGGTGGCAGTGATTAAGACCAGTCAGGTGTGGCTGGGGAGTGCTGTGGCTTCCAGATACCCCTCATGGTTGCTACGAGGGAGGCTCTTAGAGCCGGCTGGTTCTTTGCTCTCTCCAACAAGACAGCTGCCACGTGGAGTGGGAAGGTGCGGATTTGGCTGTTGTGACTTTTGTGCAGTGAATTCGAGTCAGAGGCAGAGTTGAGTCCTGCTTAAAATGCCTGGACAGTCTGGGAGTTCTGTAAATGCTGTGACTAAGCTGTCATTTCATAGGGGAGAATCAGAGGATGGGCTATTTTGGCTTCGTGACTCCTGCTGTGGCATATTTATGCTTTCCAGACAAGGTCTCCTACAAAGATGACCCCCCAGTTTCTTTGGAATAAACAGAATGAATGTGACTAAAAACCCACCCCCACAAAATGTTACCTGCTTACTTCTGGTATGATAATAAATTAAATTAACATTTAAAATTAAATGCATATGTTTTTTCATGCCCAGAAGCATAAATTGAGATCCGTTTTGTTAAGGATCTCTTTAAAATATATCAAGTTCTAGACCCAGTTCCTCCTCTGGCATGAATTCCCCAGATGTCTATGCAAGCACATCTGCTTCCATAAATTGTGGACCTGCCCCTGGCAATTTAAAGTATAAGTTTTAATTTTGGAACAATTAGACTATCTGTCTTCTCTGGGGAGAGCCTAAATCACTGGGGTTTACATGTTTTCAACACCTAGAAACTCTTTACCTGTACACTGGTAAAAGATGAGGAGGCTCAGTGGCTGGTGAGAAAACAGTGTTTGTAAGTAGTCAATTCTAGTAATTTCACTTTAGTTTTAATAAAACATGAACATTTGGTTGGCAATGACAGTGTCAAAGAGTGTTAAAGAAAAGGATTCTGGTGGCCTTCAAGACATAGTTGTGGGTGGCATTTGCAAGCCTGCAAGCCTCTCTCAAAGGAATATAAAGAATCATATAGTTATAGGATGGTTTGGTTGGAAATGATCATCTAGTTCCAGCTCCCCTGCCATGGGCAGGGACACCTTCCACTAGACCAGGTTGCTCAAAGCTCAGTCCATCCTGGCCTTGAACAGTTCCAGGGATGGAGCATCCACAACTTTGCTGGCAACCTGTGCCAGGGCCACGCCACCCTCACGGTAAAGACTTCCTTCCTGATATCCAATCTGAATCTACCCTGTTTCAGTTTAAGGCCATTCTCCCTTGTCCTGGCACTACATACCCTTGTAAAAAGTCCTTTTCCTTTTCCTGAGCCCCCTTTTAAGTATGGAAGGCAGGTATAAAGTCTCCCCAGAGATTTCTCCACTCTGAACATTCCCACCTTTCCCAGCCTGTCTTTCTAAGGGAGGTGCTCCAACCCTCTGATCATCCTTGTGTCCCTTCTCTCATCCACTCTGACAGGTCCACGTTCTTCCTGTGTTGGAAGAGGAGTTTTGAGACAGAGCTTGGAGACCCATTCTCTCACACAGAGCCTTCCCCAGCCAGGGCTCAGCATGGATGCCATTCCGGGCAGTGCCAGTGCACCAGCCATGAGGAAACCAGTTATAAAGAGAAGACGAGCTGTATTTTCTTTGGAAGTGTACAAATTTCCTGAGTGTGGTTGCTACAGGAGCAGCTGTCAGCTACCTCATGAGTTTGCCATGCAAAGTGGGTTAGAAGCTCAATCTTTATTTTGTGTCAGTGTCCTCAATAAAACGCCCACCGTTACATATGGGATCCATAGGGAAGTAGGTTTGGAATCTGCACTGCCTGCCCGTGGTGCCTCACCTCCTCTAGAGTATAATTTAATCTCTCTTCTGCCCTTATTCACATGCTGCCATTCAGGCTTTCCCTGAGTACCTCATCAATGGAGAGTAAGTGCAGCACAGGATTTGGTCCTTTCACTTCAATTTTTACGGTTTGTTCTTATATAAACACATTTCAAGGAGTTTTATAAAAGCTGCATAATTCAAGACAGCTTTTGGCATGATGAAAAGAAGTGAAAAGAGAGGAGAAAAGATCCTTTCACTCTGACTTCAAAATGAAGGAGTAAAAAGTGTCCCAGACATCTGAGATGGGAAGGTCTGGCAAAGGCTTCTTAGCAGCTCCCTATCTACATAAACAGTGAGACAAATGAGCAAGTATGAAATTCTGTGAGAAGCCACAGTAGCCCCAGACTGTACTTTTCAGGGTCTCAGAGGCTGAAAAAACCCCACCACTTTTTCAACATAGAGCTCGTTGGGAATTTTTTACTTGGGCTGACCTCCCAGACAAGAAACATTACTCTCTGCAAAAACCTACACTGGAAAGCACTGCTTTTGTTAAAAAAAAAAAAA
>VXAC01003539.1:13875-37819 GCA_013399225.1 Rhipidura dahli
AAAAAAAAAAAAGACAGTTTTTGTTTGGAAGAGTCTAATTAAATATTTAAGTCAAAGGCACTGTAAGAAAACATTAAAGAGTGCACACTGTTGCTTAAATGTGACCATACAATGGTGACTGAGATGTGTTGCTGTGCCTCTCCTGCTTTCCAGCTGCTGCCCTAGACAGGTGCAGGTGGCTGGTCTGCCACAGCCCTGTGTCTCATCTGTCAACCCTTTGGGGATATCTTTGGATCCTTTACAGCACCCCACTCTCCTTAGAGGCTGCAGCTGACCCAGACCATTTCTTCCTTGCCACCCTTTTTCAGGCCCAAAACTGAAACTCGTTCACCAATGCATGTTCTGTGAAAGCCAAAGATGAAGTCACAGAAATCTGACATCCATCTGGCTGCTCTGTCTGGTTCCCCACTCACCTGCTGAGCCAATTGCTAGGTCTGGTTTGGGAGCCCTGTTTAACTGGTTCTAGCTCTGCCATGAGTATGACCTACAGAATTAGCTTTACATACATTTCACACAGTCTGGGTGGAAAATTCAGAGCAAAAGCAGACAGATACCTGGACAGAGTCCTTTATCTTTGGGAGGGGTGAGGGAGAAGATTTCTTCAAGTTTTTTCTACCTGTGAAGAGATAGAGTATGTGTTGTATCCAGTGCACATGTTTCTTTTACAAATGTTCTTGCATTAAGTAACTATAATCATCCATAATATAAACTATAAGCTCTAAATAACCCATCACATGGTATGAATCTATAGGTAAGTAAAATCAGAAATGGTTCAAATGAAGTCTGCCAGAACCAAAAATTTCCTTTTTTTTTTTTTTTTTGCCTTTTTTTCTCTCCCTTTTTTTTGGCCTATAATGGAAAATAGAAAATTATACCCCTGGACTTTTTACATCTTCCAATTAACTTTCTGCAAGACCATAGGGCATTCAGGTGAGTGAAGATACAGAGGATTCATTGTAAAATGACCAATAGTGCATTACCATTTCAAAAATGCATGAACAAAGATCTACACAGGAAAATTGCCCACTTCCTCCAACTACTCAAAAAATTATAATATCTTGCCTATATGGATAGGACCAAAACATGTGTATGTGTTTTACAATCCTGTTAACACATCTAATAGAATCTGATTCCATCTAGGCACATTGCCTTAATAGAATCATAGAACAAAAATGAGACATTGTGTTTTGTCTAAATTTCCACTCTAAGGAACTCAGTGCTCTTTGGTCAGGGACATACCTTAGCAGCGGTAATTTAATTGAATTATGATTTTTAAATGCTTACCTGTCGAAACCAGACATTAAACCATTACAGTAAATTAACAGAGCAGCAAAAATAAAATTAAATCTGGGTTAATTTTCGTATTATAGTAGTGGGATGTTAATTTATAATGACATTAAAAAGCAAATCATCTACAGCAAACACCAGTAATTGAGGAGGGAATTTTCCTGTTGCAAGGACTATATTGTGAGGGACTTCCAGGGTCAGATACAGCTCTGATCTGGAAGGGGGCCTACAGTGGAGCTACAGAAATGCTCCCATGTTATGCTGCTCCTCTGGCTGGTGATAATGTTAACAGCACAGCCATATCATCCTCACCTTCCCTGGTAAGCCCATCCCTGACTTCTCCCATCAGTCTGACAGTTGGGCTTTGGGGTTTTTTCCCCTTTTTCTTTTTTCTTCTCTATTCACTTTCTTCAATTTGTCTGTAGAAATTGCCCATTTGATTGTCACACATCTGATTGAAAAATACAATGTGAAAACAGATAATGCTATATTTGTGGAACAGCTGGCATGCACTTCCATGGATCTGAGCCCAACTCTGCAAACTGCAGGCTCTTACCTAAGATGCAAAGCCATACTGAACTTAATAGTAGTTCATGACAATGTTTGCAAAATAAGAATATGCACTGCACAGGCCCCTCTTTCTAGAGAAATCAGTTTTGTATTTATAGCCTTTGTAATAGTCTCCATTTTTACCTTTGGAAGAAAAACAAAGACAAAACCCAAAGTTCAGTATTTTAAGCGAATCTCTAAGGGAACTCCCAACTAAATTATGCAAACCATCAAGTTTATGGCTATGGCTGTTAAACTCAGTTGCTGTCTAATTGTATTAGTGCTTAGCTTGAGCTGTAGGAAAGGGACTGAGCTATAATATAATTGGATTAAAAATATAGTGTGCCTCATGTAGAGACCCTGGTCCTCTCCAAGACTAGATGATAGAAGAATTTGGGTGGAAGTGAACAGGCTGTCATCACTTCTTCCTATACTGAAAAGCTAACTGCTCATAGAAGATTTTTCTTCCAGACTGACCCTATTTCTGCCTCACCACTTCATCATGGATTCTTCCAGCCTTTTGTAAAAGGTACAGCCTTCCTTCTTCTCTGAATAGGCAACGGTGAGGCACGGGAGTTTAGGGACAGTCTTTTCTGAAGCTTCAGCAGCATGTGCTGGTTGACCTCCACACCCTACGTGCAGTTACCAGCATGGCCCCAGCTGCAGGGACTGTGATTTGCTCCTGGCAGCGACGTCCACCACTACTCCAAGAAGAACTGAGGTTCATTTGAAAAGCACCTTAAGCTACAGGGAAGTCTGGGCATCATCTGAAAGTTGGAACAGATACAATCTCCAGTTTCTTTTAATCTGGACCCTGGCAAAAGGTCTAACTAGATTAAGAGTGTCCATTTAGCAGACGCCAACTGGCTTTAGTCTACATTGCATGAGACAAGACTTCTCCCAAGCAAATTGCATCCATGCCACCTTGGCTCAGGATTTCCTGCAGGCCTCATGTTGTACATCTTGCCCTCAGGTATCAGCATTATTGTGTGTAACCTTTTTCAGCTGAACTGCTCCAAAAAGTGCAAGGCCACCAGTGATGTTTTTACAGCAAAACTGTGAGGTCCACGTTTCATGCCCTGGACTGTGACATAAAAGCATATTGGGGGAGTTTGACAATGAAAAGTCTGCTGGAATAGCATTAAGGAGTGGTGTAAGATGGAAAGAAGCAAAGCTGGCACAGGCTTGACTAAAACCTGTGATTGGGCACTACCTCAGACAGAGCTATTTGGGGTCCAAAATAAAGTCGGGGAGAAAATAAACCAGTAAGTAGTGTGGGTAAATAAAGGATCCAGTACTGGAACTCATTCCTGATCCTCTGTTCCTTAGCACCACAGAAACACTCGGAAGCAGCATTGCATAACTCTGTCTGCTGCCTGCAATTAATATCTGCAGGCAAGGACAGCCTGCCTATAAGTTATACTGGGCCAAATGTTCCACTTCACTGCTGTATTTAAGTTGTGCTGCTTGTACACAGGCATGAAGAGAGCTTATACTACCCACCGAGTGCCCTGTGCTGCCCTCCCAGCTTAGAGAGGTTCTCCAGGAGCAGGGGTGGAGGGACACAGCAATTCAGCATTTACCTCAGCTGAGACTGTGATTGCAAATAGGGGCGCGTAGTTATCCACCAGGGTCCCACTGGTCCATATTCCCCATTAAGGGCAGAAGTTCAGGCTTGCATCCACTTTCTTGCTTCTGGACTGTCTGCCTTCCCCAGACCCCCCTTTCTGACATGAGGGCTTGGCAGCAGGTGTGACACAACACTCACGTACTTGGCTGAGCACCTAAGTAGCTGTTGGGGGGTTGATGATGAGGACAGCACTAAGGTCAGAGGGGTGGGTGTGACAGGATTCAGGAGCCTGGTGTTTACCTCATCCTGAGCTATAATAATCCTTGAACCCATTTCTGTGGGTTGAAGCAACCTGAGTGTTTGTGCACTCACTGCCAATGGCATTGCTTTTCTACTGTCTTCCATTTCTTTCACATATGGCTTTCTGAAAGGACTGAATAAAATGAATTGTATTACAGTTTTATTAAATAACTTTGGTTTATGTTAGTACATGCCTCAGGATTGCCAGCATATGTCCCATTGCTGGGCATTTTTAAGCTGGAGTGGACAAGGCTCTGAAAAATACACATTGGAAATCATCAGAGTTAGCAGAAGAGATGTCTTCCTGTGAAAAAGTGACACTGAGTGCTATCAAAACCAGCCTAAAACCCCTCTCAAAAGATGTATGATTTTACCTCAATGGCTTAAAGAAACCTTTCCCATTTAAATGTTCTCTAATTCTGTAAATGAGCAATATTATTCATCTTAGGTCTGACAGATAAAAAAAATGTACATATGAATTTAATCCCTCAGTTGGTTTATAACCTTAGAACTGAGGCAGGAGAGTTACAAATCCATGTAGACATCTGAGTGCTGACTTTTGCATTCGGATTTCTGATTTACTTGAAAAATATATAAAAAACTTGTGTAGCCAAACAGGTCCCTATTGGCTACACTTCAGTACAGGCTCAAGAGCATCGTATATTTCTGCAAAGATCTGGAATAAATTGTGCTCAATGGATTGGCCTCTTGCATGCTTGTCTCAAACAGGAGGCTTGGATGAACTCATGTGTCGTGGGAGCATCAATGGCAAAACAATGCCTCCTTGGCCAAATCTCGTGGGGGCTGCCATCATAAATGTGGAAGATGGGTAGATGCAGAAATAAATAATTTTGGGGAGATGGAAATGTACTTAAAGATCAATATTAGTGACTGCAAGCTACATTCAGCTTCTCAGGCATTAGTTTTACATTTTGAAAGCTCCACAGTGACTCTGAGTAAAAGTACTTTCTGTGGTTGGGATTCATGTAGAGTCAGCCATCTAGAAAAAAGGTACCTACTCTGAGCCATCCATCTATAAACATCCTTTACAGGAAGTTCTGTGACAGTTTGACAATGCAATATGTCCCCATGTTAGTTGCCTCTTTTTCCATTGACAAAAGGGAAAATATACATGACTCCATTTAGGGTGGCACATCAAAGTTTTATCCAGCTAAAATTAGGAATCTGCTGATGAATGTGTACTCAGTTGGCCCTTTACCCAGCCCACATGCCTAAGTGGCAAGTGTACAATACTGACAGCAGATTTATTAATGTTTTTGTTTACGTAACTTCATCCCCACCCCACTCTGAAGTCCTCACTCACCCCCTTTTGTTATACAAACAATGTCCTATCCATTTTATTCACCTGACCTGACCTTGTTTCTTTAACAGTAGGATATTTGTATGCCATTCTTGTCCTGTGAACATAAACAGCTCTCTGTTTGCAGTCACTAACTCTTAACCAAGAGCCAGCCTCTCGTTCAGCTGCTCAGCTGAGCATTCACCCATAGAAACTGCTCACGTGTTGCTGTGCAGATCTCAAGCATGAAAGTCTGGTTTTCTTTCATGACTGGGATTTTTTGAGAGCAGGTAAAAACTGTGCACAGATTTATGATTGCTGCTGTTCACCCAGCCTAAATTTTGGCTCTGCTTCAACCTCTTTCTCTTCCTGTTTTCCCAAGGACATTTCCCCTTTGAAAGCCAGCTTCATTAATGCAAAATTCAAAATTTTTCAGAGACACCCTCCCACCTTTTTACCCAGCTCATATCCTCACTAGAAGACTTACAGGTCTGTCCCTACTAAGCCAGTCTCCTTTCCAGGCCCCTCTGGTCAGAGTCAGTTCCTCCTCCACCATCTGATATCCTGTGTTCAGCACAAGCTCAAGTCTCTCAGGTCTTTTAAGCTCAGTTTCCTCCCTCTGGACTCTTTGCTGAATTTAGGTGACCCATAATGTTTCCCAGAGGGTCCAATTATGAGTCACTTGCTCTTAACATGTGAAACATCCTTCAGCACATCTGCAAAGTCAACTGTGGCTAACACAGGTGAGACTGAGCCTGTAGCAACTCCCTTCCATGCCAAATAATGTGTATTTAGACTTCCAGAAAAATGTGAACCATTCTCATGGCCTCTCTTCTAAAGAAAGAATTATATTTACTTCTGGTTTTTAAGAAATTAATACCTAGTCCCACTTATTACTGGCTAATATGAATATTTCTCCTCTTAGGTTAGTTGTGGTGACAGTCTGATGAACACTGTAAATTGGCAAAAGTATTGCTAAGGAAAGTATTGCTTTGATATTCCATCACTTGCTCATGCCTCACAGCATTCCTCCCTATGCTAGCACAGCAGCCTCCATATCTGCAAAATTAGCTTTTCTGGGGAGGGAATCCATCTGAAGTGTTTTTTTCTGGATAGGTTTAAACCTAGATCAGCTTCTCACTGCAGTTCTCTGCACAACTATGATGGAGGAGGTGCTGCACAAGCAAGAGTGTGAGGTCAGATTGGGAGAAGGTAAGGCTGTGTCTTTCAGCATCAGTGCCCCTTTATACTGACTTGCAGTGACCATTAAATTGCAGCTTCCACTAGTTTACCTGATGTTGCACCTAAAGAAAATTACAGCTCTTTCAGAGACACAGAAAATTTAAAAAAATAATAACCTTCTATGGTGGAAACTGTTCTGAGAACAAAACAGTCACTTCAGGTAATTGCATTTTCTTCAATTCCTGTCACATTTTACAACTTAGATTTTATGTGGAGCTCTTAATGGTTTCAAAATTAAAAAAAAAAAGTTTCTGTGACTTATGAACCATCAGTTAGTCATCAAAAAAAGTGTATACAGTATATGAAACAGTTAATGCAGAATGATAATGCTGTACTTCACTCATCCAATAAAAATAACAATCCTTTCTTTACTCCAACATCAACATGTTTACCACTGGGCTGGAGGGAAGACAACACCCCTAGGTATACTCTAAAGAATAAAGTTATTTTCACTTGCAGGAATTTTCATTACTTTTACCCTCACAAATACAGTACAGATGTGGATATTAGGAGAAACCGTCTGAGAAGCCATAAAACTGCTACTCATTTTATCATGTACTTATGGTCTCTGTATGATTACACTGTCTTTAGCTGCAGCAGTGCATTAGTCAGCTGTGCTCAGCACTGACACATCACAGATGAACCACTCCGTGCGCTGCTCCTGTGGTGCTCTAAAGCTGATAAAACTCAGCAGCTGTTATTTTCACTGGCTTGTGCAGCACATGGTGGGTGTTCTGGTCACTTGATAAACATCACCTTTACACTTCCAAATGCTTATAAGCACATTTGTTTCGAACAGAGTATCTCCACTTAGGTGCAATGTGTATTTAGTTGGTGTTATATAAAAAGGTCTGTTCTGAGGGCAAAATGTCTCCCCAGAAAGACACATATGAGACTGAAAATATTTTTGTGTTTGTATCCTAGAAACATACACCTAAGTCTGGTCAAGTGCTCCCCACAGGAAGAGCCACAGTGGTGGAAGAGGCTGCAGCACCCAGCTGCTGTGCCTGGCCCTGGGCTGCAGAGCACAGACCCCAGGGCTGAGCCAGCAGAGCCGTGTGGGCTGTGTGCACCACACCAGTGCTAAGCCACCCGTGCTAATTCAGTTGTTCATGGTTTTGTGAGGGTACTGGGCTGACTCCATGCTTTTCAGGAGAAGGGACAATCCCAGCAATACACTGACCTGCAGTGGGAGAATGGGAAGAAGCTGGAAAGGAGAATTAGGAAAAAGAGGTCTGCAAAATGCTGTCTTGTCAAGGAGAAGGATTGGCCATTGACTTGTCCTTTTCAATACAAGACAGATGTGCTCTAAGGGAGCCAGGTTAAAAACAAGCATAAGGAAGTGATTCCTCAAGTAGCCAGTGGGCATGACCTTGTTGCCAAAAGACATTGTGTCTGCACAGGTTTAAAGGCACAGTGGACAAGGGAAAGGGATCCACTGTGGGCTACTAAACAGAAGAAACTGTCCCAGGCACAAAAAAATGCCTCTAGTTGAGAAAGGTCAGAGCCTGTGGAAACACTTTACAGCTTACTTGCCTATTCTCAATCATCAACAAGCATCCCAATGAGGACACTGTTTTTCCCTGGGGGAGACCACAAATTTGGTCCCCCATTGCCACAGTTCAGGGAGATGAGTTGCCCGTTTTGGGGGCAGCTGCAATGAGTGCAACCAAAATGCTAGGGATGAGCCTTATTCAGGGAAAACACTGAGGGTATCCCCTCTTTCTCTGGGAGTTGGAATGTGGGCTTGAGTTACTCAGATCTAAGCCATCACAGCCGCCAACATCCAGCCAAAGCAGTGGACAAGTAAATGGCAGAAATTATGTCTGTGCTCAAAACCACGTTCCTGAAAGCCTCTCCTTGTTTTTCCATAAGTGTTTTACTGGGTCTCTGAAATTCTCTGGAGCATCTGTAATTGTTCAGCACCTGGCTTATGCCTAAGCTCTGTTAATATCCACTGGGCAGGCACTTCTCTGGACAAATACCTAGAGGCTTATCTCCGGGGGCAGTTGCGCAGCAGCAAAGCAATCCCCAGCACCTCCATGCTGGGCAGCTGTAGTTTCCACCCTCCTTTGTGTAATAACAGGGAAGGGAAGGGAAGGGAAGGGAAGGGAAGGGGGAAGGGAAGGGAAGGGAAGGGAAGAGAAGAGAAGGGAAGGGAAAGAATTAGGACAACCTAATTAGAACGGTAGAATTCTAGGAAGATATGTAGCACATTTCCTGGAAACATAGTCTCTCCTGAGCATAAGTACTCCCCAAGGTCCTGCTCCACCAGGGCCATGCTACCAGCACTGTAGTGTGCAAAGATCAACAGCAACCAACAGTAGTGCAGAACCCAAATTTCTGCTAAATACTGCTATCACCAGCTGAGGACAAAGGCATACTGACTCACAGCCCCACGAGCTTTTCTTAAATTAGTATCAGGTTGGACTGGGTTTTGGAGCCAACTGCTACAAAATCTCAGCCTCCCCTTCCCCCCTGGCAGCCCAGACACTCAAGGGCAGGGAGAGCATCCCTAAATCCAGGCCACCAAATGCTCCAGCATTATGTCTGCAAGGTCTCATAGTCCCGATAGCTTCAGTGTGTGCCAACTCAAACAAGAAGCAGTGAGCACGGCGCAGGTGGGGGAAATGGGCTCCTCCCCATGCGCCAGTGGAAAAGGAGTGGCACCCAGCAGCAGCCCGGCAGCCCCTCCTTGTCCAAGAGGCACAGAGCAGGGAGGGCAGACTGCTGCAGGTGCAGGAAAGACACGGAGTTTGAGTCTCCCTGCAGATTTCCTATGTTCCTTCCAAAGTCACAGTATTTTAATTGATATTTCTTATGAGAATTCAACAGGTGCAACATAAATCCCATGGATTGTGCTGAATCCCACAAAATCTTGACTTTCATTTTGGAAGGGCAGGGGGGGAAGAGGAGTTTTCTTGCTCTTTGGGTTTTCAGTCTTGAGCTACATGAGACAGAAAAAATGCTGTATTTGCTCAAAGTGATGCCAGATTAAAATAAGCAGCTATTCATCTTATTTTTCTGAAAGGATGGTTAAGTCATTGAGAAAAACTCATTGAGTATAGAAATACTTTCAGTTATAGCACAAGTATATAGGGGACAAACCTGGCTTTTCCCTTTATGTCCTGGAGTGGGGGGCAAAAGCTCCTACGTCCATTTCTGCCCCTTTGGGCTTCTTGGCAAGGCAGATGGGACAGCAGCAGTGCCAGGAAGAGAACATCTGGGCTTGTAGATACCCACTGGAACGCTGCTAAAACCAGTTAACTAACCCATTCTGCCAAGGTTTTAGCTGTGAGGTGAGAGGTGCTAGTGGCAACAAAGGTAGTTGTCACAGCATATGATTTCTTTAGCATTAAGTCATGATGTATCTCCTCATGGTTTACTCTCTACCTGACCAATGGCTCAGTATCTGCAGGACTCCACATGGTACACAGACAAACAAAGAGCAGATAGCGGGGCAGATGCTGGAAATAAAGACACACTTCTCATTTTTGCAATTGGCCTTGTATAGTATTTCTTCAGGAAAATTCCCAATATGGGTTTGTTAGATGGTCTGAAGATTTTTAGGTTTCTGTGTTAAGAAAAGTATTATAAAAATGTTCATCCAGCCCAAAACTTCAGACCACATGGGAAGACCGTACTTGTAGCACTTAGGAAGTGATCAAGCTGATGAACTGCAAATCTGCTTTTTTTCCTCCCCACTCCTGTACCCATTCTCTACTATCTAGAGCATTTGCAGTTTGATCTGAGTGCCTGACACGGGTCCTGCACTGATGCCAGGCCAGTCTGATAGTCCTCAGTAGGAAGGAACAGATATCTATCTGCTGACAGATGTTTATCACCTGATAGATGGGGTTTACCTCTTTAGGAAAAAAACTGTTTTCTTCTAACGTCAACACTAATGCTCAGCAGCACAACAACAGCAACAATAAAACTGCTGGCAGTAGTAATATAATGCTAACTTTGATAATAATAAAGACAAGCTTTACTGAGAACATAGTGAAGACCCTTAAATCCTGTAATAATAAATTAATTTAGCACAAACAGACACAATTTTAAAGCAGAAATAAAAAACTAAGCAGAAAGGACAATCTCTCATTTCCTTTCATTATATATAGCACAGGGGAAGAAATGGTGCTTTTTCTTCCCCCCCTACCTCCACCACCAAAAATCTGAGATTTTTCACTAGAATAAAAAGTTGAAATATCAAAAATTTTGGTAAATGAAAATCTAAAACAATACAAAACACAAAATATGGAACAACACAAGAAAAACACTTATCTTACTCCTCCTTGATGTCTTTTGTTTATACCTTGACTTAAAAGCAATCTAAAAAACTTGCACTAAAATAAAAAAAAATTTGCAATGTATGCTTGCATTTGTAAATGCATTATTTTGACTTTCTGTGCATTTTTCCTGATTTTTAAACAGAAATTAAAAAAAAAGAAAAAGAAAATGGCTGTTCTTCAACAGACAGTGCATGTTCATGAATGCAGAATTTTTGACAAGACATCTGCTTAATTCTAAGTCATCTTTGCCCTCCTCTAAAAGCCTGATGAACTCTAATACCTGACATTTTCACTGTACAGGTCCTAAAACAGGTCACCATGGGAATCAGCATCATTATCCCCATTTGCCACAGTGGAAGACTGAGAGAGTCACCCTGGGACAAGCAACAGACCATGGAGCTGAAACGAGAATTTTCCCCTGCTAGTTGCAGCTCAGTGCTCTTTGGTCTTACCTGTGTAACCAAAAAAGGGTCTCTGAACTGACTGTTTATAATGTTGCCCTGATTTTGGAAGAAACAGTGACGATAAAGCCCTTCTCTGAAGAGCAGGAGAAAGACCAGCAGGGATTATTGTGAGTAATTCTGCTAAGTGAGTCAAGCAATGTAGTGGAGGTGTCTAAATAGATTGGGATGTGGCACGCCCCTCTTCATTTACCCCTGACAAAGCAGATTTATCTACATTTATAAAAAACACAAAGCTGAGAGAAGGTAACCTAAAATTTAAGTAGGGAGCATATGAAAATTGTAAGTAAAAGTCTTTCAAGGAAAAATAATGAGCAGAATTACAGCAGAAACAGTTGCTATATGGATAAGGAAAAATATTTGACAAGGAAAACATCTCAGAGAAGAAAGCACAAGGGTAGAGCTATTATAGCCTCAGAGGCCTTTTCCCTCAGACTTCTTATTTTATAACATATTTCTAAAACACAACACCCACAACTGTTTTTCTTCATCTATCAAAGCATAAAATTGCCAGTCCTTTGACCTAACTTAAATGAAGGAAGTAGCAATGTTAGGTTTAATTAAAAACAGCAAATATTTGTACAGCTGTCCCTGGTTTCACAGCACAGAAATAGGTTTAGCATCAAATCTTACAGTTTTAAGTCCTCTGGGAACTATATACAAAAACATATAGGATCCTTCTGGCTGACTTGCTAAAGCCAAAAATACGGTTTTTTTGAGTTATTTCAGGTGGGGCTCATTCAGCCTTCCCGTTTCCAGCCCACTGTTTTCCTACTTCAGACTTTTTTTTTTTCCATGCTCCAAACATGGTACTCTTGGCTTGACAGGTTTGGATGCATTTGATGGGGTTGTGAATAATAATAATAGTAATAAAAGTGAGGGTAGTCTGAGAAGTTTTGGTTTATCAGCAGCCTTTTTGATGGAAACCCTGATGGCCAGACTCATCTGGGCATTTCCAGGGATCTCTGACTCTCCACATGGGTGTCACTGGGAGGCACCTGCCATGGGATGCAGGAGTATCAACCAGGTCTATCCCCAAAACTGGGAGGGGTCTGTAATTAAGGGGTTTGCTCCTGGCCCTTGCTCCCATTTTAAATTACACATTGAAACACACTGTAAAATCCTTCTGCACCGAGCTTTATAATGCAGGCTTCGGAGGGCTGACTCCACATGCACCTCACCCCCTAGACTGGGCCAGCCATGGCAAGCCCACTCCCAGCAGGGACCACAGGAGGATTTACACCACCTTCTGCAAGAGGCTTGGCAACCCCAAGCTCTGGACTCGCCTGCCTGTTCCTCTCAGGGACCTGCAACTTTCAGCCTTCCAGGGCGTGCTGGAGGGGCAGGTGGGGCAGGTGGCAACCCACCACATCTGTGTGGCCACAGATTAGAGGGGAAGAAGGAGAGAAAGGGCCAAACTGGGTTAAAAAGCCTCACCCAGGTCTGGAGTCAGAAGAGATGTGGCAGTGCTGATGGCTGGTTCGGGTGCTCTGCTTTTGTCTGTCAGGTACCAGGCAGGGGCTCTCCTCATCCTCTGGGCTGCTGCAGCCCCCCAACTTCCCCACAGCCGCCACACCCAAACCTCCAGCACCAGCAGGTCTGGCCCAGCTCGGCACAGACCAGGAGAGGAGGGGGAGATATCCAAGCATGGTGGGGCTCAGAGGCTGGAAGGAGAGAGAAGAGCTCTGGGGAAAAGCCCCAAGGATGGAGAAGAGTGTGGAGACCTATCTCTCAGCCCCAGTGAGCCCAGGCCAGGCAGGCTGGCCCAGCCAAGGCTGGAGAGATGCGAGGCACTTCAAGAGACGGCTCTGTGCAGCAAGAAGTCCCTACTAGTAGCAGAAACTTCTCATCTTCTACATGTAGAACATCTCCTGTTGCCTCTTCTACAGCAGCATCCTCTTCCTCTCCACCCAACCCTAAGTAAGAGAGAGACAAGAAGTACACTGATCCTGGGTTTCTGACAGAATGGCAGTGGTCTGCACCCACAATTGCATACACTGTGTCTTGCCATGGGAACTGGAAGAATTTCAACAACTGTGATTTTCAGTAAAGTAATGTAAGTCTAAAGCCTGCAAAACAGAAAGCTACTTGACAGTTAAGTGCAGTAGTATCAAAGGGGTTCAGGGGATAAAAAAGCTTTTTTGGCAGAATGAAGGCTTACTGACATGCTCAGTAGCCTGGAAAGATTATTTAGAGCTTTTTCAGAAGCCAGTTTCATATGTCTAATTTTCTAGTAATGCTCATAAAGTCTTAAACTGTGAAGCTATTCTCCAGTCCTCCAGGAGCCAAGAAGTGAAACAAGATGCAGAGATGTAACCTGCAAGTAGAATATGACTGACCTCACAGACCACAGAGCTCACAGTTGTTCAAAACTGACACCATATATATCCAGCATAAGAGGTCAAACAAATATAAACTCGGGAAAAATCCTCAATTTTTCAATAAATACAACTGTTATGCATATTAGCCCAGGAAGAAGTCTACGAAAAAAGCCTAGGTATGGGCTTGCAATTCATGGGCTTAGTTGTTCGAGTCCAATATCTCTCCAATGTCTTGTCCCTGGTCAGTTTCCTCTGGCATTGTCCAAAAGGTTTTTACCTTATTATGTCTTGGATATATCATGTAGAACTAGACAGCAGTTCTTACCCAGTTTTTAGTACAAAAGGTGCATGGCCACAGAAACACCATCCTTAGAAGACACCAGTTTCTGGGCCAGGTGAGCTAAAACCAGAATCTGCTCTTTTGCTTCTATGCCAGCCTTCCCAGTACAGACCAGTATGACACGGGAAACTGGGGCAAACTGAAGCAGCAAAGATGTTACCACTTTAAAGTCTCATCTGGTGGATAAACACTTGGGAATGAAGTTTTGCCTTCTTTTTTCTCAGTGTCCGGGTGATGAACTTGACATATTGCAGGATGCTGTTTTCATGTGTATTGTGTCCAGCTTTGTGATTGTTCATAATTTGTTAAAAATTAAATCCAAGCTATCTCAAATCAAGATACAACTCACTCATAAGCTCAGCCACCAAGAATAAGGAGCAACCTTTAAACTTTTAGAACCAAATATTTTCAGTCTCTAGGAAGATCCACCCAAGACGCCACCAGAAATAAATACATGCTGAGGTGGAAGGGATGATACTGGAAACTAAAAAGAGTGTGTTAAAAAATCAAATTAAATACTTAGACATTATTCTTAAAAATGAGAGGACAGTGACAGATTGGAATTCTGCAATACCAATTTTCCAGTAAAAGTTCTTTGTTGCTCATAATTTAAAATAAACAAGGCTAATGACATTTGGGTTTTGCTAGCTTGATGAAACACAGCCATCTCAATGAAGGTTTTATTTTCCTACTCTTCTTTCCCAGAACAGCTTTAATATCTACTTGTATGAAAGCATGTGTTTAGATACCACTGGGAATACAGTTTACTTTGGCTTCTGATGTTTGTATTCTACTTGAAGCTAAGTTAGGTCCTATTTTTGCTGAAAACCTATTACCATGAACTGTTGAGCTCTGGGACTTTGCATCCCAATCCTTCTTCAGTGAGGGTACATACATTCTACAACAGGTTTCCTCAAATGCTGTGTCACAGGTAACTAACACCTTTAATTGCAAGTAGTTTCACTGCTGCAGGTTTGAATTTGAGGTAAACTGGATTCCAGGGGATCAATTTATATTACAAACTGTTTGTAAATTCCAGCGAACAAGCCCTTAAAGGTAAGCTCTAAGCAGATGAATTGGCCAAAGTCCCTTCAAAATGGCAGCCCTCCTCTAATTGTTTTTGAAGGAAAGCTCCAGGTTTTTGTCTCAGAGACACTCACTATGCTTGTAGTACTACTCATAGTAGTACTACTCATAGTAGTCAGTATTTTATACTTCTCATTTATTGCTACAGTTCAGTCTCTTTCAGTTCCTTCTTGGGAACCCTGATTTTCCTGTTATCCCTTTGCTTTGAGGTTGTTCCTTGTTTTCCCTTAATTATTTGATTTATCAGCTGAACTGGTTCAAAAAGAACACTCTATAAAATAGTCCCAAAACAGACAGACATAAGCTTGAAGAAAATATAGAATCAAGGAATGGGAAGAACACACTGAAAATAGCTCATCCTCTGTAGGTCCTGGGCACAACACTTTGTGCTGCACTCTGGTGCACATGAGGCAGTGCTGCTCCTCAGCCATTAAAAGGCAGGTGTTAATTTCTGATGAAAGTGACACTCTCGCAAGAATTGGGAGCAAACTCTTTGCTATCAACAGCGAGCGTGTTGGTACTGAATCTGCAGCATGACTGTAGAGATGGCTTGGCCAAAGGGAAGATGGGAGATGGGGAAGGGCAAGGGGCCTCTTTCCCCCATCCTGGGACCCAGGTGACTCCTTCACCCCGCTGCCTACCCAGCTGATTGCTGGCATCGCACCCACAAGCGAACTCCTTGTGCCTTCTGCCTCCACAAAGGCGCCCTGTATTAATGTCCGCACTGTCTCTCTCCTGTAATTACACGCTGCCAAGGTGAACAGAACACCCTCTTTTAAAAATAGATTCTGTATTTTAAGCAGCAATATGAGTGCTTTTGAAAAGGAAAAATACAAGGTATAAAAGCTTCCCAAAATAGCAGCGTGCGGCTTGCCCTGGCTGTGCTCAGGTGCAGCTATGCACTACTCCAGCTTTTTGATAACATCCTGTGTCTTGTGCTGAAGTTACCAAGGGGTTGTGAGGGCGGTACTAAATCAGAAACGTGTAGTGGATAGGACTGGTCCAATCTCAACGGCAGCCAGAAGGGAATGAAATATAAATCACGCTAAGTTAAAATAGCCATCCCAATTGCAAAACAATGCAGTCATGGTGTTTTCTTTAAAAGGGAAAAGAAAACAGTGTCCTTAAAAGGTGCCAGATTGGCAGGGAGGGATAATAAAAAACTTCTGACTGTGCAAGTTTCTCCTGCCCCTATGCTATGGTGCCTCTACTCTGCCCAGCGCAGAGGAAGGTCAGGGCAGGAGGCTCAGCACTCCTAGACAGAAGGAGCAGCATCAGAAGACTCACATATCCACCTGTAGTTCCCTTGCCCTGGATCTTCCATCCTGGTGAAACAGTGCAGTTGCTGTGAAATCAGCCCAGTGGCATTTAATTTGTAATGAAAGTGAGTCACACCACCAAGACTCAAGAGGTGGCAGAGGCAGCTCTGTCAGGCTCCTTGCAGGCAGGCAGGGGGGCTGTGCATTGCCTCTAAGTCTGCCCACAGTGGTGCCAGACACTGGCTTTTTTTTCCTGCTGTAGAGAGACCCATCCCTAGGGAACAAAACAGAAACCGCAAGTTCACTGACAACAACACGTCATCAGGCACTGCTGGCTTTGGCCACAGGTGAACTGAAGATCTGGAGATGTCCTGCTCCTCAGGAGAAGGTCAGCAAGGGCTGGTGCAGCCAAGCAGCTCTGCCAGCTGCTCAGCATAGCATAAGCCCAGGGCTTTTCACCCAGGGAATTTGCCATTTTTGGGTGAGGAATATGGAAAGTGTGGCAGTTGCTAGATGACATTTCTAATGGTAGTTAATAAGCTTGTTTTCTGGTTGCTGATTTCCTGCCACAAATCAGAGATTGGTTCTCAGCACCAAGCTAACTCATTCTTCCTTATGCAAGAGATCTGATGACTGATTTATAAATAATGGCTTTGGGTCGGCGGAAACGAGATTAATTGCTTTCATTAAAATTCACATAAAACAGCAGCACAGTCCCTGCTTGCCACCAGATTGAACAAATGTGCCAACATGCACGTTTTTCATTTTGCAGCCACTGATATTATGAAGTTGTTCCTGGACCTAATAGCTTTGGATGTTCATTTTTTAAAGTAATTGATATGAAGAGCGATGCTGGAAAAAATTGCCTCACCCTCCATAAAGTTATTTGCAAGCTGTAGGCATCAATACTCGTTTGTGTGGCTATTTTTTTTTTTTTAAATTCTGACAAATGCAAAATTTGACGTTTTTCAAGTGAGGAAATGCTTCCAAGATCTTTCTGGAAGCTCAGAGGAAATACGCTTAGGTGATTCCATTTTATTAATATAATAGTGCTGCACTCTGCATGAATCTGTACCTGCTGTGTTAGAAAAAGTCTTTGCAGTTACAAACTGCAGAACTAACTACATGAGGGGCTTGGGGGATTTCTTTTTTCCACAGGAACAGTAACTTTATAAGAAATTATTAAAAACTCCACCATTCTCAGTGGGATATGTCTTAGGAGATATCTTCAAAATGCAATGTTTTTAGAAAACAGACAGTGAGAGACAAATACAGACTTGAAGTGGGGCTTATCTGTGCCACAGATCTTTCCCAAAGACTGAGCTGCTAAAACCATGGTTCCTTTTAAGATTATCAGAGAGAAAGAGGCACTCCAGATTCAGTTCATCCTATAGCAGCCATCTAAGCTGGGTCAGATAAACCATTCCTATTGCTCCCCACTGACCCCATGCAGAGCCTGTGGGGAAAAGTTTCAGCTCAGATTTTTGTGTACCTAAATTATGCCACAGGAATCACTTTCTAAAATGGCCATTTTATTCCTCCAAATGTTGAGCTATGCTGAGAATTTATACTGGAAAAATATAAAATAGGTCAGTGGGGGTGGTAGTGCTGAATTACCAGAAATGGACATTAGGAGCTCTGGCACTCCAGCCATGAATCCCAGATTTTGGCCCGCCAATCATGGAGCGCCTCCAGCACCTGGACCAGGGCACCACCACTGCCACTCTGCCTTCAGTGGAAATTTCGTCTACCAGGACACGTGGAGACTAAGAAAAAATGTTGAGGGTTGGCAGCGGGCCTGGGTCTAAAATCCGAGTGTGCTGAAGAAAAAGGCAGCTGTCTGTAACAGCCAGCTGTAGGAATCTGTTTGATGGGTCAGGTTGGCATCTCTGAGTAAAACAAAAGATGGAAGAAAGCCGTTTGTATCTTCTCCAAGGAAGCCTTTATAAAAGTGGCTTCTTCATAAATGCAGAGCAAGTTGGTGGATAGTATCAATTTTATGTTAAGGTTCAAAAATAAAAGCCGGGCCATCAGAAACATCCTGAAACTTCAGCCTACCACTGAGTGACAACAGACCCAGAGCAGTGGAAAATTTTAAGCCATAAATTAGCCTTGAAACTAGTAGGCCATGTTGTTTTTATTCTGGGGGAGGTTCTTTATTAACTCATCTGTCTAAACATATGGATCTTGACAAATGAAAGCTGCAGGGAGGATCTGCTCCTGTCCTGCAATTGAAAACACTTAAATTACTGCAAATATTCCTGTTACTCTCTCTTAAATGGTGAAGTGCCACAGGAGCCGTTGCTCTCTATCAGTTCAGCTCACAAGGGGCCTATTTCCTGAAGCTAAAATGGAAAGAATTTTTAGTCTGAAACTTTTTCTTCAGTTAGTTACTGCCCACTTTTACTGAAAGGAGATAAATAAGTTAAGTTTTTGTTCTCTGTCATGTATCCTAACACTCCCATGTGCTGGACACCTGCAAAAGCTGCAAAGCCAGCTTGTTTACTTAGTGCAATTTATTTGACCTTTTAATATATTTGAGTAAGGATTTTATATCTAAGGCAACTTCACAGAACAGATTTGAAAGGTGACCTTCAAAGGAAACATCAAAAACTTTCTGAAAAAGGAAACTTTGGAAATATATGTGAAAAAGGCTGCTTTTCAGCTAGGCTCCTGACTCAGGACTCCCTGGCTTTTCAGCACAGGGACATAAAAAGCAGCGAATTCACCTTGCCTAAAGCAGACCTACAAGCACTATCATACAATACCAAAGGGTCCAAGAAAGGTTTTGGACAGCCAGTTCCAGAGTTTTCCTAACAAATGTCTTCTGTCTGCTGGCTGAGGCAGTCACTCAGCACTGGTTTTGTTGTTAACCTGTATTTTAATCCTTAACTGCAAATCCTTTTTGCTTTTATGAAGCTGGGATTGCCTAGGTCAAATGGAGCTCTTTTAGGGAGGGATGGGGACAGACAGAGGCAAAAGGGAATGTTCTCTTTTAGTCATTGTATAAATGTGCACCCCTTACAGTGCTCACAAACCTGTGCTGGCCCAGGTCAGTGGCAGGCAGAAGGCTGCCCCTGCCATAGGCAAGGTCCTACAGCCAGCAGCACACACATGCTTGGGGAAAAACTGGCTCCACTTGGCTTTTATTTTTGAGCACAGCAGACAGGGGGTTCCATGAGCTTCAACAGGCAGTGTTAGTTCGACTGCATTAAGGAATCTGTGTGTCCCATGCAGAGCATTTCCCCATCACAGGCAGATATTGGAGAAGCACTTTCTGTGCTGCTGGCCATGCCACCTCTGGGGGACAAGGAAACCTTCAGAATTTGTTATGGTGTGCAATGGGCAGAGCTGTCCAGTTCACCTGCTTCACTGGTGATCTCATTCCCATCACAGATGAGGCACACTGCATGGAAGTGATGCTTCAGCAAGGGCTGCTGTCATAAAGTCCCCTCAGGAGCCATTGGGAGCTCTCCAGAAACCTCTGGATATAACATTTCCCTGGGGTCCTACCCTTGCCTGACAGGGTAGAGGGAGTTAAGTTGTTTGAGGACAGATGCAAAAGGTCTGTCTGGCAGAAATAAAATTGTTTAAAAATTAATTGTTGAGGCCTGGGGAAGTAGGTGCCCTTTAATACTGAGCAGGTGCAACTGCTACCTAAGGCTTCTTGCCAAGACAGCTTGCAGTGGTATTTACACACATTTATCTCAAACCTGAAGATCTTTCACACTAAATCAGAGAACATTCATAATTAGGAAATTTCTGCTTAGAAAATCATGCCTAGAATGCTTGTGGAGCAGTATTTTTCCATCACTTCCCTCTGCTTTTTCTTTCAGAATAGCACTGAGTTAGGAACATCTGTAGTCATATGGCTTTACAAAGAGAGGGACAGCAATTTGAGAAAGACTTACATGAAGCTCACCAGTGTTTGAAGACCATCATTGAGAAACTCATTTGTTCACTGGCAGTTTTTCCCTCGGATTCTTATATTCCGGTCCGATCTGCTCTGAGACAAATCCTGCAAAATCCCCTGGCAAAGTGAAAGAGCAGGCTGCTTGCCCAAGGAATGAGCAAAGCTTATGAGCTGTAACAGTCCTATAAAAATAACAGATATCTTGAAAGGTGAATCCTGGAGATTTCACTGTAGTGAGAGCTCCTGCTGACTTTACATCAGAGAAGATTCCCCAGAGGAAATGGTGTTCCTGCAAAGTAGTGAATAGCCTTCTCATATCAAACTCATACCAAAATCATATTATTAGGAGCTGGGAATGTCTCCAGGAGTTGCTCTAGAGGAGCAAGAATTCATTCTTAAATAATAAAGTCTCAAAATGAATACAGAAATGTGGAGGCTGAGAAGACAACTATCAGAAATCTCTCGGTTTTCATCAGAGCTCAGGAAAATATGTTTTCAAGTAATTATTATGGAGTGAACGCTTGAGAGAGATAGAGAAAATAGAGTTTGGACTTAAGTCGGGACTCTCATAAGAAGGTATACAGCCTGATTATGTTGCAAATAAAGACTGCTAGAACTTTACTGAATTTTACCATAATAAGCCAATTAACCAGGGGAGAGGTGTAAGTGCAGTATCTTCTGTTGAGAAAAGGAAAAAAAAAAAAAGTAAGAAGAAAAATATGTGGGTCCAGTGGGATCAATCACTTTAAAGCAATAAAAGGTCTTGGTAGATGATCCAGTGGAGGTGAATGGAAAGCAAAGCAAAAGAGGCATTAACACGGTGAAGCAAAGGTATTTATAAACTGAGGTGAAACATTTGTGAAGATTGCTTTGCAGAGCTCTCAGCCCCGTGACTGTGCAGCAGACAGCATAAAACTCCGCTCTTCTGCTGCCAAAGCAGGATGGTTTATGAAGTCACTTACTTCTGTCAAACAGCTGCAGCTGTAATGCTGAGAAGAGGCATTCCCCCTCCCTCCTTTTGCAATAAGATTTAATGTCTGCGTGATTGCTGAGCAGGAATAACGTCTTGTAAAAACTTTTTTTTTTTTTTTCCTAAAGGGATAAATTAAGCTCCTTTTAACTGTGATTTGGGTAGTAGGTGAGGGAATTTAGTAGACTATGAGATAGAAAAGTATCTCTTTCCATTGGCTGGAGGAGTGAATTTCCACATGTGACTTTTAAATTTTTTTTTTTTTTTAATTTGTTAATGTGTGATCAGGAACATCATCAGCTGAATACTTTCCGAATGTGGTTCCATACTCTGATTGATTTGCCATATTTTATGTTCACACTTTAAATGTTACACTGGTGTCATTCTCGCAACTGCAATTAAGGCTACCTCAAAAAACTTACTCAGTGGTTCTTGGTGTGAATGCAGACAGCTGCCCTGGGTTGAAATTTTGCATGGGATGTCCTAGTTTAGGAATTATTTGGAAATAGGAAAAAAAGCTATGAAGGTCTAGCCAGCACTAGATACCTGCTTTCTTTTTTTCTTTTAAGCGTGACTGCATCCCTCCAGGGAAGAGGGAAAAGGCCTCTGTTGGGAGCACAACACAGTGGTGTTTGCTGAATGTTGTGATCTCCAGGGCAACGCCGAACACAACAGCAGGCAGCAAATAAACACAGGGAATGCACACAAAGGTGTTACATGTGTTCTTACACAGGTCCTAGTGAGTGTGCATCTACTGTTGTTGGCACCACCCTTCACAGAGAAGGGACAGAAAGCTTAAGAAGTTCTGTGGAATGAGTCTTTTGGCTATTTTTCTAATGTTACCCTCTCGGAGGAGAGACACGTGGGCAGGAGAGAGGCCAGGGAAGGAAACCTGTGAGAAGGCAGCTGCAGCTGCAGCCCTGAGATTGCCCTGCTTTGCAGAGCACAAAGTGGTGCCACCACCCCCTCACACTTTGGTGTGACAGTCACCCACTGGAGCCCAGACCCCTGTTGCTCTGGCTGCAAGGGGCAGTTTTGTTATTTCCCACCATTTAGGGTTTTTACAGTTGTTTTTATTAGTTCAATCTGCTCTCACACACAAAAACACCTTTTACAGGGCCACAGTTCCAGTGTCTTCAGCAATGCATTAGCCTCAAGTACAAATGGTTTTATCTCCAGTTTCATTAAAAAGTCATTTAAAAGAAAGGCTTCCCCCAAGAATCTCTATGTTCCTCACTCGAGGGAGCTCAGTGTGCTGAAATCCTGGTCTGAAATCAGTAGCAAGAACCTGTTGACATCACCAGGACAGAATCTGAGCTATGCTGTCCAGCTCAAATCTCACCTCATCAGTGCTGCTAACAGGGTTGGCATTGGGAAGATTCTGAAAATAAACAAACAAACAAACAGATTTGAACTCTGTTTGTCAGGTCACATGCACGTGTACATAAAATTAATGACCAAATTGCAGAGGAGTGGAAGTATTTGGCAGATGATTTTCTCCTCAAGCTTCCTAGAAACCAGCAAGTCCAGCCACAGTTCCACCAAATTGGACAGGTTCCCTTCTGGATGTCTCAAGGCTCACAGAGATTCCTAGCTGAAGAAATACAAGGCCCAGAGACTTGGGGGAAAGTTAGGTCTTCTGAATATCACTCTTCATGGTTTTTTTAACAAGAACTAGTGTTTATGCTGAAAATTTCCAGAACTCTTTCTTTCCCAAACATTCCCACTTAAAATGAATATTTTGATTCATGGTCATTTAAAAAGAAAACATTGTTAAATTCTTTGAAATTCTGGCTAGAAATTCAAGAATCCCTTGGGAGACTTCATCTTGCATCAGAATATACAGCACAGGTTTTTGATTCCTCCCCTCGTCCTCGAGATGACGGTGCAACAGAATGTGAGGGCAGTGGGTTCTCAGGCCCTGAGTCTGCAAACACTTTGGGTACGGTTTCATGACTCAAAGTGCTCACATTACTGTGGTTTAATAAGTTACCACCCATCAGCTGAGCTGTGGCAACTGCTTATGCACATACAATTAGCTCACCCTAATTGCAAAATGTGCAACTCACCCCCTTTCAGGAGATCTGTGCAGCTGCACGTTTATCTCAAGTTACTCCTTGGCACGTTTGCCGCTCAAGGTCCCGTTTCATCATGTCTTAATTGAGATGAAGTGTGCTAGAAGATAGGAGCATCCAACATGCCCCTGGGGTGGGGATTCACAGCTCTCCCAGCCTCATGGCCTCAGCAGGCTGGCAGTCCCCCACCAGGGTGAGCAGCCCTCGAGCCAGGGTGCAAGCTGCTCTCTGCAGTGCGTTGTGTTTGCCACGCAGCCAGTGAAAATCAGAGCATCAGAGAGAACAGCCTACATTCTGCATCCCTGCCTTCAACACGTGCAAAGGAACCTGCTGCCCAGAAGCAGCTGCCCTCTCTCAATGGTGACTGTCACCAGCTCGTGTGCCACACACAGTGCTGCCACACCTGAAAAAGCTCAGTTTTTGATGCTAAGATATTCCACTTTGGGTTCAGAAGGAGAGCAAACACTGCTTGCACCTGTAATTTCATATACCAACGTCCGGCACTGAAGCATCTGTGATTCAGACCTCTCTGTATGCATCTCTTCTGTTGTGCTTTCCAAAGAACACCACCCAATTTAGCACAACTGCTGTGCCTATTGTTGGAGGACAAAAAGTAGAGAATATTTGTTTGCTTGATATACCTGAGATAAGGCCAAATATTAAAGATCAGGAAATGAGCTGCTCTCAACCTGGTCCCCAATCACCTGTTGCACCTGGCCTTAAGCCATCTGCAAAATCTGACCCTGAGTCAGCTGTGAGACCCTTGGAGATAATTTGCACCCCCCTGTACAAGTCTAATTATGATTCAAAGCCCTGCAATGAGTTCCCAACACTTCTGGAAATGTTACAATCTACTGAAGTTTGAGTTAGAACATAGAGATATTATATAGACTCTCACAAGGTGAAAAGGTGAAGGTTTTTGGGATTGTTTTACGGTGGGCTGATAAGAGATAGGGCACAAAATGGTGGAGTGACGCAG
>VXAC01003551.1:0-28143 GCA_013399225.1 Rhipidura dahli
CCAATGATCTGGGGGCACAGGGGTGGTACGCAGGTGGGACTAGGGAATGGTAGCCAATTGGGAAGCTCTGAGGGAGTGGCGAGGGGCAAGGGCCAATGGGGGGAACAGGGAGTGGAGAACTTTCCAGGGCAGGAACATATAAGGTAACGAAGGGCAGGGAAGCCAATGGCCCACCGGGGCAGCAGAACTGGGGTGTATTAGCATGCCAGAGCAGAGCATCCTGGGGGAAGCCTTTTCTGTCACCCTAATCTGGGGAGGAATCTTTGGTCTTAGGGACTGTCCTACCAGTGGACTCTATTTGTCCCTTGATGTGTATGCTCATCAGCCACCACAGGGAGTATTCTCTGAAATTTGTCAGGCTGACTACAAATAATTTTACTGCTGAGGTAAGGCAGTTCTATTACAGTGATACTTTCTTTAGAATCATGTAGCTTGCATGGTAACAAAAAAAAAGACTGTAGGTGTTCCTGTATTACACAGAATATTTTAAATATATTGCAGGTAATTTTGAGAATGCTTGTATTGATCACGTATTCTAGCACTAGCTAGATTTGATTCATCCAGTTTCTTTTATAAAATTTGATACAAAAAAATTTGAACCAAACCTTCCCTGTAAATAATGCCATATTATGGAAGGTCCATAATTTTGGCATATAGATTTTCCTGTGAACCCATATGTGTTTGGATGCATGACATCTATTAGAGCTAATTTATTTTTGATAATAGGATTACAGAATGCTTGGGATAGAAGGGAACTTAAATTCCAATCCCCTGCCATGGCTAGGGAAACCTTCTACTTGGCCAACAAGGAGTAACAACCTTAATAGTTTAAAAATGTATTAAACACTGAACCAATTTGTTAAAGTATAGGTGATTGGAAACCACTGCAGTGGTCTGCCTAGCATAAAACAAAGCACAGCGCTGAGTGGATAGCCGTGAACAGGTGCAGCCAGAGGCACACCCACAGCCTGAGGGCGATACATTTTATACCTCCAAAAACCCCTGCCCACAGACTGCCCATTCCTCTGCCCACTAAAGTCCTTGGGATTGGCTCATTGATGTCTTGGGTATCTTGACTGGTGATTCTTGTTGGATCATTGTCTAGGGTCTTCTGGTTGGTTCATCATTCATCCAATGCTGTTTCTTGTTTTATCCCTTTATGTTAATCCCTTGTTGAATGCCCACCCCTTATATTACTTCACCAGTTTCTGGAAAGTTCTACATTCATTGCTGTGAGGTAATATAGCAACTTATTTTTAACAATTAAATATTAAACCCTCAAACATTAATGTGGACTAAGCAATTTAAGATTAACTATAACAATCAATCAATCAATTCAACTAATAACTTTAAACAACCAATCATAATTATAATCAATTCTTACCTTCCTGACAATCAAGTCTTCATTGAATGCAAAAGCCACTCCCCTAAAATTCATTTATAACAGCCAGGATGCTTAAAACTCCATTTAGCTGTCCTTGAACTTACTGATAATATTCAGTTACTCTAAAATGAGTTCTAACAAGCAAAACTGCAACAGGCAAAAAAAAAAAACCCATAAATAATCACTAGATACAAAATTGCCAAATCTCATTAACTCCGTGAGAACAGAGACACTCGAAGTGGCACAAATACCCTTTCCAAGATAGCGCCCACCACAGGAGACCATGTGTAGGGAGACAAAGAGAAAATGTTCTGACCCTCCCCCCAGAATGGTGGCTTTCACAGGCAGTCCCATCATCTGCAAGACACAGGGAAAGGATGGCAGCAAACCCTCCCAGCACGGTAGGGCTTATGGAGCAGTTCTAGTGGCAGATGAGAAGTGACGGCATGTGTGGGATCAGCGCTGCCTCCCGCGTCTTCCTCCCGCCACCCACCAGACTGCCGATGCTGGTGCTGCTGTCCCGCACACTGTGGGCACGCTGGGGGGAGGAACTGGTCTGCCAGCTCTGAAATGGGGTGATTGGCCCCAGGGACCAGCTCGCTTCACACTGCCCAGAGGTTTGCAAACTTCAGTCTGAAACAGTTTTTAGTTGTGAAATGCAGGGGGTTTTTGAGTGGCTACTGTTGCGAGCCCAGAAAAAATAAATCTATGCCCAAAGCAACCATCTCCAAAGCAGAGCCTCCATCTTAACAAATACTACCAGCAGAGACAGAGAGCTCCCTCGTTCTGGGCTACAACTTAAAGAGGGACCGAAACTTCCATCCCCCTAGTTCCATTTTCTGGCTGCAGGGTCTGAAAAAGACAGTGACAATTTTTAGGCACAGGTAGATATAGAATACAGTGACATTTTGAGTTGCCCATGACACCTCAGCTTACTGATTTCTCAAAACTTCATACTTCCAAAGTTTTGCTTGCTTTCTTGTATGGTATTCTTAAAGGTAAGAAAATTCTCACACTGTCACTCTTGCTAAATGCATCCCTTTATGTTTCCTGTTCATCACAGACAGTCAGTCCATCATTTGCAGTGTTTCAATCTGGTAATTTGCTCACTCAGCGCATCCTATTTCAATGTATAAAACATCTATTTATTTATATTAGGAAAATCAAGTTCTATAGATGTGCAAGGGGACATAGTCCAATTTGCAATCTATAAAGGGTATTGGAATTTATTAAATTTGGATGAACTAAGGTGTTTTCAGGTGCATTGACTAATGTTTTGAGACGATCTCATGTATTTATCCTTTGTATTAGACAGGGCTATGAAGAACTGGAAAGACAGCTTAAAGAAGTCTTTAAGGAAAGGAGAAACATTCTTCATCAGCTGTTAAAGACTTCTAAAGAACTTCAAGGAATTAAAGTAAACCTCCAGGTCAGACTCTCTCACTTTCTGTAGGATTACTTACCTCAACATTTTCTTATTGGCATCTTTTATTTAAAGAAAAAAATATGTGTGGCTTTATTTTTTTAATCATTATATATGTGAATAATTTTTTTATTTTGTTGATCTTGTACTTAACATAAATCTGATTTTTTATTGGAAAATTTTATCATAATGTCTTGGGGCCTTTGTCAACTCAATAAAAATAAAGAAAATATGAAAATAGAACATAGAAAAAGGGAAGGACAGGGAATATGCACTATTAATGGAGCTGACACACATTTGTACTGGCAGCTACTGCACAGGATGTCCTTTGCTGTTGCAGGTAGGATCTTTGCTGCTGAATTCCATAAACTCAACCTAGTTTAGTTGCTCAGTTTACATTTGTGACATGCCATCTACACAGTCTGACTAGATTTACTGCAGGGCATTGCTTTACAAGTTCAGCTGACAAATTGTGCTAGAGGAGCCTGAAGTGAGACCTGAGACTCTGCATGTAACTTTTGTGTATCATGGTTAGGCTGAAAGTGCAGTATATTAACTTTGAACTCATATCAGCCCCTCAGAGGAAAAACGAGATTGAAAATGCTGCTCTGGATTTGAGGTCCAGATATTCAGCTGAGGGAGCACCTGTCTTTTCCCAGTAGAGTCTGTTGGTCTGGTGAAAACATTTAGACACATTATCAATTGAAATTTGTCTATTACATCTTAAAGGAAATTATTTTTCTGACAATGCCTTTTTACCTTCATGCAATGTAAGCTAGCTGGGAAAAATAAAAGGAGAAGGAGCACTCTCTCTGTTCACAGGAGAACACTAGTGGTGTGTATCAGTACTGTACTATATTATATTATTATGTTAAAATGTCTTGTGTTCCAGACTTCTCTGGTTTTAATTAATTAACTCTTGGATCTTTGGGGTTTTTGGTTTGGGAGTTGGGTTTAATTTAGGGGTTTTTTGAGTGCTTTGTCACTATTATTGCCGTTTTTTTCTTACTTTTTAGAGAAATAAGCTTTTCCTTGTAACAAATTTACTTTAGAATGCAGCACAGTTGAAGGTAGTATTCAGCAATATTACACAGTGAAATATTTCAGACTCCACACTACAGAGATACTGATATGGGCAAAGAGCTGTAGTATTATCTTTTGTATATACACAATTGGTCATAAAATTCTAATGCTTTTAGTCATTCATCTGTTTCTAAATGTGCTTATTGTATTTAGCTCTCATTTAGTACTTGAAAAATACAAAGCTGTGCACAGTTAACTGTGAGTTACAGTAAAGGAAAAATCAGACTGTTCTTCCAATTTTTTTAAGTGGTAATATCTGCAATTCATCAGGACCATTTTATGAATGAGGGCCGACTTAATAATTTCACAGAATAATAATTAAAAATATCTCTTTAATAGAGGTTTTTTTATTGCTCTCAGTCTTTAAAAAATGATGAAGCATCAACAAAAAATGACGTGCAGAAACTCCTGGAACTGGACCAGAACCAAAGGTAAGACACTCACCTCCTTCCTTCTCTTTCCATTTTCTAACTGAAAACTATCAGACTAGCAAATTCCATCTTTCCTTTTACTATATAGATAAACACTGCTGTATTCTAGACTCTGCTGATTGTAACAGTAAAACAAAGGCAGAAAATACTCTTTTTGAAACAAATTATGGATTTGCTGATATTGGACAAATGTTAGGAAAATGTATTAAAATGTTATGGTGAGATATGTGCTAAAGAAAGGCATTTTGAATTTGAAAGGAAGATTTAGTCATGAAATATTCCTTAAAAAATAAGTTCAGAATTTTTAGAAAATTAAATTACTAAAATGTCTTAATCTCTAAGTTTGAAGATGATGACCTATTTATTCAAACATCTTAATTGAATGTCTGTATGTCTAGACACTCCAAATCACTAGTCCATGTGCAAACATAGGAATACTTGCACTGGACATTTGTGATTAATGGAGTTAGGAGGAGAAAGAAGTACTAATTTCAATTGACCACTTAAAAAATTCGTTCCCATGGCTGGGAATGCAAGTTCCCAGCCTCGTCCGTAGTCTCATTTTCCCTAAGTGCTTCATAGCAAGTAAGTCTCATCATCCTGCATCTCATAATTCTTGAAACTCAGACCAGCAAATAGCAGCATCAATACAATTTTAATAACAAGAAAACATAATTAATATGGTGACCTCTTTTGCTGGAAAAAAATAGTATATAGTGAGTGCATCTTTACTTCATATTTTTCCTTGGGAAAAATGTGTAGTAAGAAACTTTATTAAAGTTCATACTTCCTTCATTGTTAAAAATGCAATAATTGAATTCCATGGCCATCTTACATCTACGTTCACTGTGGAAGTACACATGGAAGTACATATGAAATTGTGTTGCTACACAAAAACCTTGTGAGAAAATTACTTTCATGTCTTAAATACACATTATATAAGATCCACAATACAATACCAGTATAATTTCTTATTTTTACTGTAATACATTCAGATATTCCAGACAAATATATTAAATTATAAAGGCAAGACTTTAGCTAATGTCCTATATCAATACTTATGTGGCTTGGATATGACTTGAAGGTGTACATCTCAGCATCATGGCTGTCCTTCACACAGATGAAATCCTTCATCATACATGAACGCAGTTTTGTAGTGGTTTGATTGTTGTGCAAACTGAGCCATGAATTGATTAGAAGTATCAATGGACTGTTTAGTAAATAGATCTTAGTTGCAGATGGGAAATTTGAGTCTGCTAAGAGAAAATTTTATTACATATTTCGAATATTATTCTTAGTCTCCTCCTTAAATCATCACTTGCAGTCTCTTAACATCCACCCAAAAATACATGTTGAATTTTGCTTCTAAGGCACCTAGCCATTGAGTATACTGCACAAGAGCAGTTCCCAGAAATAAAGACTGTATCAGTGCAATTCGCTGCTGAGCAGCCTACCATGTCATTCAAAAAATGAAAGGTTTTTACAGTATAGTACAAGGAAATGCTTTGGGGGTACTGCTGTTGCCAGCTGTTTACAGACTTACTAGATTTTATTTCTAGAGAGGTGTAAAAGTTCAGCTTATGAAAGAGGTATCAAAAATGTGCCAGGGAATCTTCCTCACAGAATTTCACTAAGGAAAGGTTACATTTTATTTGCCACTGTCCTCAGGCTACATTTAATCTGCAGTAAATGAAGAAAAGTGAACATAGTATTATGCTTAAATCTACTGTATTAAACCCAAAATTCAATATATAAGCCAGTATTAATGTTATGATCTTTCTTTGGACAAACATGAGCTGCATTTGGTCTGAGCACGACTTTGATTATGCTTTACAATGCTGGATGAGACAGTGAAGTTTAGAGTGCTAGAATCTCAGCTTTTGTAAGTTCTGCTGATTTCAAAATAGATTTCTTAAAATTCCCAAGTTGCAAGTAAAACTTGGTCACTTATTATGATGCCCCCAAGTTTTATTCTTTCTGTGCATCGTCAGCACTTTGAATTGATGGCATCTGTTGGTGCATGATGATTTCATGCTGCCCAATCACTTTTTCAGTTAAATCTGTTCTGTACTAGTGTTGCCAAAATTGCTGAAAGTAGTAGGGGTTATCAGCTAAAAAGAAAGATGATCCAGCAGTTAGCAAGTTCTTTTAAAATTTTAGTTTAGTTGTCACAGGGTTAAATTATTACTAAATATCTGTTACTGTGTGTAAATCCAGTTTTGGATTCATTGAAAGTTTATCCATGCAAGCAGCAACCCTCCAAAAGCACTACAGCCGTTATGAAATATGTCATTTTACTGCTTTGCTACAGCTCCAAAGTATGTCATATGCTGTGGGTAGAAAATTATTGCAATTTGGAGAAAATCTCTGACAGAATCAGTAATGCAAAGAGTTTTCCCTTGAGTGAAATAAAGCCCAATCCAAGCAATTATTTTGTTCTTTTATCTTTGTATGCCAGAATCTTCTACTGAATTTTTTGTTGCTTTTCTCTAGAAAGTGCCATGCAAGGTTGAATTTTATCACAGCACGGTTTATTTGTTTATTTTACAGCAGGTATAAAGTAGTTCTTATTGATAATAGCATGTCTTCATGTCAGTGCATTTTCACTTGCCTACTTTCCTCACATTTTTGGTGCCAATCATTTTTGCTAGAAATTATGCACTGGCCAATGTTTTGCACAGCAGGCCATTCAGTAGATATAAACAGTGGCCACTTTGCATCATAGATAATTTGTTTTGCATTGGCACTATACTTCATGGAGTCATGATTTTTTTTGTGAGACTCATAGACAAAGTACATCTGTCTGCTACCCTGAATAATTAAAGGTCCATTGTTTTGAATCTGAAGTATTCTTTCCCAATGGACACTTGTATTGAAGTTTGTGTTCTGTGTTTTCAATAAACTAGGGAAGAAATGAAATCTCTCCAGGAAGCCTTTCGAAAGCAGCTTGATGAGGCAGCTGAGAAAGCAGAGAAGCAGCAGGCTACCGTGAGTGATTCTCTTACTTTTCCTTATTTTTGTTTTTCTTTTGTTTTTTCTTAATCTTGCCTTGAGAATTATTAGCTCAAAAATCTTTTTGAAAAGAGAATGGATTTCTCTTTTTAAATGTGTAAGTACTCTGCAAGCTGCCGAAGAAAGGACCTGAAAAATTTTTTTTATGCTCTAAAATATTAAGATTTCCATCTTCCCTTATTTCTACCGAATTTAGGGATATTTATACCATTTTGGAAACTAGACAGGAGATTTAGGCCTAAGTCCCTGGTGAGATTATCTTTATGGACTCTCATGTCTCATCTGTACTAATATACACTGCCATACATCCATTGACTTTTTAGGAATTACTATGGATTTTCAGCAGCAAAATAGATAGTAGAGCGTCTGATTTTGACCACAGAACAATTAATTAACACTAGGGAAGGTATTATTAAGTGCCATTAAGTTTTCAGGTTATATTGAAATTCTGTTTCTGGACAAACTGTACAATTGTTTTGACTTTCACGTAGCAATGTAATGTTTTGGAGCATAAATAGACACATTTTTCTACCAAAGGAGAAAAAAAAGGTAGAATCCTGTTTACTAAGATGAAAGAAGGAAATTTTTCCTATGTTGGTTAGTAATATTCCTATAACATGGGCACCACTGAGCATAAGTTGACTAGATAATTTCCACAAGTTCCTTCAAACTTGAAGTGGTTTATGATTTGAATTCTGGACTTGAAAACAACCTGCTAGAAGTGTTTATAGATATATTTTATGTTTCATATTGGATAACTACTGATTTATTTACTGAGATGTTGCTGTCTTCCAGGGTCAGAAAGCAAGGATTTGTCCAAGACAGAGGTTTAAAAGTTATTATTAAATTCAACAAATATTTACAATGCCTTATTTAGTATGATTGTGATTTGTATGTGGCTTTCCACCCTTGGTGAACAAAATGTGAGAGTGTATGTTTTGCATGCTACCTTCTAATTAGAAACAGCATAGATTGTGGACCAAATTATTTGTTTTGCAGATTTCTTTCAGTTAATCTGAAAGATTTTTGAAAACACATTTTTTCCCTGTATTGCTCAAAAATCTGAAGAGTAAAGATACTTTTTTTGGTCTCGTGTACCATGCAACATATAATTAGTGTCCTTTTGGTACTTGTATTTTTGTCTAGAGAAAAAAAAAAAAGAACTTTTATCCTCTTCAGGAGTGAAAAGAAGTAATCTGAAAGCTGCATTGAGTCTGAAAAGAATAGCATATTTTGATGGTCTTTCTAACCAGGACAGCATATATCCAGAAAAAAACAAAACAAACTGCATTTGTTTTAAGATCCTTTTGTACTGAGACAATCTATAAATTGTCTATATTGAATTCTAGAGTCATAGAATGTTACGAGGTTGGAATGGACCTTAAAGATCATCTTATCCCAACCTCCCCTGCTTTGGGCAGGAGCACCTCCCACTAGATCAGGTTGCTCAAGGCCTTATTGAACCTGGCTTTGAATACTGTCGTGTTGGGATTCCACAACCTCCCTGGGCAACCTGTTCCCGTGTCTCACCTCCCTCACAGTGAAAGATTTCTTTCTCATATCTAACCTAAATTTCCCCTCTTTCAATTTATACCCATTACCCCTTGTCCCATTATTACAGTTCCTGATGAAGGGTCTCTCTCTGGCTTCCCTGTAGGTCCTTTCACATACTGCAAGGTTGCTCTGAGGTCTCCATACAACCTTCTCTTCTCCAGGCTGAACAGCTAATACTCTTTCAGCCTCTCTTCACAGGGGATGTGCTCCAGTCCTCTTATCAACTTTGTCATCCTCCTCTGAACTTGCTCTGACAGTCCCATGTCCTTCTTATGCTGGGGACACCAGAACTGTCCACACAACTCCAGGTGGGGTCTCACAAGAGCAGAGTAGAGGGGGAGAATCACCTCCCTCAATATAGTTCTGAAATAAGAAAAAGATAGTATCTAGTTGTCTCTGATAAGTACTCAGAACATGCTAGTTGAAATCTGTCATTTTTTCAGGTGCGTTGAATGCATTTCTATTGACTCCATCAGAACAATGAAATCTAGTCCTACAAAGGAAGGTGGAAAACATATATCATTATTGAATCTCTTTACTACATTTTGATACTCAAGACTAATTCAGGTGTGGATTACATAAATCACAGATGTAGTGAATGGATTTGTTGGTTTTCGTGATACAGTGCTTTCTTTTAATTTGAGCAACAGTGCCACGTGTGTAAATTCAGTCCCACTCTAGCACTGTGAAAAGCACAAGATTTATACTACACAAAACAAGATCTGCCGTTGACTGTGAGCAAAATAACATCTAGTGTAGAAACCAGGAAGTGCTCCTCTGAGTTTGTAACTCCTGGCTTGGAGTGGTGGCAGATGGTTAAAGAATCTGAATTCTCAAGCTGTATTCCAATACTTGCCACTAGTAGTATATTAAACTTGCTAATAATTCTAAGGAAAGCAGAACTGTGTCCTTGGTTTGTGACATTTACTTCTTTATGCCTCAGAGTACAATGTACATAGTGAAGCTCAACAATACAGTGAGAGTGAATGAATATTCAAAAAGTGCTTCAGGATCCTCAGATGAAAATTGCAAAAGAAATGTAAATAGACATTATTATGACACACAAGGTTATTTTATACCTGATTTGACCATGTGTTTCACATTTTTCTGAAAACAATGTGACATCTATGAAAGAAGGTCTAGGTACTTTAACACAAGGCTAGCTAGAGGTTGGAAGCTTGAATTTAATTCTAATTTAATTAATTGTGAGACTAGTTTCTAATCCAATTTAGGCACATTTTATATTACAGGACTTAGTGAAGTAGATCTTGATTTTCATCAGAGTAAATAGGAGTAGAATTACATTTCACAAAGACTAATAAAACACTGGTGGGAGGGGGAAGGGTGGAAATACATATTTCTTTACTGCACTTGCCAGTACAGTGCTTATTGTATGTGTGTTAACTGGATGTATAAATTCAACAGGTAACACCTGCCTGAAGGTGTTTTTTATTTAGGTCAATGTAAAAGTGTAAGTAAGAATTCGCAAGAATTAAGTTAAATTAAATGAAAAATAACTAAAGGAAATTACTCAAGGACTCTGGCCAAAACAAAAGAATAAAGGAGACACAACAGCTATACATTAAACGATACATTCATGTCTTCTTGTGCAATGTGTGGCAAGGCTTTTCACTAGCATTGCATAAACGATTCGTCAAAAACAAAGATATCAATGTTACTTTGGTTGCAAATCCATTATTTGACCCTTTAAGACTAGAGACACTAAGAACTGTAGATGGCTAAAAAGTTGGTGTTCTGAGCAGCTGCTGAAGTGCTGGTGAGTACCACCACTAGTTGGTAGAGGACAGCCAGTGGAGCTGCAGCTGGATAGTAACAACCCTCTGAGGGAAGAAGCAGCAACTCTAGCTGCTGCTAGATAGTAACAACCCTCTGAGGGTAGAAGCAGCAACTCAGGCTTGAGGAAAGTAAAAGGACGTGTAAAGACATTCCTGTCCTTTACAGTAGTAACCAAACAAGGGCTGACCTGGGGGATCTTAACAGGAGTGAGCACTGCCTTTCTGGATTGCCTCCTGCATCTGTAGCACTTACAAAGAGTAGAAGCAGTCTGTCTTGGGACAGGTCTTTTCTAAAAATTTATGACAGATCTCAGATACATTTATGCCTATTGTTTCCACTGCTTTGTCCGGGACAATAAAATGTGCAGAGAAACACTAGTTATGATAAAGATGGTTTAAATTTCAGACTAGACCTATGTTGCAAAGTTCAAGGTCAAATACAGCCTTCCAAAAAGAATTTGGTTGTGAAGGAGCTTCTCTACAGATAGTCTCACACTAGACCTGTAGATTATTTTTATATATAAAAACATTTCAGAAGGATCATACTGGGTTTAATTATACAATATGCATATAAAATACGTAAGACATCATTCCAAATAACCTGGTGTCCTCTTTAAAAATCAATGAAGTTTGACAGAGTTTTTCATTCTGCATTTAGCATCAAATACCTAAGCAATTTGTATTAAGTTTTTGTGCAATGAAAAAAAAAAATTATAATGTCAAGCTATTATCTCTAAATGTGAAGTGGAACCACTTCTTCCAGAAACTGAGTTGGAGATCATGGACTAATTTTCACTTTTGGTAACAAAAAGGCACAGAGCAAATGGCATATGTAAGTTGGAAGTGTCTTGGTTTGTTTGCTTGTGTTTTTTCAGTGAATTTGAGTAAACAGAATAAGTATTAATTCTGTATGTCTTCATTAGGTTAAAAGTTTCTTGGAGCTTTTGGGAGATGGACTCTTTGCTTGGCTGCACTTCATGCTTACTGTTTGCATGTTAAGAAATGGTTATATTTTTAGAAAGTTTGCAAACTTTATTTCCCAAGAGCTGGCTGTCTCTGGATGAGGGAGAAGATAAAGAATGAAACATGGAAACACTCAAAAATAGTTCAGCTAAGTAGATTAAGCTTGGTCTACCTTTTCTATTTTGTTCCATTGTGATTTTATATCATGCTAGCAATTTTAAAGAAGATATACTAATGGAATTATTTGGCAATAGAGTTACAGTATTGTCTGTCAAAGGAGAAAATATGTCTGTGCAATTTCCTTTTTTTGCTCAATGTTCTTTTTGAGAAATGAGAATTAAGTAACACATTATGTATGACTTGTAAAAAGAAAACATACACAATATGGGTCTTTTTAAATCAGTAGGATTTTTCTAGTAATAAAAGACTAACAATGTGGGGAATTTAATTCAGTGTTATCCCCATACTTGGAAGATTTTTAGTAAAAAGATCTGATGTTCTTTTATCTTCAATTTTTTTTTTCTAGTTAAAGCTTTTATGTCTGTTCATAAAGTCCTAAACATTGCTTTGACAAAAGTTTCTTTTACTAATCAAACTCTTAACTTGCAGCTTAATATTTACATTCATCTTAGAAATACTAGTAGGTAAAAGTCTATTTAGCTTTGCTTTCAAAAGTATTTTGCACTTTGTAGAACACTTTTTGCCCAAAGGAAAGAATATTTTCTGTTTTATATAATAGTCTAGACAGTTCTCTCTGGCTTTTGAAGTAAATTTTTACACTATAACTTGAAAATTAGACCAGGAAAATGACCACTGAGTATGTTGGGGTTTCCAGAGATGGCCAAAATAGTCAGGCGATAATGAATGAACTTTAGTTACACCTTAACTGCTCATCTTAGTCCTGAGCAAGATACAAGAAGTCTGGAAGTAAGCGAATATGCTTACAACTCAGTCTTGGCTGTGCAGTAATGACGTTATATTGGGACTTTTCCATCCTGTCATGAATAGCTACTGTTGTCTGACTCTTAGAATTAGATCACTGCCATCTGCTGAAGCATTCTGTATTTTGATGGGGGAAAATTTAATTTGAACATTTCAAGGTCATCAACTGCAGTGAATAAAGGCCACTGGATGGAAACTGCTGTCTTTAATAAACATAATGTGCTCTGAGACACAAAGCCCTGAGCATCTTGGATGACTGTCCCCAGGATATGGAAGCAGTGTTCTTGCTTAGTACTGAAAACTTCAGCCTTAGAACAATATATTTTCATTATGTATCGTCATAATTACAGCCAGATAGCAATTAAAGGCAGACAACATGTGGAAAGAGGTGAATGTTATTTTATTCCCTCCTTACCTAGACTGGGGTATAAATGTCTATTCTTGCTTATTAGACTCAAGATTTGGTGACTGAAAGTAGTATTTTTATATCTTTTGTGGAAAATTATTTTATCTCTTGTCCTTGGGACTTACTAAAAGTATCATGCAAATGGTCTGATACAGACTGATCTGCCTTAAAGCATGAAGCTATACACATCGATATACTTAAATGGATAGGTAAAGTTATCCCTATATTGGTTCCAGTAGACAAGTCGTATCAATCCCTCCTGTGTAACTCTCCATATCTATACTTTGTGATTAAGTAGTTCGTCATTTGTTAGAGTATTAGTAGAAGACCTTTAAAATGCTGATATAATATAAAAGCAAAAAATTAATGAGTTCTTAAATAATATTTCCTTTATTTTTGAAAAAGGAAGTGATGTAAAATTATTTTTAGGGGTTTGTTTGTTTGTTTGTTTGTTTTTTATTCAGCTAAGTTAAAACAATATGTTAGCACTGTGTTAGATGTCCATATCAGTGATATAAGATGCATGTGTATGTGAATAGTAATTAATAAAAATGTTGATTTAACTAAAATCAATTCCTGGATAAATTTATGGTACTGGATTGTCTTAAATGTCTCTTCCCTAAAAGATCCAAGCTATATAGAGATAATAATTTTGGTATCACATCTCTTTAATTATTTCATATATATTCACAGCTAGAAGTGAAGTGCTTTGAAGGATTATTAGTATTTCTGACAGATAGGTCTAAGAAAGGGAACACTCTTTAATGAATGTCAGTATTTTTTTTTAGTATTTAATGGTAAGTAGCTAGCAATTCTTTTGAACAGCTGAAAAAACAAAATAACCACAACAAATAGCTATATTGTGCTTCCCCCTATTCATCTGAGCTCATATTTTGATTATGACCTTTATTTATTGTTGTGCAAAATCTTCATATTTATTATATATACATGTTCTAAATTTCAGTATTTGTTGATGTCATTGCTAGGCAATGACAAGAATGAATTAGAGGACGGATATGTTCATCCTCTAATAAAGCGTCATTCTCATTCAGTAGCTGGATGTGGAATTAGTATTTCCACAACCAAAGCTCTTAGACAAAACTTTGGAAGAGTTTGTAAAAGAAGTTCTATTTATGCTTGTCAGGTGGCACTAGTCTCATGGACCCCCTACATTTCTGTCTTAAGTGATGATAGCATTCTCTCATTTCTCTTTTGAAACAGGTGAGAGTGCCGTTAGGATTAGTGATGTTTTTTAAATTACTGACATGTCTACTTGAGTGTGGACATGATTCTAAGAACAGCTATCATATAATATATATTTAGTGGGGTTTTTTTATCTGCATGACATCCAAACTATTAATCTCTGGGTCAATGCCTCTGTAATTTGAATCTGTCTTCTTACAGGGCTTATGGTTTTCTTAAAAATTCTGCTGCAATGTCAGAAAAACTAGTTTCCTTTGAACTGGGGTAGAGTTCTGTATCAATAGCATGGGACATTGGGTAAATAAGGATGAGTATTTTGTTAATTGAACTATCCAAAAGCATCTTCCTTCAAAGTAACGGAAATGTGTTCTTTTAATCCTAGTTGTTCATAATTACATCCTCCTTTCTCCCATTGTATTCCATAAACTGTGATTAAAGCTCAGTCCTGAAAAAAATCATTTGTAAAAATAATCTTTTAAACTGTGTTTGATTAAATTCAGTCTTAAGCCTAAGACTGGAATTTTTCCTTTCAAGTCAAGTCATTGACTTAAGTAGGATCTAAAGATCATATTTGAATGCTTTCATGTATAACACACTTTAGTCCACAGGTGAGTCTCACTAGAAGCAAGGTCTTTATCTAATTAGGACCAACACTGTAGCATTCACATAAAATAACTGTGTTAGAAACCTGCTCTGATAGGTATGTTCTTAGAGGGTAAAAATATTTTTGTTAGAAAATCAGTTAATACTGTTTTAAAAATACTTAGTTTTTTGAAGATCACATTGAACTACCTTGTGAAAAATAAACACTATGTCTACAAAAATTAAAAATAAACTTATTTTTGTACAGCAATTTTCTTCCTTTGATTATACATTTTCTAGTACATATGCTAAAAGCAAATAGTTAACTGTGGCATGTACCAATTTGATATATAAGCAAAACCTTAGTTTGTTTTTTTTTTTCCAAAACTGTTAGAAGCACTAAAAAAATTATTAGCATTTACAATTACATCTCAACGACTCCCACTTAACATTTCTTTAAAATTGTAGATTAACTTTTTGAAGACTGAAATGGAACGGAAAAGCAAAATGATCCGAGACCTCCAAAATGAGGTAAGAGGAACATTTGATTGTCATCTCAATTCAGATTTCATATTGAAAGAGTATGGTTTGGCTTCTTATATAAAACATATCATTGTAGTAGGCAAAAAAGGCACCAGTGAAATTCTCTAAACAGAAAAGCAAAGCAAAATGACTCTGTGCATTTAGAAATAGTGCATTATTGAATGCAATGGTTTACTCCAAGCTAGTGGTGCTTAGTTTGATAGTACACCTCTGTAACTTTTGCTCCTCTTTCAGATGGGAAGTTCTGTAGATTATTAACACAGGGTGAAACTTTGCATTGTTACTGCTTGCTTTAAAAATAAATAGCAAGAGAAGAAGAAAGGAAATGCAATCTCAGAATTGAGATTCTTAATAAAATTTTTTTAAAACTCAAACTCCTAAAATGTTTTCTTAACATTTGTATGCCATGAATATTAATCTCAGATTGATCCCAAAATTCCAAAAGAAATAGTAATGTGTTTTAATTAATGTCTATTGGTATTAAACTGAATTTATTTTTAAATTTGTTATTGGAATAGAAACATAAAATATTTGAGCAGCATTGTATCTCTTTTCTTCCTTATCGTTTTCTCTCCAAACAATTTGTCTAAATCAGGATGTAGTTTCCCTTTCCATTTCTTCATTTTGCAAAGAACTTTGCACTTGAAAATATTTTATTCATATGATGTCTTGTTCTCTTGCCAACCAGGCTGCTTTGTTCAATTCTTTTGCTTTTCTAAGCTACTCTTGAATTCTATGTGTTTGAAAACTTGATCTCCTTAAAACTTAAACTCCTGTCATTTAAACAGGGATCTCTGATGCCTTTGGTATACATATATACTTTGAGAGTGTATATATATATGGTCAATATGAAAAATGTGTACCTTACTTTTTAAGTCACAAATCTGTCCTAATTTTGAACAGGACAGGATTAATTTTTTACAGTAGTCTGGAAGGGGGCATGGCCGGACCATAATGTTATTTGATACCATCTCGCATCACTTGCCAGGGGCAGGAGCAGGGGACTCTCATTTCTGGTTCCATTTGAGAGAGAAAAGCATGGTGACTGAAATGGTCTGGTTTTGTTTTACTTTCCATGTAATTTGTTTGTCTTATACCTTTTGTTACTAATATTGTTGCTGTTACTGTTCATTTTATTATCTCATTGCCATTTCTAGTGGATTGTTCTTATCTCAACCTGTAAGTTTCACCTTTGTGCCTCCAATTCCCAACTCCATTCCAGGAGTGGAAAGTGGGAGAGGAAGGAGGTGAGCGAGTGAGCTTGTTTGGGAGAGTCGCACTGGGGTACTGAACTGGGGAGTACCCTAAACCACGAGAAAAGGAAATGTCTCTTTCATGTTATTTAGGCCATGCTCTCAGTTGTCTTCATCTACAGTCAAAAATGCCTTGCTTTCTTTTCTCACCTGTGATCATTGGATGCTTTGCAATTGAGCCTGTAATCTTTAATAAATCATATCCGTCTCATCCTATTGACCAGCCATTAAAAAAATATTTTCTCTTACTGAACACAAATAAATACTTCATTAGTCAACATTCAAACTGTCTGACTGTTAGTGGTTTGCTTAGGTAGGTCAGTAGACTTCTCTAATATTTACTGTATTTCTAGCACATTTTAGAAAATTTGCTTTGAAAGGAATCTTTCTTTTGGCACCAAATATCAGCTACTATGTGGAAAAGAAAGCAAAAGCTATACCTACCTAATGGCTTTGTATTAAACTCTTGCACCATGTTTGCTAGTTCCCTAAAAGTAAGCACTTATATCAGTTGTTTTGAAATTTGGCTGAATTTAAATTTTATTTTTTTAGGAAATATTATCTTATTAGGTACTGCCTCCAAACACTGAATACACATTGCTTTTAAGAATCTCATAAATTTGGATGTACTATATATTTAAATAATTGATAGCATTTTATATGTATGTTTTGAAAGAATAATCTGCATACAGATATATAGGGACAGATAATGAAAATGGAATTCACTTCATAGCTACTCTTGTTCTTTTAAACATTACATTCATCCTTATTTTGTATTTTCAAATTGTGAATTTTGCAATCTTAGGCTTTTCTGTGACTGTAAAAATAATTCCCTGTTTAGTTCTGCTCTTTCAGCACGTACCCTAGTGCCATTCAGCTTTACCATTTGGAGATACAAATAGATGGCAACAGCCTTCCAGCTGAATGCAGCAGCTGTGATACAGTGTGTGAGGAGAGGACATGGTACAGAAAGGCAATTTTTAGGCTATTCAAGGCTTTGGGAAAACACTAACAAAAAAAATTGTCTGTGGTACAGAGGAAAAACGTGCCAGATAGAGCACAAAGGGATTAGGTGTCTCAAAATCACCTTGTTTTTAGAGGTCTTTAAGTGCTTCCTGCAAATACCACAAAACATCTGTAAGACTTGCAGCTGTACCATCATGTAGATTGTGTTAACATAGTCCTAAAGGATTGGCATGTAAACAGATAGGCTCTTATTTCAAACAGTTTCTGGTACAAAGAAACCAAGAAGTTTGGAAATGCAGAAGCACTGGTAGAATTAAGAAGCTTGCAAAAATGTAGAGTAAAATAGAATATGTATAAAAAGAGATACTTTAAAAATTTTCACTTTTGGAGATGGCCTGTTACAGAGTGATCAGCTCACTCCTAGCGTATCATATGGTTTATGGGAAATTGTGCCAGTATTGAGTCTGACTGAGATAGAGTTCATTTTCTCGTCAGCAGCCTTCCTAGTGCTGTGCTTTGCATTGGTAGCTGGACAGGTGTTGATAACACACCAGGGTTTTGGCTACTGCTGAGTAGCACTGTCCCTCTGACATTCCTTCTCCCATCTAGGGGGAAGCAAGATTCTGGGGGGGTACACAGCCAGGCCAGCTGACCCAAATTAACCGAAGGGATACCATATGGGCATCAGCTGAGATGTAAAAGCTAACGGGGAGAACAGGGGGGCATTCATTGTTCTGCAATGTTCGCCTTCTAGAGCAACCACTGTGCATACTACACTATGCTTCCCAGAAAGTGTCTTAACGTTACTTGTGGTTGGGAAGTAGTGATTAAGTTTTCCCTTTGTGTGCGCACAAATTACTTTGCTTTAGTAAATTGCCTTATCTCAACCTACTAGTTGTTTTCCATCTTACTCTCTTCCCTGTCTCACTGGGAAGGGGAGTGATAGAGCAGCTCAGTGAGCATCTGGCACCCACCCAAGGTCAAATCACTACAATGCTAAAACTTCTCTAAAAATTAAGCTGAAGCAGAATGCTCTGTTAACCCTTGTTTATGTCAGAAAAATCATGAGTCTTGAAAATTTGACCCTGAGAACTAATTGTTTTGGTACAACTCTGAATACATATGTACATGATGGATTAATTTCTTAAATAATGTCTTTTCTACACTGAAGTGTGTGATGCATTTTCTAAGTTCGTTATTAATTTCTTACTGGTACACCTATAAAAGTCACCTTTTTCTGCTGAACAGTAGAGAATTTTTATTCAGCTTTGTCATGTGGATGCTATACTTGTCCCACATTAGCCTTAGAAACGTGAAGAGCAAAAATATTTACTCTTATTTAAACCATTTAATTACATTTGGTTAGATAAGAAATGACTGACTGACTTATCATATTACCTTTGAGCAAAGGGTTTTAAAATATTTCTGTGAATATCTACATTAAGGTATGTTAATAGCTTTATAGATTTACAATAATCCCATGTAAAATTGGTGCAGTGGTTTATATAAGGCAATATTTTTTTTGCTGTTTAGACTGTGGCAGAAATTTGAAAAACATTCATTAATTTTAGCTGTAGGTATCAGTAATATGGGGGAGTTTTGCTAAAAAGCACAGTTTTAAATTACAACCTTGTAAACCATTCTTGTACTTTATTCATATATAAATTGTGGTTATAGCTTTAGTGTTGAGTAAAACATCCTAAACCAGAGTTTTTTCCATTCTCATTGTGTTTAGCTGCACTATTAAAGGATAAAGTTGCAGCAACCTAAAGTCTCGCCAGATTTGGGAATTTCATGCCCTGCAGGGTGAGTTCAATGGAGTTGCATTGAAGTATGGTGGGGAAAAAAAAAAAAAACAAGTCACTTAGTAAAGCAGAAATTAGATTCTAAGGCTTTGAGACCGTATGCTGATACTGACATTGGAGTTCTTCAGTTTCCATACTCTGCAGATAAAACTAACTTTTTTTCCCTAAGTATAAATCCCATCTGCTTGAGAAGAAAATTGGGTAAAATCCTGTGTCCTCTTTGGATGCTGCATTGGTTCTACAACTCAGGAAACCTCCACAAGTGTCAAGTGATGGGGGCACTGCCTAGGAAATAAGGAATGAACAGGAAGGGTGCAGGAACAGCTGCAGGTATCATGTTCTGCTGAATTCAATATTGTTTATTGATTGATTCCACTTTCTTTTGAAGTAAAAGTCCCATTTAAAAAATAATTTGCTTAATATTGTTCTATGACGTTTTCTTTGGACTTGTTCTTTGAACTTGTGCAGTGTTTTGTGAATCTTAATGTTCTCCAAATCAGTGTTTCCCAGCATTTCAGATCTCAAGGGTGAGGAGCCTCAGAGTCAAGCTCCAGGGAAATTTAAGCATGGATTAAATTTTATAATTAATGAAAAAATGTTCCCTGAAGCTAGTGTAATTTTTTGCTGAACTGGAAAATAAAAATGCTGATCTGATTTTTCAGGTTATTTCAACAAGTGGAAAAGTTTTCTTTTATTACCAAGATGTTAAAATTATCTATTGGGAAACTCACTCAAAAGGAAGGAACAGTGGTATATGTGGTTTAAAAAAAGGGAGTAAATCAATACTTCAAAATAGGCACTACTGATTTTTATGTTAAAATAAAACAATAGAAGAGCATTTAGTAATCAAATTTCTATGTTTCATAAAGAAAGCCAAGATGATCTGTTGATTTCATCATTACAAATAATGCCGTCAATTACTGATGTCTGTCACTTAAAATCAAAAAAGAAGGATCACCTTTGAAGAGCTCAAGTAATCCAAATTCATTATTAGAATATTCTTTGCCTCTGAAAACACCACAGAGTACTTCTAGCGTAAGAATTTATAAAGGTATATGTCACATAAAAATACATTTGGCTTATAAATTTTAGAATTTGCTTGATCAAGTTATGTTGCACCTGGAATGTTCCTGTCCTGGGCTGAGAGTTCTCAATAGACTACAAAGATCAGATTACTAGTTGGCTAGGGCTTGGGTCTCATAACTAATGGTTTCATTTCCATGAAAGTCATAAGAATTTAGAGCAAAAAGACAAATGCGAAATCGATCATATTACGCTACACCACACAAAACACCCTTTAGTTTCAAGGGTTAACTCTTAAGAGTGTTCGCATTTTGTTAATGATCATACTGACGGATGCAGATGTTCATTTACTAAGTTCAAGGGCAGCAGAAAGCAATTTTTCCAAAGACTTTTTTACAATTCAGAAGTTTAAATTAAACTAGACCGTTCTTGTTTTGTACTTACTTGTCACAGTACATAGAAAAAACCACATTGACTCCAGGTAGAGAAGATGACGTGAAATCGGCACTTTACTAATTTTCAGAAGGGTTTTTATAGGATAGATTGCAAAATGTGCCAAGTGTCACAAAGTTATTGGTTCCACAGACTGACCACCCACTAAGGGGCTGATCCAAAATCTAGCATGTAGCAGAAAGATGTTTTCCTAACCAAAATAATCTCTATCTGAGAAAAACAGTTCACAGGTGCAAGGAGCTTACAAAACAATAACATTGTTTTGACTAGAGTATATGGGAAAGAAAGAGTTCTCACAGAATATTGGAGAGCTGAGGTTTTTCCAGCTAAAAACTTTCTCAGCACCAACACTTACTAATTTTAATAAAGAAGAGGTGTAGCTGAAAAATGTCAACTTTATATAGTTGGGGGGGGTGGGTTGAGGGTTGCTAGCCTATGACTTTATAAAAATCATAGTCCTCTCCTGAGACTCATTATCCTCCAATTGTAATTTGATCAACATAACTATAATATTTGGAAAGACAATTCCAATTATGCATGGAAATTCAAAGACAATTATAAGAAAACAATTAAAAATACTTAATTGAAATTCCTGTTAGAATTATTCTAGAAAAAAAAAGCCTCACGCAAAATTCATAGGTTGTCAGGCCTTACCTGAGCTAAGGTGTCTGTATAAGCTGTTCACCTGTAATGTGACCTCAGCATGTTTTTCTAAGAGAAGCAGAAGCATATGAAGCTGTTTTTTCTTGACACCAAAAACAATTGGTTCTCACCTACTTTGCAACAGTATCACCCTGAAACTTTAGGATATTTTAAAATTTTGTCCCTGGAAAAAAAATTCAGAGGGCTTGCTTCAGAGGGGTGCTCAAATTTGTTCAGCTGAAATTCTTATGTATTTCTAATTAATATCTTGGCCTTGCCTAGGCAACTGCTAAAACATTGATTGTACAGTGCAATGGGAGAAAAACGCTCAAATTTGGCTTGCCTCTTCCTAAGAAATCACTGCAGCAATTCAGTACCTGTTACTCAAGTGGTAGGTCAACAGCACACTGAGTCTTCAATGTAGAAATTGTGCTATTGTGGGACAAAATCATCAATTTTCTGTTACCCTGAAACATTTAAAATTAATTTTTCTGGAGATTTCTCTCCCACATGCCCTTCTGAAAACTGTTCAGCCTATTTGGCTGGACATGTTATTGGAGGAGAAAAGAAAGAGTAGATCAATCAACTTGTGGTTAGTTTCAGGCATAATAACTCGAGTGAGTTAAATTGATTTTGTTTAGTTGTCATTTAAATGCTGCATAAATCATAAGAAAACTCATTTTATAGCTATGCTATAATTTTAAAACGTAGTTTCCAGTATACTGCCTTGAAAAGTGGTTTTGCTGTATCTATCCCAATAATTTTGCCTATTTGTCAAGTTTACCTATTTAGCCTTCCCATAGATGAATATTCTGTTCTTCAGAATTTGATTTCACAATTTATACAACCAAAAATGTTTGAAATAACAACATTTAAAATGTTTGAAATAACAACCATAATAAAGCTTGGATTGTGCCTTTTTAAAAAATTATCTGTGTCCTGAAAACAACTTAAACCATGCTGAGTTTAATAGATGTGGAAATGTTTCTTAAGTGTAATTATAAGGGTTTAATAAAGCAGGTGCTACTTAAAGTATTCTGTAAGGTGTTGTCTAATTTCAGTTTTCTTTGTGATTAAGGATGTGAATAGTATTTTATCTAATATCTCCCCGAAGTCGGGAAAGGTCTGCATAGATTAAAAGAAAACTGCAAGAAATGTCAGATTTGTACGGTTCATCCACAAGGTGTGCTGTCTTTTATGTATTATGATAACTTTCTGTCAAATGTAGAATAATCATTCTATTTCAGGATATAAATTTAATCCTGTATATATTGGAAATCCTGTCCTGTCATGTGCATGCATAGTTGTGCATGTGTTTATATGTATGTATTTGTGTGTATTTTTAAATCAAAACACTCTTTAGATACAGGTTCAGATGTGTGTGTATGAGAATATAATGTGATGTTACAAAATAGCTTAAAAGTACCAAAATATCAGCAGGTGATTCACTGAAAACTGCAATGGCTCAGTTTCTTTGGATATGCACAGAAAACTCTTAACTCTCTGGTATAGATCTGCTGATCGAATTTATCTTGATTTTGATATGAGAATTTCAAGTCCTCCCATGTCGCTCTCAGATTATTCTGGTTGGGGTAGATTATTTGGTGCTGATGTAAACTTATTTCTCAGTTTATTTCAGTGGAGTTTTTCTCATTTACTGATGGAGATAATTTGATCCTAAAGTATTTCAGGCTATCAGTGAGCTAGAAAATACACATTTTCTAAATTACACTTAGCAGTCATCTCAAGTACTAATTTATGACAGGGTATCCCTTTACTCTTTCTGAAACAGTAACAGCCCATTCTTGATTTCAACAATGCATAGCTGGTGTTCTGCAAGAACAAACACCTTTAAACATGAAGGATTTTATGCCAGGGCCAATATGAAGAAGCAGGTTACCAGGACAGCTTTACTTCTATGTTAAAATATTGTTTTAGTGGAAGAGCATGCAATGGGCTGTGCAATGGTGGGCACGGTACACCTCCCCTGTATGGCTTTGAGTGCTGTGCTCCTGGGAGGCCTGAAAAGGCATTTAAGGACTTTTTTGTATGTAAAAACATCCTTGGACATGATGAAAAAGCAAAAAGGCATGTGTTAATATCAGGGTAGCCTGATGCCTCAGATACAGGTTCTGGTGGTGCTGAGGGCTCAGGGAAATTGGCTTCTGAAGCCGAGTAATGGCCAACATCTGCACAACTTCCGTTAAAGGCCACCCTTGTTCCCCATGTAGAAAGCTGCCTGCAAGCTTCGGCATTGCCATCCCTGGCTTTATCAAAAAAATTCAACTAAACTAGATCAAAGAAATAAAATGGCATCCAGAAATAGAATTCATATTCTGGAGTTGATTGATTTTGGGTAAAAGGCAATTTATCAGTGCTTCTTTCCCACTGTAATGCTTGCCTAGTTGAATCAACTTTGGGATTCACTGAGCTACCTGATGAGTTATAAATTAATATTTTTTTATAAAATCCTTAATTTTTTGTTCTTTTTTACAATGCTGTTACCTTATTTTAATTTTACAAGATTAAACGTGGCATGGAAAGTCATTGGCAAAAGCATGCGATTTTTAGCCAAAATGTAAATATGACATTCCAAAGAACCAGTCAAATCCAGAACTGCTGAGACAAATATAGGGGTGCAGAGATTCATTACTCTTCATTAGTTACTTCTGCAAAGTCCCCCTACCTACATAATATGTCTCCTTGGTATAGAATCTGAATTACTTATTTTAAGCTTCATGCAGCTCCTTTAAGCATCATTTCAACAACACAGGAGAACTGGGTCACTGAACTGGATCATATGATTATAAATTTCCTTCTCTTCTGGATCAGAGAGTGCCTATTTTTCTGTGGCTGCAAAACGAGAAAAAAAATAACATTTCTTGAACTTTCTATTGTTGCAACAAGCAAAAGCAGATCTAATTTGATTGCTGAAAAATACACAGCTAAATTAGAGGCCATATTAGGGCATTGTATTTCACCAAAATGCTTGCTTAGATGGAAATTGCTTAGCAAATATTTTCTCTTCATTGATGCAGATTCCAAGTGTTTGTGGCTAACTCTTGTTTTATCATTCAGGAAAAGGTCTAACTTATATTTCAAAGTGGCAGTGCTGAGAAAGTTTTTAGCTGGGAAAACCCCAGGTCTCCAGCAGGAGAACTCTCTGTGGGAGCTCTGTCTGTTCCATATATGCTGGCCTAAACAATGTTACCGTTAGGTAAACTGGTTTGTACCTGCACTTGTTTTTCTCAGATAGTGATGATTTTGGTTAGAAAAACATCTTTCTGATACGTGCAGGTTTTAGGTCTGCCCCTTGGGGTGGCCAGTCCATAGAACCAATGAGTTTGTGACACTTAGTACATTTCACGATCTACCTTACAAAAACCCCGGGAAAAATCAGTAAAACGCGGCTCATTTGCTATTTTCCTTCAACGTGGGTTTGTGTGATTTCTTCTAGGAGTCCGTTCACAACAGCAACATGAAAGAGGCAAGTGTATATGCACAGTCTGTAGGAGTCTTGCACTGCATTGCTTACCAGGACTTACATGCTCTGCACAGAGCAAGTGCAGTGCAGAAAACCATCAGCTGGGTAGCACTTTGTGTACTACAGTTTAAATGGTTGCTGTGCATTCCTTAAAATTGCAAAATACTACCCAAATGTTATGGTGGTTGATTCTCAATAAATGATGTAGAAATCAGTAATTTGAATTTATTTCTAATCATTAAACAGACCATTTTTTTCTTTGGGAATAATTTGATTTTCCTTTATAAGTAGTCCTTTAGGTGTTAAAAGAAAGCAGATTAAACCATATGTCAGCCATAACCTTTGTGATTTTTCTTCTATTATTGTTAGTGAGCCTTTAGGGGGTGTATTTGTACATCTAGTTCATATTTCTTTTAAAATTTGATTCTATATACTTTTTATACAGCTTAAGTGATACTACTTTGCTGCATTCAATTAAGATTGACTTAAAATTAGAGTTCTATGTTTTTCTTGCTGTAAATTTCTTACTTGCAATGATGTGTAGGAGCCAGACAAGAAACTCAACACTGTGTTCTAAAGTACTGTCAGTCTTTGCAAGCTTATAATCAGAACTATATAGAAATAATCCAGACCATTTGCTTAAAAGAAAGAGACTATGACTGTTTGGTGGGTTGCTCAGAGTGAGAAATGTGTGTTTATTATAGAGACAGCCGTCTTTTTATTTTGTAGAAGTCTTAAGGAAAGTTTTGGGTTTATTCTAAGCATGTGAAAATAAATATTTTGTGATCCCCAAACAAAATGTTCTGCCTTTGTTTGTTTGTATTTGGTTGTGGTCTATTGTTTGGTTTGGGGTTTTTTTTAATAAACTCAAGAGTGAGGCTTTGTATTTTACAAATAATGGTGAAAAACAATTAGGCTGATTCAATTCAATCTGTTGAGCTTTGCATTAGTATCCCTAAACCACACAAGTGTTTGCTGATTCTCTTGTCTGGTTATGCCAGATATGGTACCAGTATCAGCTCTGAGATGGATGCCGTTGCTGAAGCGTAGGTGATTACAGCTTGGTTGGTTGATTTTCTTCACAAGCCCCTAATCAAGATGTCAACTGACCAGTGCCTAATTTTTCCCTTTTCCTTACTTGCCAAATACCTTAATTCTCTGGTTAACCAATTATTCCAAAGAACAGTGAGTAGGACAATTACTTTTGAGCAAAGTAAAATGATGTATCAGTTGTGTTAAATAAAATAAATATAAATAGGAATATGATCACATATCTGCCTGGGTTGGTAGATTTAATCTACAATCATGATTATGTAATGCCTTGGTTTTTGGTATTTCAAAGTATAGTTACTCATATTTACCAGAAATATAAGTCTGTGAATGTATCTATTTACCTGAACTGGTGGGAATTTGGAATGACACAGCTTTATCATCAACGGGAGTTCTGGATTTTGAGAAATAAGTATGGATATTGAGACATGCAGCTGTTGAGCAGTAAGTTCATTAAAAGATTGTGACGCTATTAGAATGTTTCACAGAAAGATCCTTCAGCTCTCTAAATGTTCTGTGAGAAATCTGTCTTTCTCATACATGCTAAGCAAAACAATGGTACAGTTTTGTATACTCTCTCTGATAGTCTGTATTTCGGTTAGGAAAATAACTGTCTGCTACGTGCGGGTCTTGGGTCAGCCCCTCAGGGGGTGGCTGGCCCAAGGAACCAATGACCTTGTGACACATAACACATCTTGCAAACTACCTTATAAAACCTGTAAAAAATTAATAAATCTTGGCTTCCCTGCCATTTTTCTATGGATATGACTCGTGTAGTTCCTCTACGCGTCCGTCTTGCGCAGCAACATCTGGTGACCCTTTACGTTTCCTGCAACCGCACGCGGACTGCCGCACGGCTTTTCTTGGAGAGGTACAAGAGCCGCGGGGCTACGGACTTTAATTCTGGCGTCAGGGACTTAGACCCAATCTAAAAACATGGGTCGAGGCTTCTCAACAGAAAGCTTGTCTCTTTCTGCCTGGCAGCATCTATTAACTCTTAATAGGCACACACTGCCAGAAGATGTTTTTATTCACTTGTTCACTTGGGCTGCGGACCATGGCAGTGGACCAGATTTCACGGATGCATTTCAGCTAGAGACTTGGGACTCTCTCAGAGCGCGGCTCACTCGCAAGCTGGTCTATGGGAACGTTGTGGTGCTCGATCTTTTTCCCGTTTGCCACTTTCTGTACGACCTGCTGGAAGCTATTAAGGCCACGGGGCAGAGTGCAGGGGGTTTGGACATGGAGGCGGATTCATTTGAACTTGACTCTCTGGAGGACGTGCGATCCCGAGCGACCGGAACTGCCGCCACTCCGAGACGCTCTTTGCTTTCGTCCCCAGCTGCTTCTCAGGTACTTTCGGCGGCTGATGCCCTGCCGGACTCGGAGACGGGCAGCGGAGCTGCTTCACCGTTTATCCCACAGTCTCTTCCGTGCTTGCAGCTATGGCCGCCCGCAATACCCGCGCCACTGCGGCCGCTCCAGCGGCGAGCGTGCTAAAGCGTCTAAAGCACCGTCGCCAGCGCAGATTTCCGGGTTTTTTCCTGCCGCGCCGCCCCGCTCCTCCATCCCGGCGTCCTGCCACGCCTGCGTATGCCTCTCCACTGCCACGGGACCCGGAACTGGCCGCGCGTCTGGAAAAGGTGGAATTGCTGGTAGAAAAAATGTTAGTGTCTTCTAGTAACCCCGTTTTGCTGCGATCACCAGCCGGCCGTGCGAGCCACCGGTCCCGCCTGGTCCGTCCCCTCCGCCTGCATTGGGGGCGGCTGGACCATTCCTGGTTCCTGCTATACCCGATCCGCAGCAGGGTATTGCGGGGGTGCCTATAAAAGGAATGCCAGATCAAGCAGCTGGTACAGACCCCCGCGATGCTGTATCAGTAGTTCGGGGTACTGGCGCTGTTCCACAGGGAGATGCCCCAGCCTATCCTGTTTTTAAGGCTCTTCCGAATTCGGGGTGGCCTGATAAACACGAGGTGATACCGTGGAAGGTAATTCATGATTTACAGGATAAGGTGTCACGCTATGGGCTCGGGTCTCCTAAAGTTCTGTTCTCGGGTCTTAAGTTACTCGCCAGGGAACTGTTTGCCCCCTGTGACATTCGGCGTCTTGCTTTAGCATTGTTTGACCCCGTATTATGTGACCT
>VXAC01003552.1:0-74575 GCA_013399225.1 Rhipidura dahli
AAAACTGCAAAGGTAGCAGAAATTGCAAGTGGGGACAGGCAAGATCAAAATGGCTCTGGAAAAAGTTATTTTAGTCGTGTAGGATTTTTTTTATTTATTGCTCGGGACAAAGTATGAGCGCAAGCTAAAATTGCAGCAGCAAATAACCCCAGAGCATGGCAAGTTATACTTAGCTAGCATTAAGGTAATGTCATGTAGAAGCAGAATATTTGTGGTTAGCTAAAGTGACAAAAATACAGCTGCACTGATATTAATCCTGTGTTAATCTTGTAAAGAGATGGGATTTTAAGAAGTAATGGTCTTTGGAAGGGATCTACCTGCTTGCTCTGCATAGACCAGTTATCTCTTTTTAGGCATTAACTGAACTTGTTATTCTGATTTTATTATGGATAACCCGACCAAGCTTTACTGCTCACTTATCTCTGAGTTTTGTGAGTTTATTTAAAATCCTTGTAATAGCCCTTAAATTCTACTGATCATTAGAAGTTCCAGTTTGAGAAATTTATTGATGGTTTCATAGCTGGTCAGTAATCCCAGATGTGTTTTTAAAGATGCAGCCACTGGCTAAATACTTTTCAATTACAATGGGAACACCTGAATGGATATTCCATAAAACATGGTACTAACTTAATAAAAAATTAAATGTATGCTTCAAGTTATGTGAGTACAGAGATAACAGTTGAATGTTTCTAAATCTGGTGTATATATCTTATTAACATACTCTTGAAATACAGCATCCCAGATGGTTTAATTTCATTCTGCAGAGGGCAATGTATATATGTACGTGTATCTAAGACTTAAATATTTGCATTGCTGTCTTTAAAGTCACTTTCACTTGAAAAAAGCTGATAAATTGTCTAGTAAGTAGCTGTTATTCAATATGGTTACAAAATTTGGGTTATTTGCCGAGATACAAATAGGAAAATGCTAATATTTAAAGTAATTTTCTGTAGAAATAGGCTAATTTTAATCTTTGACAGCCCATGCAATGCTGTTACAAGCTATAAAAATTAGATTGGGACTGTAAGGTATTTTCAGGTTTTAACTCTTCTTTTTTTGGTGTAGGAGAGGTGTAATAATCTGACCCTGAGAAGAGACTTTTTGTATTTGAAACAAAATAGTAACTCCCATGTTTTTACTCTCTTCTGAGGAGTTAATATGATCCTATCCCATATCCTCATATCTTATCATTTATTTTAGTTGTTCATTTCCCTGTGAAATGCTTAGGGGAGAAATGTTGGAAGTGAAATGGAGACAGCTTGGGTAGGCCTAGAAACCTTTGATTACCTTTGAAACCAGTGATTACATCACCGGACATCAACCTTTCTTAGTAAATAACTACTGAGCAGCATCTGCACTCAGTGGAATTTTTTCCAAAAGTAAAAGGAGAGGAAACATGATCTTGAAGGTGATTATAGTTTAGTCCTGTGTCCTTTTTCTCTCTTCTAGTTTCTACTCATGCCACTATGCCTTTGGAACTGTTTTCCCCCAGACTAACACTCTTTGCTGTGTTTAGAAACTGTACCACAGTTCTTTGAAAAACTGGTGTCTGTTTGCTTTAGATCTTTTATTTTCTGTATTACTGGATTCATGGCTATTGTGTTACTGGGTTACAAAATGAGACTGGTTATGAATTCTGGGATGTTCATGACTTTTCCCTCCAAGGAAATACGGTGCTAAAATGTGATTTCCCTTTAGTACAGCAAATATCACAGGTGTCTGTTGAGTTTTCAAAGGGAAATTACAAAACAAATTTGGGACTTCACATGCCCACACTGTCATTTTTAAGCTGTCACATGAGTATATGACATGGATTTTCAAACTGTATCTCAGGCATCAGTCCTTGTGGAATTAAAGAATTGCAGAGGGAGATGCTATTTAATTTGGAGTATGTGCCTTACATTGTAACCTCCGTAGTTTAAGTGAGGTACCTGGTGAGATGTCACATAGCCAGGTGTTTCTTATGGCTTCCCCTGCAGCCTCAGCTGCTCTGGGATGAAACAGCACTCAAGGTGGGTGATTTTCAAAGATGATTCGTGCTTTAGCAGGAAGAGAACATATTTTATACAGATGTAAAAGAAAAATATACAAGATTTTTTAAGGTATTGGGTGCTGTTACTTCTGCTTTCTGACCAACTACAGATACTGGTATTTGCTCAGGTGGTGTCTTTCAGGTAGAAATCTAATTTATTTCTGAGTTAGTTTATTGGCTGTTCATTAGCATCCTCCCTTGATTTTCACTTAGAACACTGTCTAGCACAATGAATGCACAGTCCAGTTTGGTTTTTAGTTTGGTTTGATTGTTTTAAATGATGTGAAAATTCTGGTCAGTACAGTGCTACAAATCTGCCACTTATTTTTAGTTAGGTTTCCTTTAAGATGAAGGGAAGAGACTGGTTTAGTTCAGATATCTTGAAAACACACTTTAAACACAGCAGGTATCACAGGAGAAGCAGGGATTCTCTGGTAAAAATGAGCATATGCAGACAGATGTTAGGACTGCTGTATTCCTTTTTTTGATATGGGTTTGGGGACTTACCTGCTAGTTCTCTCCTTTTCCACATGGCAAGGGAGGGGATTTCCCTGTTGTCCATGTAAGCCAGAGACAGGAGAGGAGGATGGTAAGTGGCTCTAAACTCATCTTGGGAAAAGAGAAGTTAAATGGCATCCTTAACATGGAGGTCTTCCTTGTGGACCAGGTGAGAAGGAAAGATACTAAGGATTAGCAATCAGGTACATTTGTGAATTGACTGAGTCTTCTGGAGGAGCCACCCATTTACAGTAGGTAACAAAAAAATCATGTTCCTTGACCTCAGTGTGAATACAAGATGACTGATCAAGTTTTTGCTGGCTTTGGTCTTGCAAAAGAAACATTTATGTGAAAACTGGAGAAAGTGCCTTCATACTTGCATGGTTTGTGACTGATAAGATCTTTTTCAACTGTTGTACAGTGTGAGCCAGATTTAAGGTACCCATTTTATATGTATCAAATAAGGAATTTGAAAACCAAGTCTTGATACCAGCAGATATAAGAAATAAAAAGAAAATAAACCCAGCTCTTTGGTGTTACTTTGCTTTCCTTATAACATAATATCCCAAACTGGTAACAATATGATGTAGTATAATGTAGTTGCAACAAGATAGAGTGCAATATTAACATCTTCTAGTTTTCTAGCTGAAACATACTGAGATCCCATAGACTGTTTCATGTTGCAGAGTATTAAGTCATTGACAAACATGAAATCAGATGAACTTGCAGGGAAAGTAAGGAGAGTATAAATGAGTAGAATTAAAAACAAGCTACAGTAAGCAGCTTTAGTGTTGATGTCTGTCTTGGAGGTCCAGATTGCACAGTGGTTAAAGTTTTCTTTTTTATAGTAGATTTCTGTTTTGTTTATTTTTAGAGATTCTGATTTGTGCTCTTCATAAAATGCTTTCTTTTCCAGAGTGATTGACTAGGGGAAGTCTGATCTATTTCTTGTGCTTACTGCATGGCAGACACTGGAGTCTGGATGCAGAATAATCTTCTTTCAGCCATCTCATTACTGGAGTTTTTATGTGAGAGTGAGGCAGAACATGCATGCCAGAAATATTTCTATATCGGCTTATGCACTGAGAGGTTTGTTGTCGTAAACAGTCAATAAGAAAGGGAGAAAGTAACAGAGAAGGACCTGGGATTGAAAGTTGCACCACAACTTCCCTGACTTACAGAAGTATAAATGGTCTATGGAATGCTGACCTCTCCGTGCATATGATGCATTCAGGTTTGATGTAAAAGCCTTAGCAGGGGATCCACAGGCCCAATCTGCACTCTCTCAGTAGCTAAAGGAGATTTTTTTTCAGAGCTGTCAAGCTACTGCTGTTCATAAGCAGTAAATTTATACAAATTAATTATAGGAGATGGAAAAGAGTTGGGTTTGCTCACAGGTAATACATTCGGACTTCAGCAATGTGAAAAATTTAAAAGCAAGTGGAAAGAAAGAGAGAGAGAGCAGGCTGTATTTTTTCCTTATATTTAATGAAGCACTATGAATTTCTGGCTCTTTGGGAAAGGTGTATTACTAAGAGTCATTAATGGAACCTAGGCTTAAAATACACTCAGCTGAATTGCTGACTGAAGAAATGTCTATGTAAAACTTAATGTTTTCCTTTCTGTGAATATTTTAGAATCTTTAAAAAAAATTTTGAAGAAAAAAAAAATTGGTGTTACACTTCTTACCATTTGCTTTAAAAAGGATTTTCCACTTGCTCATTTCCAGAAGGTCATCTCTGAGATGTACAAGCTAGCCCTTCATTTAGGTCTCCTCTTACATTCATATTTAACTTTCTTTCATTCTGTGGCCTTTATTAGCTGAGCTCAAGGAGCTTGTAGCACATTTTAAACAGCAACACTGGGAGGATGTAAATGCAGAATAATGTATCAGGACTCAAATTTGCATGGTCAAATGTCAAAAAAATTAGGCCTTCCCCAGAACCATGTCAAGAGAAATAACATAAGTGGCCAGCTCAACAGCAGGCATGCCATTATCAGTTAGTTCAACCTGTCATCACTGACTGGGAGTGGAAGCAGTGGTCATTAGCTTTAACTCTGCTGGGGAAGGTTGCGCTTCTTTTTATTTTATTATATATATTTTACGCCATCTGACAGTATTTCACAGAGCACCACAATGTTATGGTTTCCTCCTTGACAGGGGAAGGAGGGGGAAGTGCAGGTGAGGGAGTAGAAGAGAACACTTGCAATCATCTCTTGTCAGCCGGAGGAGGCAGGAATTGCATTGCCTATCGGATAAATACTCATTTAGAGTAATCACTTTATTTCAGCCCTGTAATGACATTAACAAGCTTGGAATACAGGGAATTACATGAGTCAGAACAAATAATTGAATATTCCACTGCTGGGAAATGCAGCACAAGTCTGACTTAATGTCATGCCATCTCTGAAGCCAGCACTACCATGCAATTAGATGATAAGCTTAAACAGCATATAATTGGCACTACTAGTATGAAAACATACTATTAATTGTTAACTTCTTACCTACTTGTAACTTTCATGAAATAAAAGTATCTTGCATGTCTTTTTTAAACAAAAAGAGCCAGAGGAAACACTTCGGTAAGTTTTTATGAAAATAAGAGGGGAAGAACTGGAGTCCAGAATCTAGAAGGAATAGCTTCAACATGAAAAACTTCAACACTTTTTTGAGGCGGCATGATTTAGAAATCCTTAGATTGAGAAAAATATGAGAATTATTTAATATATCAAATGCTACCCTTTTTCATATCCAAAGGAAAAATTTGTCATTTGTCCTTTCTTGGGGATGGTCCTGTGCAAGGCCAGGAGTTGAACTTGATGATCCTTCTGGATCCCTTCCAACTCAGCTTATTCTGTGATTTGGTCGGCTCACAGTTTTGTCTCAAGATATTGTTGCCTGACAAACTGTGATCTCACAACTCTGAGCCTTTTTTTTCCAGTCACTCGCTGTTCTTAGTTAATAAAGAAAAGACCTTTTTATAGAAATATGCCAAAGTATCAAAAACTCCTCTGGGCTCTGGTGAGTTGGAAGAATCTTAATGTGATTGATTAACACAACACCTTATAATCTGTTTGTTTTATCATCAAACTCTAGGTTTAATTTTTGAGACATTCTTACATCATCCCAAGTCACTATAATTTGGAAAATTCCATAATTTTAAGCATCAATTAAACTGACTTAACCCATCAAATTATACACTCTGTGATAGAATATTAAAAGGATTCAGTTGCATATATTATATGCATTAAATGATAAGATAGTTACCACAGGCAGCACAATTCCTCAAATATGTGCCAGTTCATGTAAAGATTAATGATGGAGAGGTAGAGTGCAGATGCAAAAGCAGCATCATCTCCATCACCTCTCTGAAAATCACAGTCTTATCCACAGATCTGTGTTATCCACAGATAACACATTTAATTTGCAACACTTGAATTAAACACAGTGGAGAACTTCTCACGTTTATTATAAAGATTAAAAGATGACACCATCTTAAAACTAAAATATTCTTCTGGATCTTTGGCCACTGATTTCAGCAGCATTGGAACTTGCATATAGTTAAACCAATAATTGCTACTGGAGTTGCCATTCATTTTTCTCACCAGTCTATCATCAGCCAGCTCTGACTTTTTCACTGAGACTTGACCAAAGTATTGTGCTGTAGGAGCATGGCAGGCCTAGGGAACAGCTCCTGTTTAGAGTAGTTGTGGGTGGAAGCCCAGGCTCTGTGTGGCACTTCAGGCTAGATAGGTTTCAGTTCAGAGGGAGAGAGGAATCTGAGCTGACGGGGAATTGTGGGTTCTCATAAGTGAAGCTTTGCATGGCTAGCCGAGTCTCAGAGATCTGAGGCTTGTCATGTTGAACACTTATTTCTGTTTTCTTAACAGAAGAGAATGACCCCACCTATTGCTTTCCTTAAGATAAGGCATTCTGGGTGATCGTACTTCAGATTTTTCCTGGCATTTGGAAAACATGACCCATGTGTTTGACAAGTTGGCATGAAGAAAAGCTAACTGTAAAGTAGCAAGCACAAGCTTTAGATTAGAAGGTCAGGTGAAATATCTACTGTAAAGGGATGTACTTGATCCCCAGATGGAATTCAGGTGTGCCACTCCTGCAGTAGCGTAGCTTTGAAATACTGAAGTTTTTCTGAAAGAAAATGTTTGGTGCATTGCTACTAACTAGTAATACAATTTTAATTACATTTACATTGTGATTTTTATTCAACAGATGGCATACTTTCCAGTAATTTCATTTATTCTATCAATAAAAATACTTGCAAGCCTCTCCTGATTTTAATAATGGTGCTACAGTTAGAGAATGCATTTGCAATTGACTTGTTTATCAAAATGTATCTTACTGAAACAATATTAACATTTAAAACAATTGCAATTACTTTAATCAGTTGGAACATTTATATTCGTCTGCTATAGTTTTCTACCTGTATGTGTATATATTTTCTACCTGTATGTATTAATTCTAAGAAGACAATACTTTTAGTATATTAATAGTATTCATGCATATGTCAGGATTTTATATTACTATCCTGATTCAGTAGTTTCACCCTGGAATTCTACTAGCATTCCTCAAGCAGCAACTAAAAATGTTGATTTATGCCAGACTACTAATTTGTGGATAATATTTCTTAAAACCACAAAAACAGTAGGGGGTACCTGCTGAGGAAAGGTAAAGTAGAGTGCTGCCCTGGTTTCCTTGTCACTTTCTATGTGTTTGTCAGGTCTCCAAGTGAATCTGTTCCGCTCTGTGGGTTTGGCAGCCTGGGTTTAAGGGCAGTGCAGCAGTGTGGCCTTAGGTCTAACTGCTGCTGAGGAAGACTGAGGAGGAGCTATGAGAAGTCTTTCTGGGATTTGTTTCCATTCTGCTTGAGTGGTGTTTTTAAACTCTGACCCTTCCTCTTTGCTGCTACCTGACCTTTATTGCAGCTATAGCCATATATCCCATTGAGCCAGACATTAATTTGTGCATTTAACTCCCTGGTTTGGCTGTGGACCTGCCTCAATATTGGAGACCTGTCCATTAGTTTGAAATCTTGTTGCCACTAGACCTGCTCTGCTGTTCCTTTTCAGGTATTTCAGGTCTGTGCCCTTGCTGTCTGCCTTGCTCTCTGGCTCCCCTTCCTTTATGGAGAAACCAGCCTTTACTGCTCTCTGTTGATCACTTTGGACCTTCTTGAGCCCTAAGTCAAGCACCATGGAGCCTGGCTTTTGGATTTCAGAAAGGCCAGGTAGTGCCTTTCCATTCATAGATGAATATACCTAACTCATCCCTTACAGATACCCATGGAACGTTCTTTGCAAAAGCTTTCATGACCGAGATTCTGCAGCCTCTCCAGTGTGTTCTTAAAATTTTGCCTGAAAGCTAACCTGAGTCTCTTCTGCTACCAGCAGAGTAACTTTTACATGGGCAAAGGGGGCACTGTATTAAACTAAAATAGGAGAGATTTAAATAAGTTATTCGGAAGAAATTCTTTACTCAGAGAGTGGTGATGCACTGGAACAGGTTGCCCAGAGAGGGGGTAGATGCCCCCATCCCTGGAAGTGTTTAAGATCAGGCTGGATGGGGCTCAGTGGGTGGTCTAGTGGGTGACATAGCTGCCTGTGACAGGGGGATTTGAACAAGATCTCTTTGAGGTCATGTCCAATTTGAGCCATTCTATGATTCCATGATACCATTGAAGCTGATTACTTTTTGTTTCCCTCTCATTGAATATGAGAGAGTATTGATAAGGTTATGTTTTACTACAAATAGTGAAATGGTGTTAGAGATTCTCCTCAGTACTTTTTTCCCAAGGCTGAACAGTAATTCCTTCCACTTGTCTCCACAGGCCATGTTTCCTAAACCTACTACCATTTTTCTCCTGAGAATTTATCTTATTTCTCTGCTTTCTTGAAGTATGGTTCTGGGAAGTGGCTGCTGTGTTCCAGCCAAGCTGACTGAACACAGAGTAGGATGATCTTTATCACTTTGGTCATATATATGACAGTTGTAATAGTATATGCTAAAAAAGATGTTCCTTTCACAACAGCAACATCACCAACTCTGTCAATTTATGGTCCTCTATGCTCTAGCTATTCAGTTATTTATATCCTATTATGCACTTCACTTCTTCAGGCCACAGTTCTTTGCATTTAGGATCCTGGCATATTAGGATCATTTTGATATCAGTTCTATCTCTGGTGTGAGGCCTTCAGATCAGTGATGTCTGCAAACTGGTAATTTGGTTTTCTCTGACATTCAAATTTTAAATTATTGTGTTGAAAAGAGTTTGACCAAGGACAAATTCATATTCTATTCCAATTGAAATGTATTCCCAATCTAACTTTTGTATTCCTAATATGCACATTTTCTATCAAGTAAGTGTTCACTCTATTGCGAATTGTATCTCCACTGCCTTTGCTAGTCCTCTTACAAGACTGTCATATAGGAAAATATCAAATAAAAAAAAAGAGTGTTTCACATCTGCTACTTCTCTCTTTCCATTATGCCGGTTATGCTGTCAAGGAAGGTAAGTAGTTTGAACTACACTATAGGTTCTTGATGTGTTGGCAAATTCTTTGTCTTCTGTATGTTTAAATGCTGATTGCTAAATAGATAGTCCTAGGGTCTTGAAATAAGGCCTTTGTAGCTCTCTCTATCTTCCTTTCCCTTCCTTTTAGGTACTGTTTCTCTTCTGCTACTCTACCAATCTCCAAGTTCTCAAAAATGAGTGATTTAGAGATCACAGTGACTCCTGAATGTTGCAGGGCACTGATTACTCAACAGAGAAGCCAGTTTCTCACCAGACAGTGAGAGATAACGTGGCAGGGATAACTGAGGCAGTAAGGATAAGGTACTAATTCCAAGAAACCATTTGCAGCACATTCTTGAGGTAGCGGAAGCACAGCATCCATACTGAGCCCGAGATAGCAAGGAGGAAGAGGCAAGGAGCTCTGTCTGCAGAAGTCCAAAATGGTGCTAAATTTCTGAAATACGTCTTTTCTAAATTATTTCTGTCAGGGTTCTTTGGTTTTGGTTTGTTTGGGGTTTTGTTTGTTTGTTTGTTTTGGGGCTTTTTGTGTGTGGTTATGGTGTTTGGTCCTTGATAGGAGTTGTATTTGACTTTGGAAATGACTGATGTTATGAAGAGGTAAACCATGCTCCCTTTAGGGGAACTGAAAAGAAGGTTCCTGGTGAAGAAATTAATCTTTCCTTCTTCCTTTGGTTTTGATGTTTTTCAGAGGAGAAGCCACCTACATGTGCAGTTGTTGAATTTTCTGATTTTCTGCTATTTCTCCACCTCATCCCTTCAGTAAGCAACCAGAGCAGCTTTGCATCCTGCTTATCCTCTGATAATTCAGCATTCAGTGGACTAATAATATGTGTACTGAGGAAGCCAGGAGAAGTCTGCTTGCTGACAAAGCATAAATAAGCTTTAGATGGTACTTATGGACAGATGTATATAGCAGCTGGATCTGAAAGAATATTTGGAGTGCTCAGCATTTGTTTGAAGGCTGCATCCATATATGGTTTTCATGTCTGGATGAGTAGCATTTTGTGTTGTCAAATACTACATGGGGGAGAGAGGGATAAATTCTGGCAGCATTTGGTAGTTATCTGTGGGCAAGCACTGATGCCAGAAAGTATTTCAACATCAAAAATAGCTACATTTCTGTACAGGCTCGAATGAGATCTGGGGTTCAAAACAGCAGATTCTTGTTTTCACTCTGGAATTTGTGGAATAGCAGAAAAGGGACATGAACACAGAATAAGAGTTGTTTTAAATTTATAAATTAATGTTTCCTTTTATTTGGAGCCACCTATATGCTGTAGTGTTAGGCATGATTCATTATGAGTCTTCTCTAGCTATTTAGCTGTTGGCTGTTATAGATTGCTTCTCAAAGAGCAGGAGCTTTTGCTCTGCAAACTTTGTTTATTTCTAAGGTACCCTCATGAATGCAAATACCCAGGCTGATCTCCTGCCGCAGTGTAAACAGGGAAATGAGAGATTTTTATTTCATATCGCAAGACAGGATGATTTTTTGATGCAGTTGTGGAGTATTCTGCAAGAATGTCAACATTATAAATTGGAAGGCATGTTATCCTAGAGTTCTGTTGAAGCTGGAAGAGCCAAATTTTCCAGAGTTCTCTTTGCCAGGAAAAGAAGGAACAACAGACTGTTCTTTCTTCTTTCTCCATGATGGGAGTAAAACTGCCTTTTTTAAACCAACTTTTTTTTTTGTTTATTTTGTTTTGTTTTGTTCAGAGGTTGAGGACAATAATTCTAAAAACTTAAGAAATCTTTAATGAAGACAGACATTTGAGTGATCCCTGAACAAAAAATAGCTGCCACTAGACTCATGGAAAAAGCCTGCCTGTTGTATGTATTAATGATTCACCCAGTTTTTGCCTTTCTTGCTGATAATAATAAAAAATGCTCCCAATAAGAATTAGTTTCCAGCTGGAAAAGAGGAATAATGTTTTCATACATTTTCAGTATGTCAGCAAAGAAGCATATCAAATTACAGCAATAACATCATCCAGTTTTGTGATGCAAACAATATGCTTGTAAAGAGTAAGGACCTGTCTGGCCTCACAGAGACTTTGGGTACATTTCTGAGGAAGGGTTGGCATTTTCACGGAAATGACAACTTTTCAGCATCAGACTGGCAAAAGGCTGGTGAGATGAGAAGGCTTCCTGATGTGTTTGTCTAGACAGATGTTCTTCTTTAAGAAGAACACATTTCACAGACATCTTCATCTCTGTGGCATTCTGAGTTTGCGCCGGTTCATGGCTGTTCTGCCTGCTGGTTCAGAGGAGGCTGACAAGACAGGTAAGTGCAACATTTGGCTTACTTGCTCTTCTCTTTCTTCTCATGTCATAGTTTTTTTTTAACATTTCACTGACCTTGAAAAGGCTTAGGACAAGGGATTTTAAGTCTTGCAGTCCTCTTTCTGTTGGGTTAAGTGGCTCAGTGGATATTTCTGCAAATGTCTGTGATATGTCATCCTTTAAAAACATGTATATAAGTATCTTTCATGTCTGTACCTTAACAGATGTGCTGCTTCTTCCACTTGGCAAATTTATAAAAAAATATAAGCCAGCTTTCTTGCCTTCTCTATTCCTCTAAGCAGAATTTTATAAACCATGTAATACTACAGTCCCTGCTATTAAGATGTTACCTATAGATTCTGAAATGTGATATTTGTTGTGTTCATAACTTCATTAAAGATTTTTCTTCTTCTCTGGTATAGATCTGTGGAACATCAAAACTGCTGATGTGTGAATCGTGGCCTGTTTTGTTTAAATTATCCTGGTTATTGCAAATTTGGTCCTGTTAGCTATCAGTCCAAGGTTTGTATATGATTTGAAGAGAGTGGCTCTGCACAGGAAGTCCAACACGTCCATGGAATCAGGGTGAAAGCTGTTCAGAATATAGTGATTTTATTTAGCCTAAAATCCAGACCATTATTAAGCTTGCCTGAGATTCAGCTGCCCATTACTTCTGTTTGGTCCTACTGATTTCGGTGTATTTGTGTAATGATGTGTTCCCCTTGAGATCTCCATATGTTACCCTAGAAACCCTGTGTTATGATCCAGTTTTAAGGTTCTTAGAAATACCTCTGCCCGAATTAAGGTGCAAACAAGACCATATACCAGTGACAATAGTAAGGGTTTTATTTGATGGTTAATAAGAGAGAAAGAAAGAAAGAAAGGAAGGAGTAGAAAATAGGGGGGGGAGGGGGACGACAGAAAGGGAGACAGGGATGGAATAAAGAAAATATCACCACTCCATGGATCCCAGTGATGTCCCATTGATCCTCTCCAGCTGGTCTGCCTGGTGATGAAGGTCCCCCCAAAAAGGAAGCATGGAATCCCATGGGTTTATATGCTCAGGCCAGGCAGGAATAGCTGGGCATGTCCCCCTGGGGAGTGGGGCAGTCTCTCACAGCAGCCTCAGGGTCTGCTGCATCACTGCAGCCCTGTGGGGCCGAGCCTCTCCCGTGAATGTCCCGTGGATGACCCCTGTGGGGTTGGGGGTTCCACAGCTGGGCCAGATTGTGTAATCAGAGGATGGGTGTTCATTGCCTCTCACCTGAGGTTACACCATAAACCCAAAACCACCTCCTCCCTCCTTGGTTGGGGGCAGTCTGTGTAAACCTGGCTTCTGTGAGCTGTGCTCTCCCCCCATCCCAAGCTCATCTGGGGATAATTGCAGCTGGTGGCTTTGACCCTTTATTAGATACATACCTTCCTCTCAGCCTGGGATGACTGAACAATGCAGTTTCCCTTTATCTAATCAGCAGTTTGACTTTCAGTTCAAAGTCCACTCTTCAGGGAAGCTTCTTCAGTTGTAGCTTATTTATTATGAGCAAAACGTTATATCAATGTTTGAGGCATGAACTATTTTCAGTCTCTGACGCTATATTTACAGATTGTAATCCTTTGTACTCTACAGGTCTGAGTAATTGGATTACAATACTACCAACTTTAAAGATATTTCCAGTTTAAAACTGAACAGATGTGAGGCAAGAATTTGGGACCATATTACTATCAGTATTTTTTCATTGACTTGTTGAACAGTTGTTATGGACAAGACATTGCTATGGTGGTCACAAGGTGAATAAACCTCAAGAAGAATTTGCAGCCTGAAAAGGTTGCCTGTTATATGCATTTTTCCACTTGTTTCTCATACACTCCGATGTAGAAGTGCTGCTTAGGAACATCTCCAGTAGTCCTTGGAGTTATTGTTTCTGATAGACACATAGGTAAATGTTCCCAAAAAATGGATCACAATGAGCATCCAACACTGTGAATGTTTAGGTGATGATCTTTTTACTCAGATGTTAATACTGACACAAGAGTCTTCCCTCCACTGCCCTTCAGTTCCAAACAGAAGTAGGACATCCAGAATTTTTAAAACCTTGATAGAACTGATGTCACACTGCAGATGAGTTTTAATAATTACAGTAGGGCCAGGGTCCTGGTCCTTTAAAATATGTACTATCTATTTCTAACTGCTGGAAAAAGAGAAAAAAGAAAGAATACTGAACCCCCTAAATGCTGTTCACATTTGAGAAAGCATGTACAAAATATACTATTTAGCACTGGTAATTTGAAAGCACATTTTTTTGTTAAGGGTCCATGAGAAACTGAAACTTTGGGTACATGGAAATAAAATATCTAATTAATTCTGAAACCACATAAAGCACCTTCCTGTGTTTTTACAATTCAAATTTTAACCCTTTGGGGCTGCTGCCTTGTATGTAGCTTTTTCAGTTGCTTTCACTGGAGTTACAGAGGCTGAAAAATACCAGCTTCCTTTGCTGTAGTTCAGTCTTTCTCATTAGAGTATGAGACCTTTTTGGGCCATTATGCTGAAAAGATTCAGGGACTTTACCCATGAGTAGCTTTAGGGCGATGTTCCATTTCTCAAAAATTAGTTTCTCATCAACTCAATTAATTATTAATTAAGAGATTTTACAAATGCTGTAGTTTTCCAGGTTAGCATTAAAATGATCCTTACATTGTCTTTCTACAGTTTTGTTCAGCTGATCAACTTGAACTGGTTTATTGCTATGCCATCCATTTAAATTAACAATCTGCAAAGAAAGCCAATAAAATGCTTCACACATCCCATTACTGGGGTAGTAATAGTTACTCAATTAGGCACAGCTACTTCGTTTTTCAATCTGTTCCTTAATGATCAACAGAACACATTAATTTAAAATATTATTAGCCAGCATCTATTTAAAGAGATGCAGCTTAGCAGGTAGAAACAACATTAACAGGGAGAAGAATGTTTTTTTACTTATTAAGCATCTGCACTACAACTGCTATCACATCTATGAAGCAGTACAGTGTTCCAAACTTTCCAGTTGGGACCTCCAGCTGCAAGAGTGTAGCCTGATTGATTGTCCCGTGATTTTCAGAGGTGATGAAGTAGGAACATCTCTGAACACTTTTTCCCATCATGGGGATGGGGGTGTGTATTGGGGGAGTTGAGGATGGGGACATCTTGCTATAAAGTTTAGCTAGCATTTGATGTGTTTTGGGAACTTCTGTGAAATAATGGTAATAAATAATCTTTAACAATTGTTTAAGCAGCTGCTGTATTTGCTATCTGATAACAATATTGGTCATAGGAAACATAGTTCAGAACAGGGTTTAAAGACAGTTAAAAAGACCATTTGATGTCATACAGCAAGTCTTGTTCCTTAGCATTAGCATTTTTTACATACTGGAGAAAAATATAATAGAACACACTGTAAAAATTCTGACAATCTTTCAGTCTCAAAAGAACTACTACAGAGCTGCATTTATACCTTAATACATTTCCGGTGTACTCAGTGCTACATTAGCAAAATGGCAACTCTGACCTGCAGAAGTGTTCTGTCTCTGAAATGCAAAAAGCATGACTCATTAATAATTTCAGCATTTAAAAAGTGGAACTTCACTCCTTTTTTACAACTCTGTTGATGCTGCAAACATAGGAATCAAATGTGTTGGTGCTTCCTACATACGTGCTACTAGGATTCTGAAGCTGAGTGCTTCTATGAAGATTGATTAAACATCATACTAATTCTGCACAATCAGCATGTTAGAGTTTTTGAGGTGAGTAAGCCAAAGCGTGGAGAATCTGCTTTGCCAGACATTACACAACTAAGTCGATACCCTTAAAACCAGAAAAAGAGTAAAGTAAGGAAAAAGCATGTGGAAGTGTGAAATTAAAAAAAAAAAAAATATGTTGCCTCAGAAACTGATAACTGTAAAAAAAAACAACTTTGTGGTATATTGAAACTAAAACATATATTGAAATTTTGCAATGAAATGGAAGAAAAAAGTTCAAAGTCACTTGAAAAGACAAATATCAAATTTCCTTTTGAACTTATCTCCCTGTTGTGTCCTGGAAGATGTATTTTTAAAATATATTCTTTTCATCAAACATCCTATAATAACTAAACTATAAATCGATTGGTAGCATTATTCTTCACAATTTAAACAAAACTGTGCTTGTCAAAATAAAGGAACAAAATACCCTCTGTGATGCCATATCCTTGACTTTTTTAATCCTGTTTGTTTATTTACACACTAATTGCAAAAATTGGTAATCCATATGAGGCCACCTAGGTCCATGCAAATTAGTTTCTACTGTAGGTTCTGATATTGTAAATATTTATTTAGCTCTCCAAGTTATTGGAACTAGCACTACAATTTTTCTGTAAAGGACAGTTTTCGCTGTAAGAGCTTCCTGAAGGGGAAAAGACAGTAAAAGAAGAGTTATTGATAGAAAGCTTCTTTTTAATTTTATTGTGCAATATTATGTATATTTTTTATAGTTATATAAATGTATAATAATAATATTATCACCTGTGTATATCATGGTATAATATAATGTGATATAACCAGTCTTATTTGCTGTGTTCAAAGAGTAAATTGTCAGTTCTAAACCAAGTTGTAGTCACCTTGAAGTCTGGGGGGAAATATATGAAAATACGTTTTAGCATATTTCTACATTTTCCACTGCCTCACTTTTTAGGTTTTAGACAAACATCTTTGCAATGGACTGAGATAAATGAAATCTCAAACTCCGAGTAATGCAACCTTTATATCACGAAGTTGCTTCAAGTGCCATATATATTTGATGAACATACACTGGTTATGTCAGGTACTATTATTTTTAATAATAAATAATGACTTCCAAAAGTCATTAAGCTTTTTTCATGCTTTTTATCCACATACGTATCTTGACAGGTTGGAGTTCTATAGGAGATTTAGAAATATCAAATCTTCTTTAACCCGTCTGATAATTATCTTTAACATTTCTGTTACAAATGTACAAGGTGAGTCATGCTATGTATTTTATATTAAAATATGTCTATAAATGTCAAATGCTTATTCTCTCTGAAATATTTCAGGGTTCATTATGTGTAGTAACTCAGAATAAAGTGGACTTAGATTTATATTTTTCTCTATATAAACTCATAAATGAATACTGGAAAGAATTAAGAGTTTTCCTATTAAAAGGAGGTGTCAGATCTTCTTTTGTTTAGGAGAGTTTCAGTCTCTTTTTATTGAACATCAGATGAAGCTTTAAAAATTAACCGGAAAATAAGCTTGTTTAGTAATTATACTGAATAAAAAGGGGAAATGTAGTTGCTCTGTGGCTCTTAAAATTCAGGGTTCTGAACTACATCTTTGTAATAAAATGCAGACATTAACAATTGTTTGCTTCTCAAAAGCAGGTATTAACCAGACATACAACATGTAAGAACTTACATATATGGTTTCAAAATCAGTTCTACATGAAAGTATTTTAACATATGTATTTTAAAAATTGAGTTTAAGTTAATTTTAAAATTAAGTTTATAAAAGGGCCTTCACTGCATCTGCATTAAGATTTTACCTTTTTATGTAAATATGGAGAATATCTGCATTCATAGGTGCCAGTGTTTCCTAATTCTGTAAAGTCACATCTGCAAATTGATACATTTTAGGATCTTTCCTCTAGTGTTAAAGACACAAAGAGTGTGTAAACTCAGGTTTGCTCAATAGTAGGCACACAAACAATTATGCAAATGATACCATAATGGTTTTTGTCTTTTCTTTCATACTCCTGTTATACCTGTTTACAGCTTCTGTATTCTCAGTGCTTTTTGCCTACATTCTTGGACTTGTTTGTTAAGCTAGGAGACTAAACATTTTAGGAACTTCATAGTGAGGGATCAGTGTGCCCAGACCCCAAGGTCCTCTCCAGAACACATTTTGTAAACTAAGATAGAACCATCCAGGGAAAGGTTCCTTGGGGAGGGGGACTCATTCAAGCCTCTCATTGGGGAATCTTTGATAGATATGCTCATTAGTAAGACTTGTAATGTTATACCAGGTCTTGGCAGGAGTATTGCAGTGGCCATTGTGGTGTGCGTGGAGGTGCATTTGATCTGGATGTGGTGCACATAAGGATCCTTAAAACAAATACCAAGGTAGAATCCCTTTTTTCCTTCTAACTGTGTTTGACTCTTGATTTTAAGACCAGGAAAAGGCATCACAAACAGTATCATTTGTGATTATGTTCCTTAACCAGTAAATAATTGTGGAATTTTTTATGGTTAGTTTTTGGTCTCATTTGTTGTTAATGGCCATTCACTTCTTCCCCTTGGCCACTAAAATGTTTTTTATACCAAACATGCATCATATTTTCTGTTGTTGCAACTTCAAAATGTCACGTGTAATGTTCTTGACATTTAAATCAAGTACTTAATTTGTATTGTTGGCACACATTGGATTAAATTGCCTGTCTTTAACAAAAGTAACTTCTTTTACTTTTTTTTTTTATAATGTTTTGAAACACAAGAAAATGAGATGCTCCGATCATTTTCAGAAGTAATTTGCTATATATTGTCTAGTCCTGAAAAGGCATAGAATGTATACTACCAGAATTGATATCACACCTCTTGATCCTGAAGCCTGATATAAAGCAACACAACTATCATATTTACATCAGTATAAGCTCAAAACACAGTGAGAAATGCAGTCCCTCTCAGAGAGTAGCAGGTGGGGCTGGAAAATATATAGAAAAGAAGTTTTCTGCTAAAATCTGCTGGAGAGAAAAGAAAATAAATGAGTAAATAGGCATCAGTAGCTTGTTGAGACACTGTTCTTCTGCAGGAGGAGTAAACTCACCAACTTACATAGTTATGCTCATTTTGTTACCTTTCCTGGAAAGATTTTAAATTTTTCATCTTGAAGTACCATAGGATGATAGCTGTGAGGATGAGACTGTAGATATTTGTTTTGCCATCTCAGTAATACTGTGATATGTTAGCTTTGGTTTATTCCCTGCTGACACCTTCTGAGCTGAGGTCTGACATTTGTGTTGATTCTGATTCTTGCTCTTTGGGTTTCATGCTCTGCTTGACCAGAGATGAGTTTTTCTGGCTACCCCTACTGTTTGTTGTTTCTTCGCAGAGATACCAAGTTCCTTGAGAACAGACTTAGGCTCATATGTTGACATTTTCCTCTCTCAAGTCCAGATGCAGCAGCAATGGTTCCCTTTCTGAAGCTTCTGAAGTTAAATTCTTGGAAAGTGATAGTGTGCATAGATTTAAAATCCTCATCTCCACTGTTTCATAATTTAGCAATGTCTTAGGTCTGACAAAAAGACTGTTGCTCCCCGTGTGTGAAGATTGGAGCTACTTGCAGAGTGCAAGTAGCTTGTTTATGGTACACTTTGTTACATGAACAGTTTTGTATGAATAGTCATAGTGAGTGAACTGTTGAACTGTTTGCTTCAGCTGTTCACTCGGTGCTGTTCATTCCTCATGCTGAGTGAGTGACCACCTCAGCTGCTGAGGACTGAGTTTTCTCCCTGACCGAGTGACTGAAACTTTCAAAATGCAATCAGAAATGAATAATATATGATGAATACTCATATTTGCACATGGATAGCCTGGTTTGCATGCAAATATTGGAATTCAGATTTCTCTTGGTGTTTTAGGGTGTATCTAGGAATGGCTAAAAAACAGTAACTCTCATGGTGCAATATTCTAAGAATTCATGCCACATCACTGTTAAGTGTAAGCACACTCTCCACCACACTTTTCAAAGTTTAAGAAGTTTTAATGGACTCTTCTTTGTTGCCACTAGGGACCCATATCCTCCATCTCTTGATTCAGTTAACAAAATTGCCTGCAGTTTTGTTTCAGAGAAGGAGATGGTAGTATTGCTCCATTGCTGCTGGAATGTAGGGAGGTGATGGCAGCACCAGAGATCAGGTGGAATCATAACTCTTTTAACTGGTGAGTTCAAGGTGGTATGCTATGTTGTCTTCTTTTGCATAACCTTGAGGGAGAAATCTGGATCATAAAAAAGCAGTAATGAACTGAATTTTTCTACATCTTAAAATAGATAAATATATGTATATACAAATACAAAATCATATATTCATAAATATGTAAACAGACACATAGGCCCATACATGCATTTGCCTGTGTGTAGGTGTATCTCATGGTGGAGAAGACTGAGAGGCACCTATTATCCCGCCTTCACAGATAATTTGAAATTCTTTATCTTCTGTGTAAACATCATAACTGCTCTCTCCTAAGTACAGTGTTTTCTCCCTGGGTGTCCATTCATGACAGTCCTCCTAATGGGCTTCTGGGGTTATGAAGCTCGCAAGGAACATAAGGGAAGGTACTCAGTGCCTTCCCCAAAGTTGCTGTTGTGTGAAGATGTTCCTTAGGATGGTGTAGTTCCTGGTGAGAATGGTATAAGCTTTAAGTATAAGCTGGTATTTGGTTGGTCTGAGCTGACCTTCAAGAAGCTGTCCTAGAAATGCTTCATCCACTCTAAGTTTGTAATTGGTTTGTCTTAGAATGAGTTCTCCTGGCTCAATGCTTGGGCTTAGATCAGCAGGGAAAGCGTGCAGCAAGTTAGAGAATTTCTCGACCAGTTTGAACCTGAACACTTACTTCTGTATGGTCAGAAAGTAAGCTTGAGAAAATGAGAGGAAAGTGCATGGTGGGAATGCCATTCACAGAGATGAAGCACCTTCTAAGTGACATAGAAGAGAAAAGATAATCAGAGGTTTCAAAATTCTGGTCCAGTAGTGTGTCCATTGCCTCCAGAAGCTGGGTATAATAATGTTTATTGAAACTGCTTCATCTTTTATAAAGATTTCACCCTCTCAGCAGAAGGAAGTAACTGTTCCCTGCATGTTACACATTTATTAACGTTGAGGTGTTTTAAGCTGAAAAAGGTAACTGAGTCTACCCAGAACATCTGCATGCCACATGGGATTCCTGTGGCCTTACCATCTCTCTTTATGAAGAAATCTACATGATGCTTTACATTATACATATTTGTGTATGCATAGTGCCAAATAAAACCTTTAATTATATCAGCATAAAGAGGGATACAACAGCTATCAAACATCAAAAGTTTTTACCATCATTTTCATTCCTACCACAGCTATCTGTTGACTTCTTGGACTGTTTTTTACTAAGTACAATATATCTATATTCCATATGGAAATTCCACTGTGAGTGATTTGCCTGTTTTGTAAGCTAGACTGCACCTGTAACATGTGGGATTGAGTTAAAAATGACAAGCAGACAAGCACAAGGCACATTATCTTGACAAACTCAGGCTCCGAAAATTAGCCTGTGCCTGAATTATTAAAATAACAAGGAGTATTTCACTCAGCTGTGGAGAAATGCTCCTAATTGTCCACTTTAGCCAACTTCTTTCAGACTTCACGATCGGTCAATTTACAGTAGCGGCTTGCAAATTCCTGAACTCCCATTAGAGAAAAGTGCAACAGCAGTCCAACACACCCTCATTTATTTTAATAACCTGCCAAGTAGACGTGAAAATGTTAAAGTTGGAAGGCTGTAACATGACAGGAACCTGACTTGTCACAGCCACATTATAATCTAGTTAAACTACTTTCTTTCTGCCTTTCATGTCTTTTCAGGTAAGTGGAAAACTAATTGTCAAATTACTAATTTTGTTGGCATTAATATCAATACTAAGGCTAGAGAAGCATGAACAGATAGGCCTGTGGGTTTTCTTTATATTGTCCTTGAATGCTAGAAAGCATTCTGAAAATACAGAAGGAGAAGATTGGAGCCCAGTCTTTTATCAACAATGACCTATTTATTTTAAGAGGCACTGAAGCTCTATAAACAGGCTAGTTAAAGTCTCTGGGTTCTTTTATTATTATTTAATGCCTGGAAATCTTGTTTACTTCTATCTTGTTTCCTTTGTGCATGATAGTGTACCTGATGTAACAGGGCCAGTATTCACATCTAAAGTATTAATGGCAGAGTCTGATCGTGTAGGAGACTACAAGAAACTGCACTACTGAGAAAAAAGTCTTCAACAATGCCAGGGTCACACTGTCTTTCAAAATGAACTGTAAGTAGGTCACGCTTCAACTGCAGGCAGGGTCGAGAACATTACTGCACAAAGTGCTTGGGATAGTTGAGGAGCTTGTTGCAAGAGCTGGGGACAGCTCAGGTGACTGGGAGGAGGAGCTAATTGCAATGAACACGGAGATATGAATCTATGTACAGATGTGCTGCTTGTCCCCTTTACAAGGGGTTGCTTGGCCTACAGGGCATGGAGGTTTCCAGGTGCTTTCTCAAGGCAGGACAGAATCTATTACTTATGTCTGAAATCCATTTTTCTGTTTGTTGTTTTTCATGGTGGGGTGGTATTTGCTTGCTTGCCTATTGTTTTTCTTCCCCATTTGATGATAACATTTCTGGGGAATTTGACTTGGCTTCATAAGTGTTTGTACAGATTTTACTGTCCATCATGGCACTGATAGTTTCCTATGAATAATAAGCCTTCCACAAAGAACACTGAGGTGTGTTAATACTAACGTTTCCCCACAGTATTTGAAAGCTTTTCCTACTAAGTACTTAGCTTTGCCTCTGTTTCATCTGGAAAGGGCTCATTATTAGCTGTGGTTTTTCAGGAAGCTGAGTATTCAGCTTATAGAAGCATGTTACTATTTCTTGTACAATTTGGGACAGAATTTACTTTCCATTGTCTTTTACTTGCTCTTTTTTCTTCTGCTGAAAAGAAACATGCAGAAGCCCACTCTCACAGCCTCAGCACATCAGTTGTGTCTCAGCAGGAACCAGAAAATGTATCATCAGAAAACAAACCTTTTGATGTTACTTATGGGACTATCAAGAGTGTGATTGCACTTGAGTGAGTCCCATGGCTTTCTAAATACTCTCTTTTGGAGAACAGGAACCTAGGCAAACACATAACAGCACTGAGCACCAGTAGATCTGAAAAGTCAAACTCTGAAAGATTCTCTGTTCCTCTGCCCATCTTCATTCTCTCCTCTCTTCTCACCTCTCTCACCATGCTTTGTGCAAAATGGGTTGGCAAGGTCTGGAGTAGAACACAAATATTTGCGAAGTGTCATTATTACAATGAGCAGAAAGAGAAGAAAGAGAGGAGGAGGGAAATGTCTGCTGGAGCACAAGCAGGGATGGGTAAAGGTAAGAGGTGTAATTAGCTTTTCAGTCCCCAGAAGATATTAAGTATAATGAGCAAACTTGGAATGGTAAATGAGGCAGCTAAGAGTTTAAGAGAAGCCAAGCAGCACTGAGGCTGGGTTTTACAAATAACTGATTTTCTGGTGTTACTGTCAGAGGAGGGAAAGTTTCTGTGTCCCCTGAGAACTGGGTCACCTGAGAGCAGCTGCTACAGGGCTTCACTCAGAGTGAAATGGTAGTTACCTTATGAGGTATTAAACTCTCTTTTGAGAAAACTCATTGAGTACCAGATTGACTGATATATTGGGTAGGATGGAATTTTTGCTAAATCATTTTCCTGCCTAATCAAAGCTTTTTGAATCATTAGAGATTAATCAAAACACAATGATTTTTTTTTTGTCAGTGACACTGCCTTTATGTGTGACACATACTCTCCTGTACCTAGTTCTTTCTGTCAGCAATCTACAAAGTATTTATAAATATGCTTTTTACTTTTCCCATTGTCTGTTTTAAAAATGTCTCCATTTTGGGAGACAAGAAGACATCAGCGAATGTTTAACTTGCCATTAACATCTATATTTTATGTTTGAAACATTTAAAAGCTTCTGTTTTAAATAAAGATAAACACATCCCTAAACAGCCATGCAATGCATGACACAGAACAATTGAGTGAGCATCAAAGTGCTTAATAGATAAAACAGTGCTGGATGTGGTAAAATAAACAGGACTTAATCCCTTTATAACTTGAGTAAATAAATACAGCTTTAATTCAGATACAGTTTTGCCTTTAGGTTGCTCTGTTCTGTTAACACCTAGCAGTAATACCATGTAAATGAGCTACTCTGAGCCTTTCCCCTTGCATCTTGTTTAATCCTCTTCCATTCTTCTAATCATCCTACACACAGAGGCCAATATCTATTTTCATCTGGCAAGATAGGATCTCCTAAGGAATTAAAGACGGTTTCCACTTAGCTCCACAGTAGGCAAAGGCTGGGCTGTGATCTAGGGCTTTAGGGACTTCTCATAATGCGCTGGTGCTCGCTAGATCGAAGAATTGAGTTCTGGCTACTGGATTTTTAATCCTCCTGTGGCTGATGTTGGGCGCTCCAGTGATTTAAGATCTTTGATTGCTCAGAGCTTGGCCCTTTGATTGAGTGAACTTCTGAAGACAGCGTGTGACTGATTTCAAGTTAGTGGTTTTAAGTAACTACTGGAAAAAACAGATAGGAAAAGCCCTGTGATTAAGATGCACCATCTCTCTTTTTAATTGACTTTCTGAAGCTATCTGATGCTTTACTCTCTAAACACAAAAGAAAAACTGTATAGATCAGTATTTGTTCTAATGAAGAACTCAAGTGTCACAGTATTTGTCTGTGCTTGTTTGCAGTGACATGTCTGTTAAAACACTGAAGGATGTTAGGATGTTAAAACACTGTTTTAGACACTAAGGGATATATTTTAAAAACACACTTCTCACAGGGCATGCATTAGAAGTATCAGCAAATAAAGGCTCAATTCACAGGGCTAAGATAAGTAGTGAATATCATTTTGGTTTGTCATATATTTTCAGATACTGTATATTTGCCAGCTGAAGAAGAGTACATGCATAAAGGCAGGTAGGGGTCATGGAAATGTATTTATCTTGGCAATTTGAAGTATTAGCAGATTGTGAAACTTTGAATTGACCTCACATATTTCTTTAATGATGAAGGTAGGGCTTATAAAGTAAGACAGTGCCTGGGAACTGAACAGCTTTGCTAGCTGGGAGCTTAGTTTTCCTACTCCTGTCTTGCTCCTGTCAGGTTCACAAAGCGTTGCAGTAGGCTGCTCCTTTTGGTTAGTGAGTCAGACAAAGGGTAGTAACCATGTTTCAGGACAACCAGAGCAGTTACAGTTATCATTCCTATTCACTGGGTGTGTAAAATAGTTCTGTTTCTTAGACCTCTCTGCAAAGACAACAGCATTGGGATCTTTGCCTTACAGCTATTCAGACATTTCAGGCGTGTACCAACAGCTACTTGTTTTAAAAAGTGTAAGTGACACTGCATCTCTTCACTGGCCTTGTAGATAGAAGGGTTTTAGTATATAGTTATCTATCACATTTGGTATGTTTTGTACATGTGTCTATCTATAAACCATGTGTGCACATCTCCTCACTCCCATATAGGTGTTTATATGAATGTGATAGCTTCAGGAGCTATGAAAATCATTAACATTTCTACTTTAGCAAAATAAAGTCCTGCTTGTCTTCTCCAGTGAGGGTTTCTCATGTAATTCCCTTCACCCAGCTGTCTGTTCAGAACAAAATGTCAGGTTTCCCTCCATGTTTCACTCCCTCATTGCTTCTGCTCTGTGTAGACTCTCTTAGTTTTGGGTGCCTGTCTCACATTAGTCCTATGCTTTTCCCACAGCTGTCTTTCACAAGCTAAGGTTTACAATCCTCCCAGATTTCAGTTTTTGCATTGGAGCTGCACTGACTGAAGAATGGGAGTGTTTGATGCTGATACCCTTTTGTTCTGTGTGAACATCCTCTGTAATCTTCTCAAGCTGACTTTAGGGAATGCACAACTTTGCTTTTGCACTTGAAACTGGGCTTAGTGAATATGCTAATAAACTGTGCATATGGGATTCAGAGTCTCATTCATGTAGTGTAGACCATTCTGCTGCATTTCTGATGGGCACATATTTGGTCATTTGTGCATGCTTGTATGTGTGCACATGGTGTGGGAAATCTGCATAACCAAATACTGCTTGTATAATCATTCATTATTTTTATTAAAAGTGAGCTGGGACTGAAATGAGGACAATTATAAAAAGTAAAAAGCATCATTAGTAACATACTTCTCCTCTTACAGCTTTCTTTGTCTCTGAGTTATTTTTCCTGATGCCCTAATTATTTCTCATGTTTTAAAATTCACTTTAATTTCAATTTAACTCTCCCTGGGCATGCAAACTTGACACGGTTTTTTTTTTTTTTCCTCAAAGATTGATTGACAGAAGTTTCAAAACTGTCAGAGTGCTAATTAAAACCTTGAATCTGTGTTTTTATGAAGCCTGAAAGACTCTGCAGTATTACAGGATCCAGGATCTTGTGTCTTGAATGAATTTTTCTAACAGCTAATATGGAATTATTATTAGTTGCCTTTCCTCAGGCTTGATATCCAGCTCTCTATGTATCACTGAATTTAGAGCTTATGTTGACAACATGAGAAATTGAAGCCCTCCTAGGCAATGATACCTGCTCTGTCTAGCCAATGTCATTTTACGCTTTGCCTTTTCTGCTTGGCAGAGCTGGGAAGAGCTGGCCCTTACCAAATGGCAGCACAGTTTGACTCGGAGTCCTGTGTATTCCTGGGGAATTCACGCTGGGAATACTGCGGTAGTATTTTACCATCAGTGGACTGACTGACTCTACTGAAACTGTGTTGTCATGAATCTTCTACCTTACAGAAGAAGAATATTGTTAGCATAAGTGCTGTATGCACCAGAATTGGGCCCTGCTTTCTCGCTTGCAAACTTTCAGGAAGTCAGAGTATTCCCAGAATCTTAAGATAGGCATGTCTGGAAGCTAAGGTAAGCAGCTGCCACTAAGCCACAATTGCAAAGGCAATGAAGAAAAAAAATCCTTGCATTCTGTTGGCCATCTTCCTCTCTCTAACCCCATATTAGTCACTTTTACAGTAAAGCAGAGAAAATTATGTGGAGAGCGAGGATTCAGCATTCCTGTCTTTGTGGCACTCAGCAGAAAAGAGTAACTGTAAAGCTGTGTGAGAAGACATCGTGCAGCAAGCATGTTACCAGTCCTGGTCAGAACATCCAGAACAGGTCTTGCTGCTTCTCACAGTCACAATAGCACTGTGTTACTTCTTTGTAAGTACAGTTCATTTCATTCAATAAATACTTAGTGTGGCAATATTGATTAAATAAATAGATCAAATGAAACTGGAGGGACTACTTCATGCTTTAAGAATCTGCTTAAATATGTTGCACAGAGACATTAGTATAAATAATCTGCATTATCAAGTTTTGGCCTTTTTGGGGGGATATTTTTTTTGATTGCCTGTCTGACCACAACGGAGGATACATTTAGATTTTCTGCAATCTTACATAACACTTAAAAATGGGCTATTTTCTCTTTCCAATTCTTGTTGACATAAGTGTTCTGAAAGACTATTGTATTTAAAGATTTTTTTGTTTTACTTTTTAATACAGAGTGATATGGTATGGAAAACATTACCCACATTTATTGTAAGTATTCTTTTACTAAAATGTGTGAAAATAGAAAGTTCAACACTTTTTTTGAATTAAGTCAATATTGTTCCAGGTAATAATTTTTGCAGAAACAAAATCAAAACTTAAACAGTTTGGCTAAAAGTTCTTAACTCTCTCAGACACTCAATTTCTGGTATATTAGCTTTAACATTGTACTAACTGTTAGTTCTCCCAGTCACCATAGGCCCTAATTTTTCTTGTCTAAATATACAGCCCAATCGTTAGGATCACCTGCTGGAGAAGGTGCTGCCTTTTCAGCAGCTGAGTCCTTTCTGAGCATGACACACTATTAGACTCAGCTGCCTCACCTGTGGGCCTGAATACCCAGTGTAAATCTTTTTGTCTGAGTGCTTTTGCTCTCTGTCTGAATAGTAATGTTTTCATCCTCATCATCTTCATCCACTGAATCAAGGTCAGCCAGACCATCCAGAGGGAAGGACAGAAAAACAGCATAGTGGCAAGAGATAGAGCTCAGTGTGAATTGATTGGTGAAGGATGATTTCAAAAGATCTCAGCTGATGTAAAAACAGCCAGTAAAAAAACTGAACATCTCCAATTGATAAGGATGATCTGTCTCTTGCCTCTGCATCCCTCACCCCGTGCACACTTGCTGTATTTAGAATGTATGCATTTCTTAAGTCCCTGCCTGCATCACTCCTTTGTCACAGTAATTTTCATGGGAGGAATTGCTATCCATCAATTTGTGAGCTGTTGGACTATTTTGGAATACATCATAAGCATATCAGGGTATAGAGAAGAGAGATGAAAATGCTCTTAGCTATGGATGGCAAAAAGCAGGTGTCTCTGATACATTTTCCCTTCCCTATGCAAAAACCTTTCTAGCAAAATTATCATAAGGAGCTAACACAATTATTCTTAAGGAGCTGCTTTTGCCATATGTATTCAGCCTTGGAAATAGGGGCTACTGCTTGCATTTCTGATTTTAATATGAACATCTGCACAATAAATTGCACCTGGTGAAAGTAATTGCCTGCCCTGGCAGTGATTGTACCTAATTGCAGACAAGAGATATCCATAGATCAAAAATTGCTAATTTGGGTCACCTTTGCTCATAAAGGTAGAAGGGATTATATGATTTGAACTCATTTTTACCTCAAAGGAGCATTTATCAGTCCCTAAACATCACATTTTCAAAGAGAAAAATTACAATTAGTTAAATATAAAAATATTAATATTATCCTCCCCTTGTAAGTTATTGATAGCACTTACAATAAATGTGTTCTGATTAAGAAGTGCTAGGCTCTGTATAACTTGTTATAAATACTCTTGCCTACAAATGCTTATAAGGTAATTTTATGACAAGCACAATAGACTATAACCAGCTAAATACAGAAGGGGAAGGTGGTAGAACATCGTAATGATCTTGTTTTGCATGAAAAGCAATAATTTTAATTGATCGTGCTCTGAGACAGGCTATAGTTCAACAAAAATGAATGTGTTAAATAAAGCAAAATATGGTAATTTATTTTTTCTGAGCAGGACTTTCTTATCAGTGTGCAGACATTGGAGCATCCCTTCTCCTCTTGATGACTATCAGAGTGCAAAAGGTCTTGCTGATAAAATTATTTAATGATCCAAAGGTAACTTTGGAAAGTAAAGGATATCAGATATTGAAGACTGAATGAACTATTGCTCTCTGTATAGTAGCAGGGGCTTATCTTTCATAGAGTGAAAAAAGTGAGCAAAGTTTGAGGCAGAATGACTGTCTATTTAGCTTTGTGAATCTGGATCTAAACAACAGGTGGAAAGGAGAGAATAAAGCAGTGGTTACCACTATGGTTTTCATCTTTCCTCAATGAATGTATTTCTGGTAACATTCTTAGACTGAAAAAAACCATCCTGATGTTATTAATCATATTTATTATTACAGTGGTTAAGGGTCAGCCAAGTATTGATCCCCATTTTGCTAAGCCCTGTACAAACACAGAGTTGACAATCTAAATAGACTAGTTGAAAATAACGTAGAGCATAAATGGAGTAAGCTGGTCATAGCAGCTCCTACCTTGTCAGTTCCATAGTTAATTTTAGTAGGAGGTGAATCATTCCAAAAGAGATGCAAAGGAAGTTGGTTAGGGAATGATTGAAGGGCAGTAGAAGGAAGAACATGAAAAAAACTGAGTATGTGTCAGTCATGGAGCTGCTTATAAATGAAGAACTGCATTGTCTTTAAGAGACAGTTACCTACTATGAAGCCATCTCTATTCTCCAAAAGAGAAAGTCTTATGACTGACATCAAGTCTGTGTTCAGAACCTCAGCTGTGCAACAAATTATTGAAAGCAACGTATTTTCTTTTGTGTTAGCAGTGCAAGTAATTTGTTTACACCCATTTTTACATCATCATTTAGCAGCATACAGAGAGTTGAAGGGAACTTGGGGCTTTTTCCAGCTTTTTAACTCCTCTCCACCCTGTTCTTGTTTCCTTCAATAACAGCATAAGCCAGTTTCTAATATTCCAGATCAATTTTTTGGTATCACTGACACTTATTCTACCCCTTCAGACAAGGGCAGGCAGACCTACCAGTAAAAGTCTTAGGTTCTCATGCGGCCAGGACTTGCATGTGGTTGCAGAACCTTGTACTCTCCAGTCTTTGTGGAAGTCTCTGCTCCTGTGTGTGGCCCACTTTTTGGGAACCCTCTGTCTAAGCAGTCCTACATGACATGGAGCCCTGCCTCGCTTACAGCTGGAAGGAAAGGACTTAGTGTCCCAGTGTCTGTCAGACACTTCCCATGGCTTCTAGTTTTTCTAGTACTGTTACTGCATTAGTGCACTGGAACAGTTTGTCTGGACAGGTTGTGAAATGCCCATCCTCAGAGAGCTTCAAAATGTGATTGGACAAGGCCCTAGGCAATCTGGTCTGGCTTTGATGTTAAGCATACCTTGAGCCATATGTTAGACTGAATGGCCTCCCATGACCCCTTCATACCTAAATTACACTGCGATGACCCAAATTACACTGCCACTACATCTGTAAGGTTTCTGGGCAGAAATTTTAATTTGATAATCTTTTAACTGTTTAGGGAGGGATGGAAAAGATGAGGCCTGAGTTGCCTCTGAATGAAACCACAGATCTTCCAAAGCTGCATTTGAAGCAACTGCTCTGAAAAACTTGTCATTAATGTCAGAGGCTTTTATTGATTCAGTTTTCTTTTGTGGATTTACCACTTTTTGTTCATAAAGTTTAAAACAGCTGGTGTAAAATTCTTCATTAAAGATGATGTTTTATTTAAGGACTTTGGTGGATTGAAAGAGTTTTCTCAAAAGATCTTAAGATTATGTGGTCCATTTCATGGGATCTTTACTGCCACTTCTTTATGCCTCTTTCAGAGTTTCAGGAAAGACTTCTTGGGTTTTAGAGTTCTAAACTTCTAGGTACTAACAAGTAGCCTTTTGGCACAAAACTGACATAATCTGACAATTGATATAAATTTCTAAAAGAAATTGTCTTCATTCTTTCCTCTCCTGAAATAAATCAGAAGAACTTCTGTGGGTTTAACTGAAATAGCTTCAGGTTTATGCACACTGCAGCAGAATTTGATCATTTATTATTCCCACCTGTTTGGCACTTGTAGAACCCCTCTAGAGAAAGGCAGTGATAAACTGGAGTAAGGTGCAGATGGACTAAGGGATAGTTGTACTTCCTTTCCAACTGAACTGTTCTATTCTATTCTGTTCTGTTTTGAAGTTCAACATAGGGTACAGAAGGTTGGACTCGAGACCTCTTGAAGTCTCTTCTAACCTGAGTTAGAAAGAACCAAAGAACCATTGCTCCTATGCTAAGAACTAAGAATCCTTTTCACAGTGGACAATCCCAACTACTCACAATACATGTGCTGTGTGAATGTTCCTGCTAATGTGTGTCTTTTCTTCTGAGGGGGTTGAAGAGAGAAAAAATGGGTTTTTTAAATGCGTTCACAAAGGTAAATTTATCATTATTCCTCTGACTCAGTGGGGGACTGTGAAATCTGCAGTTTTACTGCCTGGGTGAACTTTGTTTCTAAAGTCCTTCGGTAATGACTCATGCTATAATTTTTCATCTGATTTTGCAGTTACTATAAACAAAATAATTATGAGATGCAAAGTAGATAATACTTCAGGCTGAAATCATTGTTAGGCCTATCTGCAAATCCCCTAATTTATCTGTACTTGTTTGCACCAAGAAAGCTAAAAAAAAGTGTAAATTTTGTGTTTATTTAAAAGCTGTGTAATATGCAAATATATATTTGATTGAGCTCATTAAAGAGTTTTCTGAAGCTGCACTAAAAAAGAAATCTTGTTTGGGTAAGATCAAATTAATTTCTTGAATAATGAATTGAAGTCTCAAACCAATGTGAAGGTGGTTACAAAGAAGAGAGAATGTCAACTTAAGCAAATGCTGGCTTTTGCGTCCGATTAAGGAGCATCACTTGGTGTCAGCACTGATTAACAGCTGGGTCTAACAGCTGAAACTCAGTCTAAGCAAGGATCTTTTTGGATTATCAGAGAGGAAAGCAAGTGACACAGGACTAACATACTCTTTTTTTGGGATCTTTCACTTTCCTTTCGCTTTTTACAAAAAATCAGACCACAGATATAGCAAAGTGAGGAGCAGAATTATTTTGGGGGCTAACCTTCAAAGAAGAAGGGGAGCATGGAGGATTCAAATTTGTTTCAGAGGTTTATGAATAGCGGGAGATGGCATGCTGGGTTTCTTACAGATCTACAGAGTTCCTGGGCTTCTCCTTCCTGAGGGGATACTGAGTTGTGCAAAAGGTGTTGTTTAAAAGCACTGAGAAGTTCCAGATTTTACATTGTGAAAAATTAATAACAGTAAAACAAGGAGTTTCAGTTAGGCACCTAATTCATTATTTGACCACCTAAATGAGTGCATTTGGTTTCCTTTATGTCACACAAGCAGAACTTCAGAGCAGATTTGGTCTTCAAATACACTTATTAAAACAAGTAATTTTATTTCATTTTAGTGTACTTGGCACTTGATGATTATACATTATTGATCTGTGTAGCCAGTCTTCAAAACTGCTATTAATAATGAGAAGTCTTTGTATGGAAGTATTTTTTGAAGAGACCATAGCTTTGCTCTTTTTAGTGAACTAGAAGTAAATTCTGAATTTGCTTTCTTATCATGTCCATACCCTGGCTCTGTAATAGGCTATTATATGTTTCAAGTTCTTGAAGTTTTGGATATGGTAAGAAAAAAATGTAAGTGTCACTTCTGGAGTATACAGTAGGTAGTTTACTTTGTAAAAAGCCAATAACTCGGCTTTTTCTGCTTCCAAAATATAGGTGACAGGTTATTTTTAAAAACACATCTTAGGCAAGTAATTCAAACCTCAAATTTCTATAGTCCTTTAAGTGTCATTTTTTTCCTAAAGGCTGTTATCAAAATAATCTAAATCACTTTCTTTCTATTAATCAAAGAATTACAGCACTTAAATTTGTAGTTGTCACTCACATAGTTTGTGCCTAAAGCATTTTGAAATTGTTTTGTGTGGTCTTTTCAATCACTCTGGGTTTTTTTTCTCAAGACATTGTCAGCATGCACAAAGAATGGGATCACAATGGTAATGAATTTCATTCCTTTGGGACTTACAAGGTGAGATGTAATCTGATCTCCAAGGGTTTTAACAAAAATAGTCATTGTTTCAGAAATTCTAACATTAAGCACAGTCAACAGCTACTCAGTCAATGGAATATCTTTCCCAGCAAATTGGAAAACAAAACTAAGAGCTTCCTACTCAGCTCAACAAAACCTAATGAAATCCATAAATTAGCATCTTCAAGAAGTAGTTTCTAGTTTCCATATTCAAAGTTCAAAGACAGGTCGTACCTCATCATTACTTTAGGCATTTTATGTTACAGAAAATTTCCTAAAACAGCACCTGCATGATGAGATGATGATGATTATTATTATTACTAGGAATTATTTTTTCATATTGTAGAAACTTGGAAAAGCAAACATTGGTATACTAACGACCACATGGTCTTCTTGAAGTACTTTTGTCTACAAGTAACAGAGACAGATAAAAAATAATGAAGAGTTCAAAGGCTGATAGATTAGATCCATTTACATATTAGAGAGGCCTGCATGAAATGAATGTGACCATATTATTTCTAATACAGACTACTGCAAACAGTTTAGTAATTTTAAGTTGATCCATTAATCAAGTGGACATTTTTGAGGTCTACTGTATTCTTTGACTGTGTATGTTCTTAATTAGCTCATATTGAACAAACAGAATTTATCTAAGGACTTATGGGATAAATAAATACAAAATTTAGCACAGAATCATAGACTTTCTGGGGTGATATAGACTTTTTTGTTACCTCTAAGTAACTTTGTGAATGAAACTGCAAAGTACAAAAGAGAGGAACATTCATTATTATTCATTAATTCAATATTATTTTTAAAAGTCTATTTTACAGTTTCATACTTTACGGAGCTCACTGTAAGTTAAGACACTTAACAGAAACATAATTCATAATAAAACTAGTAATTATTAATATTTAACAATTAGCATGTCATGTTGATGTAGAGAACAATAAATATGCGTAAATTATCCATTGAAGTTGACCACCACTTGTGTAGTCAGAGACATCCAATGTACTTATTAGTGACGTGTAATCTCCTTAAGTTGTCTTGAACTCATTTAAAAATTAGGCAATAAAAACAACACTGGTAGAAAAAACCCAAGAAGGAATTATGGTTAGAACTGGAAAGGCACATTGAAAGAAATAAAAATATAAATGAAGGAAATAAATGTGGGTTTTTTTCCTTGATTTTATTCAAAGAACAGACAGAACTCTTGGGTAATTTTCTTCACCTTTCTGACAGCCCTGACAGAGTTGAATGTTGTGGTTTGATGCCTTTTTTTTTTTTTAATCAGTAGGACAGCAACTAAGAATTTTACTCATGACAGCCAAAGAGTCAGAACAAGACAAGAAAGGTAAATTTCCTCTGGTAACTTTTGTAAACTTACAGGCAACTCTACAAAGCCTTGAAATATTTTTTTTTATTTTATGATTTTCCAATCATTTTGTTGATAATGTAATAAAATTGTAGATTAAAGCAATGAGAAATAAATTTCCTGGATAATTTGCACATTTCTTTTAATTCTGAGAATAAAAACATATGGAAGCTGATCAATTACTTTGTTTAAATGGCTATTTTGGGGAACCTTTGGCATACTAAAGAAGGGGGGCAGCTCCACTTCTCAGTTCTGACTGAAACACATCACAATCAAAATTTTAATAATAGAATCTTTTAAAAATATTTTAAATACTTTATTTGCTATTTCTTCTCATTTTAGTATCCCGTTTGAATTTTTCTTAACAAGGTAATCTTAGTTTTTTTCCTTGATTTCTCTTTTTTGCTTCTTTAATGATGCCTTTGACATCTCTGGAAAGCAGGGAAAGGGAAAGAGGGAAAACAGGAAAGTGAAAGTATTCATCGTGAAAGAAAACAGAATCTGGTAAACATTTGAATAAACTGTGCTTAGTAGGTGACTTGCAACATGTTATCCTCTTCCCACAGAAAACCCTGGACTGTTCTAGTATATTTTAAAGAAGCTATCTGAAATCACACAAAGAATTGAGAGATCAATAGACAAGCTTAGTTGCTCAAGTAGTAAAAATCAATTTTGTGGTCTCTTGTTTTCTAAGCAAAGTTTGTGGAATTACACTGTAATTATGGACAAAGTATGCCAAAAATTAACCTGCATAAAGAATGGAAAAAATGTGACTGTATCTTTTTTCTTTATCAAAGAGTACTAAATTCCATTCCTTAATGACATTTTCAAACAAAAAAGATTATCACTTAAGTGAAGTTAGCAATCCAGTAAATAAAATAGATAATTTTCTTCTAATATGTATTTTATTTCCATTACTATATAATCTGTATATAATAATATGTATTCATCTTCATCCTTTAAGTGTAAAATAGGGGAGAAACAGAACTGTCTTTGATTACAGTATTTACTCTTATTGGAAAGATAGACCTTTCCTGCCATGAGTGGAATAGATCTGCCAAGGGAGGTGATGGCAACTTTATTCTGATTTTTTTTCAGTAAATGGAGATTGCATCCACACCAGCAGCAACAAAAGTGAGTGCACTGTCACATGAAAAGTCTGGATCTCAGATCTGTCGTGTTCTGTGAGAGGCTATGCAGTGACTAGGATTTAGGGAATAACTGACTACAGTGAGCTCCATTTTTATATTTCAATTTGATCCCCTCCTGAAGAACATATAGAAATGTTAAACATGCTTCATTCAGTTTGGGCATGCATCATGCCTGATTGTGCATGTGAGGTAACAGCTGCTAAGTGTCCAGTGTGGGTTTGAAGGATTCTGGATATTTCCATGGTAAACAGATGTCAAAACTCACATTACTTTTAGGTTCATCTTACAGTAGAATACCTAGGAGATACAGGGTCTAGCCCCTAGGTTGCATATAGAAAAAATTTGCTTAGTGTTTTAGAAAAGAGATGATATCCCTCTTCCTTGGATTATTTTACAGAATTACGACTTGGCCTGCCCAAGAAGAGGAAGATTGACTATTCTTACCTCTCTGAGAGATGAATGCTGTATCTGCTAGGTAAAAGTTTGATGTTGTATATACAGCACTATCACCATCTTACCATTTCTGTTTCATATGGCATCTGAGAATACAAAAATAGGGGTTAGGTAGGCTGAGATGCACACAGTTTGAAATTCTTTCTGATGTGTGAAGAGTGGATGCAAAAATCCTGTGTGCCATCAGAAGATGGGTACGTATGTTCATGGCTGGTAGGGAAGCAATTAGGAAGAGTATTAGGATCACTGAAACTCCAAGGGACTTAGAGAGCCATAGAATGGTTTGATTTTGACAGGACCTTAACTGACATCCAGTTCCAACCCCTCTGCCATGGTAAGGGATGCCACCCACTAGATCAGGTTTCTTAAACCCCCATTCCAGCCTGACTTTGGACCAGTGGTGCTCATGATGCTTCTGTGTCTTCAGCTTTGACATCAAAACTAGCAGGTAAATTTAACATTATCATTTTAGAGTGTACAGGGCACTGAGGACATTGAAAACCAACACGAGTCGGATGTCACACTTGCATTGCTGCTGCAAGAGAAAAGAAAAAGCTGGGGCCCTGTATGAGGGATACAGCTAGGAAATGGTGGGTCCAAACCCTTGTTCCACACAAGTGTTGGTTTTTTTCTCCTGAGAAACTTCTATCCAGGTAACCCAAGGGAAGAAAATGTACAGCAGTGGATAGGATCCATAGTTCAAGGCAAACATTTCACATATTTAAAGAAATGAACACATTGTAGTCATCATCATGTTTAAAAACTCTTAGTAGGCTTGTTGCTTGTGTTTTTAGAACTTACTCAAATTAAACTCCAAAGGGACTTTAACAGACTGAAAGATTCACAAGTAGTATTTATCAGCATTTAGTATTAAAGTGGCCTGCTCAAGCCAATGCACCGATGAAAAAGAAAAGCCAAGCTTGCCTTTTAGAGTTCTTTAAACAAAAAGACTTATTTTGATTGCAACAAAAACACCCATAAATCTATGCACATATATATTGATCTTTCTTTCCTCTTAAAAATGACTCTGTCCCAGTAAGTTGGCATATTTCATAAACAAACCAACAAATTATTGATCCATCATATACTCTAAAAATCCTGTGAAGAATCTAGGTTGCTTTTAAGTTCATGCTGTACCTAAGGGAATGAGAAACTCCAAAATGAAAAATAGATGTTTAAAAAGAAGTGCAAATAATAGAAGATGTATAGCTACTTCTGCTCCTGCATAACCTTTCATTGTAATTCTTTCAATGTAGTTCATTAAAAATGTTCTTTATGAGGTAATAGATTATTTTATTTGGTAATATGATTCTTTCTGGTGACTATTAGTTACTACATTAATTATATGTCCCTGCAGATATTTCTGTTCCTTTTTGGCAAATGCTGTGACAGCATATATTTTCTTCCACAGAAATCATACAAAATTAAGGCTGCTGACATATTGTTAATGAAAGCAAAATTATATTCAGCTTGGATTAGAGATGGATTTTGGTCACATGTTCTTTTGAAAAGGAAATAATGAAGTAGAATACAGATGTTTATTAGTGCTAATTTAATGAACAATGCTGTGAAAAGTTAGAGCCAGCTAGATTTTCAGTTATTCAATCTATCTTCCTTACAATGTTTTGAGCAGCTGACATGACACACAGAGTCACCAGGAGCTTAATTGTGAATGACTTCCTAGAGAGGGATGGCAGCAAGCTAACATGGTCTTTTGGAAAGGAGAGAGACTTAAGAATATTAGTTAGTGGTAAAGTAAACCCCTGTTAGTGGCTATTTATTCAGTCACATATCCATTAACCACAAATGGATGCAATTCTCAACTAAAGTGTAATAGTTGAGCTGCACAAGCTACGACTATTTTTGCAAAACAATTGCCTTGAAGTAGCTGAAATTCCTGTACTTATGCAGATACCAGAAAGTAAGGCTTGGGCATCTCAGTGCAAAAGTGTGGTCTGAAAAGTGCTTCCTTCTGAGCAGCTGGGTAGTACTGGCACTGTTTTTCAGGTAGATCTGAAAGGTCCCAAAAGCAACTTGATAGAAACACCAGAAATATGTTTCCAACAGCTAAAAACCACCAAAAGAATTAAGTTTCTTTATAATCATTGAACAGCACACCTGAAACAGAAATCACAGAGCCACAGACCAGAGACTGTAATTGTTAGCTCTTTTCTCCCCCTCTCTTGCATCACAGCAGGGTAGAGCTGTGCAAGGAAGAAGCCTTTGTGACTAATGGCCATGTGAAATGTGGATGTTTACTGTTTGTGTAAGTATTTTATGGCAAAGATTGCGTGAGTGCTGTTAGAAGGGAAAAAGTCTCTGACTGCAAATTTAAGGGTCGAGGGACTTACCAGAGTTTTTTTATTTGAGTTTGCCAGCCTGTTTGTTGGAGAACATCTCCAGCTTCACTCTGTTGTACCTCTCTCCTGTAGAGAAGAGATTCTGAGCTGTGATGCTGCACTGGGAAAATAAGTCATCTTTTTCTGAACTTACAGTGAGGCTCAGCTGAAATTTTCAGAGAACTGTGGTGGAAAACTTCCTTCAAGCCAGGTATGGATTCATTTATATGAGGAGAGAAGCATAAAGCTTTCCCTCCCTCGTCTGAGTGAGGGGAAAAAAAATCTCAGCACAACAAACAGAGAGATGTATTATTAGTATTCACCCCATCAGAGGGATATCAGAATGACTCATACTGAGCTGCTGCTCTGAAGGCTGTTTTATATTCTCAGCCCAACTGGTCTAAGATCAAGGCTTCTCAAATAACAGTACTATGCACTCATAGGCTTAACATACTTTATACTTGCACTGACTTTTTGAAAAACAGAATCCTAAGTTAAAAAAAATTGTGAAGCTATAGACACTACTAGCTTTGACATTCAGAAAGTTACATTTAAAATGTATTTGTAGAACTATTGCTGTGTAGTCAGTGTGCTGGGTGCCTAAAGATGATTGTTTGGTATTTATTTATATTTTTCATACTGGTTTTATGGGACACAGTGCTTTGAATGATTAGTTCAGTACACCTCATATGATAATGTGTGATAATTGATAGGAAGCTGAGCCTAAGTGTTATTTAGGTGCTTTGACTGATAAATGAGATGTGAACGTATCATAACTTTGACATCATGAAATATTGCATCAGTCTTCCGTCAAAAACAAAAGACTTCTTCAAACAAAAATAACTCTAGAGCTACAGATAATCCAAAATACAGAAAGATCAAATGTTTCTGATAATTGTTCTGCATGGAACAGTCAGAAAGTATAAGCTACTTTTTCCTTGATTATTTTTGAGAAGAAATGCTGCATTATCCACAAAGATGAACAAAGTATTTTTCATGTCAAAGTCTACAATGATTGAGTAATAGTTGTTTAGTTCTTCATGAAAGACTGCCAGATGCAGAAAAAGAATACAAACATAAGTAATAAAGTAATTTTTATGTAATTAAGGGACACAATTGTTGAAACAATTTTGCTACTAAGAAAACAATGAAATGTATGCTACCAGTCACTCCTACTCAGAATTTAGGTATTACTACAGTTTAGTGAGTGCTCTAAAGGTATGTTTAAGACAGAAAAAAATCTCTGTGTTGTCAGCAAAATGTAAAAATATTGTCAGCTAGTTCCTTTTTCAGATGAGAAAACAATAATTAACTTGGTTGAAATGTGAATATTTCAGTATTGCTGCGAATCCTTCAAAACAATTGAAATATGTATTGTTTCCGAAAACACATGAGAATAATCTACTTATTTCCTTTTCTCTGACAGCAATCAAATTTCATTAGAAATATTTGGTAATGTAATAAGTTTAAGTGAATTAAAGGAGTTTCTCGGCAGCTTTTCATTATTTAGTGCCTACTGTGCTACCACTAATTTGGGGAGGAAAACAGTTCATGATAAATAATGAAAAAGATTTGCTTCTAGCTAATGACTTAGCTCATATGCTGCATAATGCAACAAAGTGTATGATAGATTAGTTATCATTTGATCATGGAGAAAATAGAAGTTTTCAATTACACTATATGGCAACAAGTTTTCTAGTTGCTGGAAATATTTAGTTTTCCTAACTTAAAATATATGGAAGTGTTGAGCTATATCACACTAAGATTAGCTTTATGAGATTGACAGATTATTTTCCAGCTATTAAAAGTTAGCTATCAAATGTTGGAAGAAACTAGATTTTTCAGTTCTCTGAAGATGGAGAAATGGGAATGGTGGATTCGTATCTGGTGCCTGACTACTAATTATTTTTCAGCCTATGTTAAAAGATAAATTAGGAAAAATGTAAAGTGCCTCCATTTAATCGATTGCAATTATTAAATTCAATACAATTGATTTCAAATATCCGACTCCACTTTTTGATTTGACAAACAAAGCTATTGTTGCCTCATCCAGTCTCCTTTTAGAAAAAAAGTCAAGTGTACTCAAAGGCTCAGTATGAAAAGGACTGGGTGTGGAGTGCTTGTCAGGAATATTGTAATGAGATGCTTAGTAGAGCATGCATACAGCTGCAGAAGTGTTGTATTAGGAAACAACATTTCAATCTTTAAATCTTGAGTATGTTAATTACTTAAAGCCCGTGGAATTTTTGTTCACTATAATGCAACAGTAAGAATAATATTTCCTTGAGTAAACAGGATTGCTATGAACACAGAAATTTGATAAACATGGATTCTGTTTAAATTTAAATTTTATTTCACTTATACATGACAAAAGTTTTACGAATTGATTTACAGTGCCTATTTACATGGAGCTGCATTAAGCAGGTATTGCTTAAACTTTATAGCTACAATACTGAATTGTATATCTTGAAGTTATGATTTAAACATTATTTGTGCAGTATGTACACATCCAGATGCAAGTATAAATTAATATACTCTTGTACATGTTAGTTGAAAGATGATATTTAGATTTACATGTAGTTAATTTCAGATTAAATTATAATATTAATTACCATCTCCATATTTCACAGATAATGGACAGGTATTAATAAACTGAGTAATAATTGTTCAGAAACCTGTGCCTCCTTTTGTCAACAGTCTTTGAGTTGGAATCTAGTTGGCCATCTTGCAGTTCTTTCATATATTTCAGTGGTGAATGAAAAAACATCAGCCTGGTTCTTTATTGCCCAGTAAAGAAATAGGTCTGAATGCAAAATGTGAGGTTAGTACTTCAGTACACAGCAATTAGTCTAAGGGGAAAACTATTATATGTAGGTGAGATCCATTTATTTAATAGATCAAAATAATTCAACCCGGAAAGAATGGTGGGAAGGCAGCAGAGGGAAGCTGTTCACGAGATTATCCTATTGGAAGGATTTTCAGTACATGGGATTATCTGTAATGAGATTAACCACTGGGAGACCAAATTCTGAATGGATGCTTCAGGGAGACAAAATGCCCACTAAAACAAAAGAGAAGTGGGAGGTAAAGGCTACAGGATTTAAATAAAGTCTGCTCCTGAAAGTCCTGTTGTTCTGGCAGCAATAATGGGAAGAAGACTGGTTGGCAGACAACCAGGAGACATGTCAAGTGCTCATCAGTAAAAAGATGGTATTAGGAAAAGGGTTTCTAATGAAAGGAGAAATGCAGATATATAATAAAAGGTGGCCACTGATTTTTCTGCATCAATGGGCAGCTGAGAATCCTGTGAGCAGCAAGATGATGCTGCAAACAATCACGATGTGTGTTACATTTTGTGTACAGTTACAGAGATCGGCTTAGACTGGATTTTAAATAACAGCCTAGAATGGAGTTCAAAACTACAGGATGTGCAAAAAATAGGTAACATTTATGCTTCAAGCTATGCAGGAAATTTGAAATCACATTCAACAAGTGATTAGTATTTCAAGTAAATAGTCAGTAAACAAATTTTGGAACTTATTTTTACTGGTGCAACATTTAGACAAAACAGAAACTGGTTTTAGGGAGGTAGGTATCAGCATAAACATTTGTGGAAAGAAAAGTCAATAAATAAACTTAGGTCAGAATCAATATACTTCCCAGAAGGTTCAGTCCAACTCAGTATTTTGGTACTTCCAATTAACATCGGATGCTGCTGGTGGGAAAAGTTATATTTTTGAGATATAGCCCAAAAAAGATGTAGAGATTGCACTTCCATCAGAAATGCAGCTGTAGATTTGCCTCTCAAACTTTGGACATTCTGTATACTTTGTCCTCTTCTTAGAGCAGAATCTCACCCGAGGCACATTGGTCTGTAGTGACATTAGCTTACCTAGTAGAGACATCTGAAGGCTGAAGAAACCAGCACAGAAAACATTGCTCAGAAAAAGTATTCTGTCTGTAAAGGAACAATATTTTCTTCACAGACATATTTACAGTTCCACAAGTTTTAAGACGTGACTTTCATTTTAGATAGAAGTTATTATACATAACAACTGGCTAAGAAGCCGTGTCTCACCTAGACCCACCACCATGTGTAGCGTCCGTTCTCTGTCTCTCACTCTAGTGAGATGTCAGCACACAGCTCCTCTGTTGAAATGTCTTGAGCTATTCTGCATGCCACATGTAGGAAAGAATAGGATGTATCTATATTTTGTGGCCCAGTTTTGGTAGTGGAAGCGGGCTATAGGGGTGGCCTCTGTGAGAAGCATATATTTTATATGGCCTGGTGTGTAAATAGCAGTGCAAATACAAGTTTAAAGCTTTAAGCAGTCTGAATCTGCTTTCCTGCACAGGTTATCAAGTTATAACTTTATCTGGGAACTGGAGAGTTAGTCAAATGCCATAAAGCATGTACCGAAGAATAAGGCAAATTTTCGAAAACAGACTTTTAATTATTTTAAATTAGGTGATGCCTTAGATTTTATTGGAATTTAATGGAGCCTGTCAAATACTTGAAAAGAATATTCCTCAAATAAATTATTCAGCAAATATTGCTATTATACATGAATTAATTTATTCAGTGAATAATATTCAGCCAGCTACACAATTGGTCAAATGCTGCTAAAAGCTGTTTGCTGAAGAACAATTTTGATGAGTAATGGCAGTGCTCTTTGAATAATACATTTTCCAAAGACTACCTGACCAGTTCTATTTTTAAGACTTTCAGCTGACTGGCCATGGAAGCTCTAGTTCAGAAAACCAAGGTAAAACCCAGTTATTTAGTATGTTTTGCTAATTCAGGGAACTCGGGAATAGTGAATATTTTGCAGTGGTTCACACACCATTAATATTTTCTGATAGTTGAGTTTGCAGGACATCCCAAGTCCACAGAGAACTGGTTGTTTTGGCTATTTAGTGTAATGCTGAGTAGACATTTTGTTCTCTGATCTTTTTTCCTTGGTAAACTGGCTATGTCCTTCAGGAGATTCAGGGCTACTGTCATCTATCCAGCAGCTCCAAGAAGACAGTGGAAGTTGTTGCATTCTTAATGACTTTTGAAAACCAAGGGCAGCCCTAGTTGTTCAGATCCAGTCTTACCATGCCACTGACTTCAAGCTCCTAAAAACAATGTTATGGTTGTGGAAGAGTTAGGTCATGCTGCAAAGAGTGAGAGAACAAGCATCATAGACCATGAGATTTAGAGGGACTAAAACTGTGTGAATGAGCAGGTTTAATACTGGCCTTGTTGACAGGCAAATGCATATGATCTGAGAAAATGAAACAGGCATGATGTGGAGGTGTGTCTGGGTGGGTGGGTATAAAATAGGTTTTACATGGTTTAGCCCTTGAAGCTTTGAGCTTCATTCACTCCAAAACATCAGGGCATTAGGTAAACTGCTGCTTTTAGAGCAGCAGCAGGTTTAATTAATCCAAGCCAGTTCAGATTGTGATTGCTTGATTATTCAGTCCTGGGCTTTTTTTTTTTTCCAATTCAGAAGTCCAGGATTTATATTTCACTTCTTATTCTGCAGATTCATCCTGCCCAATATTTGGCAAGGGACTGACTGCACTTGGCGTGTTCAAGTAACCCTGCACAGTCCATTTGAACTACAGTCAGAGGTTGTAAACATGACTGAGGAAACTAGATTTAAAATACAATATAAAATAGACATAATAAAAGACATCTGGGAACTAGGCTACTAGGCTATCTGTGCCTTGCTGGGCTCCATTTGCCCAGGCTGTCCTGTTATGTACAACATTCTACTGCTTCAGCCTTGTGAAATCATATAGTTAAAGCTGAAGCATGTCAAGATGATCTGTTCTCAGAAACTGGGCCTTCAGGCACGTCTGACATCCCTACTGTACACGTGTCCATGGGGTTTACCTTTGGCTTGTTCTGGTAGGATTCTGGTCTGAATGCCCATTTTCATCTGGTAGGCATTAGGTGTGCTTCTGGGGAGCGAGCACTTTGTAGTTTAATTTCATCCAAATAGACTCTCTGAGACTGCTGCACAACACAAATGAAAACACAGTTACTTGGGTGCATTCCTCAGTTGCACAAAACACTAAGAGACATGCTCCTTATTGCTCATGGTAGTAGATTTGCAGTGTGTTAGAGTTTAGATAATCATGGAACCAAATTAAGAGTTTTATTATACTTTCTTATTAAAAAAGGCAGGGAGAAAAGCAGTCACATTTTACTGAATTATACCCTTCAGATTTCTTTAAATGAGCTTGCACTGGTGAGTGGGTTGAGCAGAGAGGCGAAGTGAGGTGTTGAGGATTTGAGAAACATATTTATTCCACAAATTAATTAAATATGGAATTACAAATGTGTTAGTGTTTGTTGATGCCCTGTAGCATTGCATATACTGTTAACTATGAAAATATATTACAAATAGTATCTCTTCTGAGCTGCAAAACCACATTGTTAGGCTCAGTTACAATACCAAAAAGAATATATAATTTAAATCCTCATTCCTACAAGTTTTGATCTCTGTTTTTTTTTTAATTAACTGAGAAAATACCAAATGATATGACAAGCAAAGACCTTTAAATTTGCACTCCCTCTGGACTATAACAGTTTAACTGCATCCATGAGTTAGAAATATTATGGGTCAAAGGCAGGCCTAGGAGACCCTCAAGACTGACCTAATTATCTACTGTACATTTCCAACTTTTTATATCTGGAGGCCAATTAGTTTTCACATTATGTACAGCAGAGCATATTTTTGTGTCTCTTGTAGTCACTTGAGCCTTAAGAATACTATAAAATTTCAATATAATAATGGAATACAATTGAGATATTGTGATTTAGTAATAGAATAAAGAGCTCATCATCAGAGCTAACTACTGTATGAACTACCCCAGGAACATACAACTGTATGCCTAACATTTTAGACAGAATTTGGGGTGAGGAATGATAAAGGCCAAGCGTCTTCATCTCAAATCTACTTTTCTCCATTTTGGCTGTGTCCTATGTACCATGACAATGGCCATATTGCAACATACTAACATGATAACCAACAACTCAATCTAATCTAAATGCCTTAGAAAACCATTAACTGCTTTTTTTGTTATTCTGACTTGTAACTTTGAGTAATTTAAGCATTCTGTGCCTTTATTTCCTGGTGATGACATTCAGTTCTGAGTTTGCACTGCCTTGTAATAACATTAAGGATTATTTCAATGTAGAAGTGCTAGAACTTACTAGTAAATCATCCTAGGTTTTGCTCTCTGTATTAAAAATATTAATCCATCTAACTAAGTGCGTCTTCCTCTAATATGAAGCTGTTTACTTTCCTTTGTCTGTGGAGTGAGTTGAAGAGGGTGCTGCTCACAGGAGTGGGCAACACCACTTCTGTGTCGTTACATGTAAGAGCTGAGAGCCAGAAAAATGTGGTATCCAAAAAGTGAAGGAGGTACTCCAAAAACCCCAAAAGCACAAAAAAAAAAAAAAAAAACCAACAAAAAAGCCCAAACTCAAAACCACAATAAAACAACAAAAAACATGAAAGAAAAGGACAACAATAAATTAAGGCATGAACCAGGGCAACCACATTAAAAGAAACAGCTGAAAAAAATATGATGACACACAAATAAAAGATACAAAGTGGAATTTCTAAAGCACTGCATATTGGACTGAGGCTATTCCCTCAATGGATACTTCCCAAAACCTCATGTAAAGTTTATTCAAGTGTACTTTATATTAACTGTTGTCTGCCTTGCCCACCGTGGTGACTTAATACTCTCTAAAGTATAACAGAGTTTCTTAACATTCACTGTCTGTCTGTGTCCACACCTTGACCCGGAATCACACTTGCTAACTGTTATTTTAGAAATCAGTGTGATGGATGATTGAAATATTTCTTTTTCTCACTGAATACACAGCATGTGCTCTGTTCTGTTAACAAGCCTGTGGCTGAAAGGCCCGTTCGATTTGGGATCAGGAAAACTCTCTAGGGAGAGGGCAGGTTGTGTATTTGCTTGAGAATAATCTTGTGCAGCTGGGCAAGGTATCCAGGCTATGGGGTGATGCAGGTCGGGATGGCTGCAGGTGAGGTGCATTTTAGTAATGGGAGATTTGTGTGAAAGGAGGGTAGAAATGCAGCTGAGCTTCAGGTAATGGGGATGATAAGAGGTCGCTGTAGAGCTCCAGAGGGTTACTGTGAGGTTGGTGCATGTTAGGAGTTCAGGGCTAAAGGGAAGAGCATCCCTGCAAGGAAGAGTAGATAAAGGGCTCCACAGCTCTGGTTTCAACCTGCTTTATTCAGCAGTCCTGAGTGTTATCTTAGAGCTTTTGCTGTGTCAACCCTGCATTTAGAGTTCCTTAATTCTGCATCCTTGCTGTGGGGAGGAGGATTCTGTTCGGAGTGCTGCCTTGGGTGCTGCCTCAGGTGGGTCTAATTCTGTGTCCAGTTCTTGTGGTGCTTTATGGCCAGATTACTTGACATTGTGGGACTTTGTTCAATAAGGCACAACTTGCTTATTTTAATGCTGGCTAGGCTTTTTACTTCTCTTAAATAAAGCTGTTATTGATTCCTTTACTGTAGCTATTTCTGTTTACTGTATACTTGCTGAAAGAAACAAAATATCAAGCGAATATTTTTGGATAAATGCTCTGATGAATTTCTTCTCCCTGGCTCTTTAGATACCAACATGACAGAAAGGAATTGTAATGTTTCTTTTTCTTTTCAACTTCTTAGTGCTGATCAGAATAGTCATTGGTAAAGGATTAAAAGCGAAACAAAATGAGCATAGAGAAAATGATCCTTTTTACCATTCATGGGCCTATAATCTCTACAGGAGAAAAAAAAAAATAACTATTAGAGGAAAAAGCTTTAAAGGAGGTGACTGCTGAACTAAGGCAAACACTGCCTGGAAAGTAGGAGATTAGAAACATGTAGGTGACAGACCTTCACCAAGAAAGCTTTATTTCAGTTGTTCAAATCTAGTGAAAAAACAATAAAATTGGTGACAGCTGAGAAAATAGTGACTACTGAAGTGCTGTCAGAGATTTGGTGAAATATAAGTAATACTATGAAACTGGGGACTAAATGTTATAAGAACTTCAGGATGCCCAAAGCAGTGTATCAGCAGTGCGGTGAGGCTGAGGCGCCGCGTTCCAGGGATGATGACTCCACTCCTTCCCTAGGCAGCCTATTCCAGTGCTTCCAAAACACCCTTTCTGTAAAGAAATTTTTCCTAATATCCAACCTAAACCTCCACAGGTACAACTTTAGGTCGTTTTCTCTTGTCCTGATAAATGTAAGCTTCTAGTCAGACCAGGGCATATCTGAGTAAAATGTAATACTTTGTGTTAGACTGACCCATTTTTTGGTCCCTTCTGGCCTTAATATTCTTAAGATTCTGGTCTTCTTGTACCAGGTGCAGGTGCCCAGATGCTGCAGGGGCCTCTGTGATGAGTGGCTGGACATAGCCCACTCCAGCCAGCCCCAGTGCCTCCACCACAGGGCATGAGTGGGCCCTGCAGCCAAGGTGGTGGCACCCTGGGGAAAACCTGGATAGGAAAGGGTGAAAAAATGCCACACAGGCAGGTTCCTGAAGGGCTGTAGTACATGATGGAGCAGTGGAACAATGTGAGGGGGAAGGGGGGGGGGCAGAGAGGAACTGCTGTGTACTGAACAGACACTTTTCCCATTTCCTCCTGTGCTGCTTCAGGGGAGGTGGTAGTGGAGTCTGGAGTGCAGGACTTCATGCTGTGCAGAAGAAAAGGGGGAGGACAGGTGAAGTCTTTTTTTCTTGCGAACTGAATCTCTCTTTAATTCTCTTTATCCTGACAGGGAAATTTCTGATCCTATTTTCTCACCTTGCCCAACTGGGGAGCAGGTGTGAGTGAGAAGCTGGATGGGTATTTGGCTATTGGGCACATCGAACCCACACACTGGCACACAGAAGTGAAGGTCTGAGTATGCCACATGAATCTGGAGTATACTTCTGTGTCATAGTCTTTTATGGGGTTTGCTGCCAAAACAATGTGCATATAATGTTTCATTTGGTCAGATTTGAAACACTTATATATCACCTACTGAATTAAATGCGAAAAAATACGATGTTGGCATTTTAGGTTCAAGGAGAACCTGTTGGTAGAGGTCCTAATAGAGGACTTGCATAATTCTTAAGCAAGCCCAAAACAATAAAGATCTAAAGTTTTCCTATAAGATGATGCCAGAAAAACCATTTCTGTGACTATAGTAAAAGTGACTGGAGAATGCAGTATTGCAGGTCAGTGCATGTCTATTTCCATGTGGGTAGTGAGTATAACTACAATCTGTAAACAAGGTGGATGAATTCATTTGAGAAATTGGAATGAAAAAGGAGAAATTGTCCTACCTGCATGATGTGGAGACAATGACATAAATTTGAACGTGTGTGGGTTTGGTCTCTCCACTTTCTCTTTGGAAGAGGTATAAATATACATTGCTATTGTGTTTTATGCAAGTAGAACCAAAACAGTAATGCAACATGGGCAATTTAGGTAAGGAAACCAAATCAGAACACACCTTAATTGGTAAAGTAGTGATCTTACAAACACTCAACAAAAAATCAGCCCAAAGCTTTAAGAAAAGTTTGAATGGGGTTTTAGTTGATTAAATTTAAGGTTAAGATTTGTTGGTTAAATCTATATGGCTTTCCTGATAAGTGGCCACAAAAGTGTTTGTGACATGATGTGTTCTGCACTCTGTCCACCTCCTGGGCATTGCAAGCAGCTGAGGAAAACCTTGCCTGGGTATGCCTGGCAGCATATTAACCATACAAAGCTCTCCAGAGTCCTTAGGGAAATAGGCTTCTGCATGTTTTAGAGCATGGCCTTCTGCTTTGCCTAGGGCTTCATGTCTGGGGTTGCTACCTAGATAGATGGTGACTGTGTCACCACTGAATTGAGCAGAGAGCTTCTTTCAAATGACAGTCTGCAGGTACTTGGGGGCAACAGATTTTCATCTGCCCGGGCTAGGCCTGGGAAGTTTGAAGTAGTTTTGAACAATAAGCAGTGCTGGGCATTAAAAACTATGGACCTAAAATAGAGCATATCATGTTCCAATCACAGCCATTTATTTTACAGTTTTGCCACATTATATCATGTAAGTTGTATGTTGTGCTTAGTGGCTACTCTAAAGGTATTTTGAGTTTCCTCCTCCTAAAAGATAACAGTAATATGTTGACCAGTTGATATACATAAGCTGTAGGAGCTGTAGCAAAAGGCATTAATGGTTTTTGGGAAAAGCAGGGAAAACAAAAGATGGAATTTCAGGTGCTGGAAAAATATTAAATATAAAAATATTATTACTGTGGACTTGTGTCAATTTTGCCTCCAGAGATGCATCTATATGGTATGCTTCTATGGCATCTCAGTCTCCAACTTCCATGAGTCCTAAAATCCAGCAAATTTTTGATATTATCTCTGTCAGACCTCAGTGGTCTTTGAGGAAGAAAATTCTTTTAGCGCTATAGCTCTTAGAAAAGGGATAAAGAAGAAATGTTCAAACACCTTTAAGTACTTGTCTCAAGAGGGTTGAGCTTAAATCATCATTTAATCTCTTCTATGCTGAGACTAGAGGTCTGAGAAAAAATTGTTTAAAGCACAATCAGTGAATTTGGACTTCTGTTTTCTGTGAGGACAAAATTAGTCTATGCTTCCAAAGATATTGTGGAAAATAGCTCATGTACTTTGAGAGCAAAAATATTCAGGATGGTGGAAAATACGAAGTTTAGTTGAAATAAAACAAATCTACTCCTGTAACAATAAAGGGAATGATTTAAAAGGCGGCATCTCAGGATTTAGGCAGAGATACAGTCTTCATGACCCTTGTCTTTGCTAACAAAGATTTCATCTTCCCTTCTCCTTCAATTATTATAGCTTTGTGTCTTACCACTTCCTTGTTTTCATGTAAGTGACTTTCAGCATAGTTGGACCCTGCAGTCAGATTATCGTTGAACTAACCTGAATCCCAAGAAGGAGGGTTTTATCTGCAATGCTAACCAGAACCCAGCTTCCTAAGGACAACTTCTCTGTTGCAACTTCTATTTTTTTTTTTTATTTTTTTTTTCCTTGTGGAATTTTTCCAGCTTTCATGAAGTAAAGGAGTTCAGCCATTATTGAAACTCCTTCATATAGGCACTGTGTCAGTATCAGTGTGCTAAACCCCTTTGATATAATGGTAATAGATATGTAGATTTCCTGATCCGTACCCGAAGGTCACAGACTGTGCAAATCTCTAGTACTGTGTGGCTGACGATCTGCTTGGGTGTGTTCTTTAATTACTCTCAGAGAGGAGCAGCGGTAGATAATGTCATACAGAGAAGCAATTGTCAGGTACTGAATGGCAAAAGTGGCACAATAGTGGTTGGTGCCTGTGAAGCTCTACAGCCCTTGTCTGATGGATGGCTCCTGGCTCCCCGTGTACCTGGCTGGTAAAAGTTCATGCGTGGGAAGGCAGCCAGCTCGCAGTGTGGAGGCGACACAGCTGTGGCTTCACTGTCGCTGCAGGTAGAACTAGAAATCAGGATAGTGTGTGTCAGAGATGATTGTCAACAGCAGAACACGAAAGGGGCCAAAGATTAAAAGATAGAGGGGGCTGAGAGACTGGCAAGTCATGCAGGACATAGATTTGCTGAAATGTTCCAAATCATGATTTCCTCCCTGACCATCTGTCTGGCCAGGTCAGGTATTTATGGCAGACAATTTGAGGGCGTGCATTAAGTCTGGCTCCTTTCTTCTGCCTATTTTGTGGCCATCAACTTCTAAAAATGTGGTTGTGGCTAAACAACTTTAAATCCATCTGGGGGCAGTGACAGTCTGTCTGCCACAGAGGAGGCTTTTTAAAGCTCTGTTCACACTGTGTGCATTGCAGGCGTGCTGGAATACAGAACGCTGTGCTTTGTGACCCCCTTAAGTCTCTTGTGAGAACATGGATGCATGTGTGGTGCAGAAATGCCACTAAACAGTCGAACCAGCTGGACTGTGCTTGTACTCCTCAGGCTCCTTTCTTCCTAACCTGCTTTTAATTTGAAGCTCCTGATGGCTCACTCACCCTCAGTGACCCTCGGTGACCAAGTATGGGAGCTGTCACAAAACCAGATCCTCCTCTGTAGGATTTTTAAAGCTCTGCAGAGCCTCTGCAGTGTGTTTGTGCTGGTGTGTGGACACATCCGCCCTTGCTGGCATGCAATGTGCTAGTCAGCGATCGTGTGTTTTTCAACAAAAAGTGAGAAAATGTGGTTTACTGTGTTAAGTGTAGCAACCTCTGAACTGTCAAAATTATTTCTTCTAAAATCAGTCTTTAAATGCTCGACTTCTATTAGTAAGGCACATACTAGGAAATTCTAATTGTAAGAGGTTATAATTGAACTCTTTGTAACTGAAATATTGAGAACGTATTTGAGTGGGCTATTTCAGTGAATTTTAGTTAAGTAAAGCTTAATGGTTTTGGCTTTTTTTTTTTTTTTTTTTNNNNTTTTTTTTTTCTTCCCCGAAAGCTTTTCAGGCTTTTCTAGTGTATTCTTTTCTTTGATCTTCTTTTGTAATAACATGATAGTCTCACATTTCAATGGAAAAACTGGAACTAAAGTATACATAAAAAAGTCTGTAACAGCTCTCTTGCTGTTTATTTCAACAATCTTAATTAAAGAAAAACCTAATCCTACAACAGACTTGTGATTTGCCTTTTCTTTGAAGCGCAATTAGTTTTCATTCATATCCCTTGATGTCAGTGAGGAAAAACTATTGGTGGGCACATCAGTGCTGATGGGGTTCAATTAATACTTTTTTTTTGCCTGAGACATATCTCACAATAGAACCATGCACACAACACACATGCACACACACACATAGGAAAATAACCTCTGTATTCATGCTGCCTGCAAAGCCATGTCTAAGTCTCTCTTGGCTGCTAGCCAAAGTCTCTAAAAACCCATTAAGGCTATTACAGAAATTATTTCTCTTCCTTTGTGAGCTGGGTAAATTTCACAGTTATCATTGCAGAAGGAAATGAATTGGGAATATATCTGTCTGGGGAGAGTTGGCCCTTCAGTGGGAATTAAGCCAATTCAATGTAGAACAGCAGCTGTGTGTGTCAGTGCATGTACTTGCAGGAGAGAGTCAGTGGATGGCACTGTAATATAACTATTGTGCCAGAAATATCTGAAAATTTTAAGTGCTGTCTGGTATTTGTGAATAAATTTATACCTTTGCAATTACAGTCTTTATTGGAAATCAGCTTTTGCTTTAAAATTATATGTAAACCAATATTTCCCATGAGGTGTACTTTCCAGATGCAGGAGAAGTAAGCAATTCATTCCCAAAATGGTGCAGCAGCATCATGTATGGCATTGAATGGTGACCTTGTCAGATCATGCTAACAATATAAAAACATACAATACAAATTCAGGAGATTTACAAAGATGGAAGGATTTGGCCTGTATACTCTCTTATACTTCACAATGTTTGCAGTTGGAATTACCAGTTTAGGGGAGGTTTTTGATCGGCATGAAGTTGGAAGCAGCAGAATTTCCTTTTGATTTGTGAGCTTAGGTAAGTACAACTTATACAGTCTGCCATTTCAAAGTGCACAGAGAATAGAATTGCTTTTCTTTTTTAAAAAATTCTACTTTTACAATACTGTGAAACTTCAAGTTTCTGGAGTCCACATGTAAAACATATGGTGGAACAAGTACAGTAATACCAGGTAAACCTTTAACATTGCACTTAGTCACACAAAACATTTTTATCTGCTTACTGAAACAAGTGAGATATGTTTCCCAACTTCTTGCTAGGATTTTTATTAGTGATTTGACAGAGGAACCATATTTCCTTCTCCACATCATATACTCTTTTTAAAAAAGGTCTGTTTATTTACCTTCCTTTTGTTTTTAACTCCTTGAAATCTTGGTCTACTTTCCTCATCTCTTTGTCTTCCTAGTTTCTAGCAACTAGCAATGGTCCTTGCAGAACATTTTTGCTACTTCTTTTAGGTGCTGCAGGTAACAAAATTATGCAGACCATCTTAAATTATATCCTGTGCTCCCACTGATCCTCTAAGATTTTTCAAACCTTAAGTATGACAGTTTCTTAGAGGGACTTGCATGTTCTCCATGCTTCTCTCACATTCCCTCAACTACACAGGTTTCAAAGGAATAGAAGAGTGACAACTGAGCAGAAATGAAGCCCTCGCAATTTGTGTTTTAAAACAAAAATGTATGTGGGTCTTTCCAAAGAGTGCATACTTTCTGTAAGCTATGCTGTAAAACTACCTGTTTCATGTAGGTCTGATAGCAAGATATTAGGCTGGTATGAAACCTGTCTTTTTCTTCAAAAGCATAGGTATAATAGCTGTAGGAAATTAAATGAAATGTGTGAACAGCTTAAAAAAAAAAATAACCATAGGTATGACTTTTGCAATTGCCAAGGTAATCCTTGGTGTGATATTTGCCCTGAATATCTCATCCTTTTTGCTCTGCCTCTATTTTGTCTGAGCTTTTTCCCTTTGTGTTTAGAGTTCACTGTTGAACTCATTAAAAAAAAAAAAATTCTGTACAATTCGTGTATCCTTTAAAACAGAACATTTTATCATTTACACTTATTTTCTCTCAGTGTTTCACTGATCTGCTAAAGTAGAGGCTGTTTTTTGAACCTAAAATTTAAAAATGTGTAGTAAATCAGTAAAATTTTCCAAAGAAGTAAGTGACCATGTCCAAATGGTATATATCCAAGGGTTCTGAAGGTGTTTTAAGTATGACTCAGCTGAATTTCTAACAAAACCAACAAGTTGCTTAAAATGGGCTAACTGGTCAGATGATGAAATTCTGACCATATCTTTTAAAAAGGTTCCAGAGGACCTCTGTGGATCTACTTGCTGATAAACCTTAGATGGAGTAACTCTGAAATAGAAAGAAGAGTTAAAAGATGATAATCTATAGCTAATCATATAGTTCTGCAAAGCAAACTTTGTCTGGCTACTGTCTTAATATTCTTTGAGAATGTTAGCAAATGAATAGATGGGATGTTAAGTGTATCTTTCATAAGACTTCTGACAGGGTCTCAGAAGAAAGACTTCTTCCTTTAAAATTCTTCATTACAGTAGTCAAGAAATGGGATGAGAAATTTTTGTAAAAAATAACTTTTCTAGAAAACCACAGCCTAGAAGCTCAGGAGTTAAACTTCATGATCATGGACCAGGATAGCTTAGAAATCAGACACCGATACAAACAGAATTGTTATTATGTCTTAATATGTCATGATTTGTAAGCTATCATGTGATTTTGAGGCTAGTCATGCATGATTTTTTGAAGGTTGTGGATTGATACTATCTCCTCTAAAAGAAACCAAGTAGCTGTGAGGCAATGTAATATCATGGATCAAAAAGTAGCTGAGAGGCAGAAGACAAAGCAGAAACAAATGGTCCATTTTCATCATGGCAAAAGGTTAATAGCCACAAGTTTCTGTACTAGGTCTGCTGTTGTGTAATGTATTTATTAGTAATCTGGAAAGAGGAAGGAGAAATGAGGCAGCAACACCATGTTATTGGTAGATAACCTCTTTGTAGGTTACTTGTTAATCAAGTCCAGAGGAGCCTTAAGGAATTTCATGGACTCAGTCAGACTTGGTAACTGTGGGGTATATTCCTTTTGAGGAAATACAGAAAAAAAAAAAAAAAAAAAAAAAAAAAAAAAAAACAAAAAAAAAAAAAAAAAAAAAAAAAGTAATCACATACAAAGTCATTGTATCAGCCAGCAGTGTGGTGTTCTATAAAATTTATTGGGTATTAATAGAAGGTCCATCCTGGAAAAAAATACTGCAAAATTGGACAGGCTCACATAAAAGCAGAGAGAAAGGGTAGTGACATAAATGTATCTGAACTGATTGTTTACCTGAGGACTCAGATGAGTGATAAAGTATGTGGTTGAAAGAGAAAAAAAAAAAGAAAAGAGGCATGAAGCAAAGAAAAAAGATCCTGAGACTACAATTTCTCCCATCTCTTAAGAATAAAGAAACACTTCCCAAAAGGTTCATACATAACCTGTAGAACTCATTTACTGTGGATGAAGATGAAATCAAGAATTTTGCAAGCATCAAAGAGGGAAGGGGCATTTGTATGGATAACAAGAATATCCAGAGTTATGATAGAAATGCTAAAAAAGAGTATTTGAAGGGATGAAAACCCTCATGCGTCAGGATTTAAGGGAATCTATAACTAAAGGGATTAGGATGAGACCTTCGAGGGAGACAGATTATCCTGCATCTGTGGGGATCTTGTATCTTTCACCAAAGCTTCTGCTGCTGGCTGCTGCTGGGGACACTGTATTAGGCCCAGTGGGTGTCAAGTTTGAGTCAGAATGGCAAGTCCTGTGGTCAGATCTGGATTTAGCATTCATTGCCTCTGTCTGGGTCTTATTTCCACCACAGTGGGCTCAGTCTTCTGTTTATTTACCTCATGATTTTGTACGAGGTCGGGCTCATGTTTCTGATCGTGCAGTGTATGTTTGAAATCATCACAAGAAAGAAGTTGTGTGAGCTAATGGGCACCATGCAGCTTCTGAGAAACCACTAACATGGAATCCAAACACAGGGGAGTTCCTCAGTCTTTTCCTCTATTTCTCCGGCTGTGAAATGGAAAACTTAGTTATCTAAATGGTGTCTGTGTCCAGCCCAGGCACTTAGAAGAATTTAGCTTTGAGTAGTTTCCAGTTTTTCTTCTCAGTGTCTTAAAGGCAGACAAGTACAACTTCAAAACCCTGTATCAAGAGAATGTTCTAAAAAATTTCCTATCTATCTTTATACTGGATTAATTTGGTTGTTCTGACTACAGAATGTATCTGTCAAAATTCTGTGTCTATGGGCCTAATTCTATCATAAAATGAATTTAATTTTTATTTCTACTTCTTTTGCCAACAATGCTTTAGTTTTGTGTTTTCTCTCTTTAAAAGTGTTTTGCAGTAATTCCTGACGATTTTTTTTTTTTAATTGACCTTTCAGTTTAGAGTTTATTTCTTAAATATTAGGACTTCTGTATTTCAAGGGCCTCATTTGGCCCATGTGTCAGTATGACCTGAGCATGATTTTGGCTGCAGAATCATAAAGAAGTTTTGAAATTCCACTCAAGAGTTAAACAATGGTGCAACCATTGATTTGCATCACATTTTTATTCAATCATATGGCAAAGTAAGTTAGTATTGACCAGGTAAGTTTTCTGTTTCCTGGAATTCATGAGACTTTGGAGTGTTGACATCCACTGTGTGATGTGAATTAATTCTAAAGGCGTCACACCTAATGCAGACGATAATTGTGCTAATTAGGCTTTTCATGAATGGCAGATAACAACACATCTCTATGACATAAGATCCTCAGATTCTGTAGCATTCTGTGTATTCTGAAGCATATGTACATATCTAAACTGCCCAGATCTTCAGCCTGCTTTTTTTGTCTCATCTGCTTTAAGATTTTATGGCTCAGAAGCTCAGCATTAACCATTGTTAGCTTAGTCCTGTTTTATTTTTATTTTTCTTCTTCCCAAAGCCACAATGATTTTAGTTGAAACATAAATATGATGCCTTCTTTTAATTTTAATCAAACTGATTAATGTGCATAACGTATTTTTATGAATTTGCCTAAGTGCTTTTACAGATGCTATTTGGGAATGAATTTGTATATTAACAAGCCTTATCTGCTTTACAGAGGCAAAATTAGTAAAATTTGAATTAGTTTCACTTTTAAATCCATTTTGCTCAGTGGTAAATTCAGGCATTGCAGTCTGCCTGGCAAAAAATTTCAATCTGTTCACTGTTTCACTGGGATGTATGACCTTTAAGCACTATTAAAACTGAGTCGAATACTCAGGAGTTGGTGGTAAGATTTTAGGGTTATGCAGACTGACTTGCAGCCTCTTCTGCTATGGCTTAAACAGTAAGTATTATATCACTGCAATAAATAGTCTTTGGAAATATTTCACTGCTTTTGAGAAAGCCTGTTCAAACCCGTCTTCTCTTCCTAAGTCTTTCAGCTGTTTGATGAAGCCAGATAACCTCTCTGTGTTGAAAACTTGCAGAACAATTTTACCAAAATAGAAGCAACTTCCCAGTTTTTACCTTTAACATGATATAAGATAGAGCTACTTGTACCTGATTTTTTTCCATTTGTTGAAAGCACTGTACACTGATAAAATAGCCACATCAAAAATATGCAGGCCCAACCTATTATTTTTCTCATCCTTGCCTCTCCTTGCATTGAAATTGATAATATCTGTGGTTTAGTCTCTTCCGTTTACTAATCTGCAATTTCATAACCTCTTGCAGTTTTAGGAAGTTGAAAAATAACAATGAAGAAAATGAGTAAAACTATCCAGTTTTCTCTTTATTTATTTCATTTTGAATAGGAAAAAAAAGATGGTGGAAAAATGCCAAACTTTTTTCTCCTTTCTGTGACATGATTTCAATTTGAAACTTTGTTCAATTTAACCTTTGTTTAATAACAGCTAGTTTAGTTTACTGTTTGAAAAGTTGAGACATTTATTGCTTTTGTCAGAATAATAATAATAAAATCATTAAACACTATTTCTGCAGAGAAGTTTTGGAGCCATCCCAACAGTGGGCTTCACTGGATGACAGATATTGTGTAGTAGGTACAAATATCCCATATTTCCCTTGAACACTCTTAGTGCTATGTCCATTCTCTTATATCATCTGTATGTCAGAAAGCAAATCTCTCATGTAATTCCTGTAAAAATTTCTCCCCTGGATCTGGTCATAATCATCTCACAGTCTAGTTCTTTGACTGTTAGTCAACACTGTTGTAGTTGAAGTGAAGTTGGTTTTAACCCCTTCTGTGGCAGCAAGTTATAATAACTTTCTTGAAACATCTTTTCTTAATTATTTTTGTATATCATTGGAATAATACCTAAACTGGTATCTCTGAGAACTAAAGGAAGAATAATCTGAAACCTCTTCCCCAAAACCAAAGGTTAGATAAGGAATGACAGCCCTTTTGAACTTAAAATATGTGGGAGGGTGGGGACGTAGAAAGTGTGTAGATGTTTGATGTTAAATTGTGTGTCTGACATTAAACAGCAGTTAGCTACTGTTTAATACTACTCATATCCTGGTTTGTAAAGATAGTGTTTGAAGGGACCTAGAGTGCCCTGTTATCATTGTCTTTTCTGGGACCATGTTCTGACTCGTGGAGCAACCTTGTGGTAACAGGGGCTGGCTTATTTTAATAAAGATGTGCGTCTCTGTGCTCCCTCAGAGAGGCCAGCTCACCCGTTGGCTTCAATAACATCAGCTTCACTACACACCAGCTTTGAGCATGCACCAGCAGCTTGAGAAAAGCTCATCTACTTTGGAAAATGCAGAAATGGCCCCTGAGATGCCAATATAACAGTACTCGTTTTGGCAAACACTTGTTTTGAATATAACCTTCCAACAGCGCTGTGATCCTGGCCCTTGTGGAGGCCAGGAGCTCTGAGCACCCTGAAAGAACTGGAAGTCCTTTACCTCACTTCATTGTTCACACTGCTGGTATCATGCCTGGTTTTCCCATGCTGACAGATGATGTTTTTTGTCACATACTCTAATCCTAACTACTGTTCTACAGTTCAGTCCTGTCCTCATCACTCCTGATTTTAAGTGCCAGATTGTCTGTGTCCCACTCTGCTGTTTCTGCCTCAAGTCTCCCTTCCCTTATTTTTTCTGGATTTGGTGGAAAAAAATTGTGGTTTTCCAGTTTTTCTTTCCTTGAGAGCCTATGTTATCCTGTTTGTGATTAATGAAAAGTAAGCATTTTCTCTGTGTGTCCTTTTTAATCAACATTGCATGTTTAGGTGGATAATGGCCTAGTTTAAGTTTTCCCATTTTCAAATAGCATTAATGACTCACAGCAGAAAGAACAAACACGCACTTCAGGCTTCTGGTATTGTTAAAAACTAAAACATCTTATTGAGAACAAATCCAAGCTTCTTCTGCATGGGATGAATACTCCAGCATTTGGCCTGTCTCTACTTCTCACCTTTCTCAGCTGAGAGCCCCCGTTCCTATTTCCTTGCTGTAAGGAGATCCAACTGGCTACATCCCACTAGTGAAAGACAACAAATACTAAGAGCTCTCCAAAGCCAACATGAAGATTTAAGCTTTTAGTAAAGGTTCAAGCTAAGGGAAACTCTATTTTAAATCTGGAGCTTTTTTTACTGTGCTGAGCACGCTTAAATCATGTCACGGGGCCTGGCATGGGTTACCCATTGCTGGTGTCAGATGAGTTGGCTGTGGACAACCCTGTCAGTAGGACAAAACAGCTTGCACAGTGAGGCATGCTAATTCTTCTCATATGCTTCTGGAGCAGTGCTTCCTTTTATTGCACCAGATGCAAAGAAATTTGGAGCTTGCGCAGTGCTCTCTAACATGTTCCCAGTTGTGCTTTTTATCACCTTAAAAATGTGAACCTTTTTGAACATGCCCTCTTTTCCATATAAATATCTTTTCTGTTACTGCCTATTTCCCCTTCTGCTATATGCAGAATTTCCCTGAATTTTCCTCTGAAGTGAAAAAGAACCTGTGATTTTTCTTGAGGGGTGGTGCTTCAATTATAAAACCATAAACTAAATGAGAGCCTTAATTATAATGGAAAACAGATTAGAATATTGTCATCTGCCTTGCTGGGGAGCCAAGGGGAGATTAAAAAGCCAGTGGCCTAAATTTATGTTATTTGTATTTCTGTGAGTCAAACCTCAATCATGTAAAACAGCCAGTAGGCCTTTATTAATGGGAGAGGCCAAGAGAACTGAATCTCAAAGGGCTGCTGCCCTTAGGACATGGTACATTATGATAATGTGATGAAGAATAATTACCAAATGTGAAATATATATTGTCAAACATGAGAGCAAGCTATTCCTAACCGAAAATGAGGATGTGAGATAGTGTATGCCAAGCAGTCGGGGCTTGGTTTCTAAAGCCACCTCTACTAAAGCTGGCTGTTGAGGAATTGAATTGTCCTTCAGCTCCTGCAGGCTGAGGCAGGGATGGAGTAAACTTGTCTTGTTTGTATTGAAGTTAGACATTAACATGGACTGCAGAAATCATCCTGACAATGACCATTGTTATGATAAAGCCCACTGAATGGCAGTGATGACAGAAATGTAAGACTTTGCCAAATAATATTAAAAGATGATGCGAAGTTGGAGTGGAAGAATTTATATATGTATTAGCTATTTCTATGTGTTATTTCTGACAAAATACATCAGTGTTTCCCTTCTTTCTAAGTGTGGTAAGATTTTTTCGGTAGCTCTTTTTGTGGCTGTTGTGCATGATGTCTGCATTAATATTGTGTTTGTCACATGGAGAGTGCAACACAGAGCATCAACACTCCTCTGACTGCTTCTCTTTTCATATTCGTGTGGTGCCAGGCAGCAGTGTTGTATCCATGCCCTCCTTTCCCTGCTGTTTGTCTTCAGGAAAACCACACTGTGTGTGCTGAAAGATTTGTTCTTGGCTCTTCAGTCATTAGAGTAACCTTCTCCATGATGTGGTGTAAATGTATGGAAGCAAAGGACAGCCTTACAAATTTGTGACTTCAGTTGACAGGCCATAGGTGCCTGCATGGGTGTAACCATAAATACATAGCCAGCTGGACTGAATTCAGTGACATTCTTTTCATGTTGCAAATTAAGCATGAATTAAGTGCTTTTCTGGATCAAGCTTTTATTACAGGTGTTTGTAAAAATTCTGAATGAAATCTGTCTATAAAAAACTCAGGTAAGAGTATAACTCAAAATAGAAACATGTCCAGCTAATGAGACAAATTAATTTTTGATATATTTTCTGTCTTGGGAGCAAAGACTGATTGAGCAACTGGATATAATCAAGTATAGACCAAAACTGTTAACAAATTTGTAACATATACTTTACTTATTTTTTTTCCAAATAACATACTCGTGAAATAAGTTCCCCTTGATATATTATCTGGTTTAGGTTTTAAATTGTTTGTATTTTCACAGCTCTCAAGGCTGTAAGCTGTACGTATCACTTTATATAATATCATATCTACACACTACTACTGCTTTGTAGGATGGAATTGTTGGCCCATTTTAAAGATGGGGAGCTGGTCTTCAGCTTAGCTTAGTCAAGATCAAACAGGGAATTTCTGAAGAGAAGACTACGGACTATATGCTTGAGAATACCACTCAAAGCACTGCTGTCTCTACTTCACTGCTTATCAGGCCAATAAACATCAGTAAATCACTGGAAAGAGCTTCTTTTTGTTGTTAAACTAAATAGCTTCTCATTGCTCCTTATGCAAATTTAGCATCTTATAAGTGGTTTTTTTTGCAACTCACTGAAGGAAGCATGTTAATAGTTTGGGAATCTTACCACTAAAGAAAGATACACTAATATATATCAGTATTCGGTGATCATAAATCTTGGATTGCCAAAATGTATGGATCACAGGCTAGACATGTAAAATATTGGAACAATCAAAGTAAATGAGCACTTCTGAAAAATGCTGCCCTTTTAAAAGCAAACGACAGAACTATTTAGGGTAAATAAATACAAATAAGCCTTAAATTTGCTCTTCATATTTTGTATACCATAGGCAAAACCAGCAAGCAAATGACATTTTTAAAGACTGTATCAAGTATGTAAGTATTTTGCCCACTTTTATGTATTTCCTTTATAAATACTGACTGTGTGACTTGTAGCTAAAAGATTAAACAGGAAGCAGTGCAAGATTTCTTCTATTTCTCTTCATTTTTTGTTATGGTTTAAAGATGAGGGAGGGGTAAACCATTGCCTGGATCCAGTCTTCACTTACTTCTGGAGTATAGATCAATTTCTAGAGTCATGTTTTAGAGATGGTATTAGTTTTTATTTTGTGAGTTGAATGGGAAATAGAGCTTTTCTGTCTTCCAAATGTTACCATAGAACTGGGGGAGGTAGATGTTGAATAAAAAACATCAGAACTTGTGAAAATCCGTATGAAAACCTCCATAAGGAAGTGTGGTAAAGCAACAGTTGTAGTATATGCTTTGGTCTAAAACCATCTCCCTCTCTCAGTTTGCCCTTAGGCCAATGTTAATTGCTGAAAAGCCAAGTGGTATGAACAGATTTTCAGAGTACAGAACTGCTGAAAAATAAATGCAATAAGAAAACAAGATAAATACCCAGTGCTCAGAAATGATGATTCTCTAGATTTCCACAGTCAAGCAATATTTATCAGGTGCATTGATTTAACTAGCGGCTATTGGCAGTTACAAATGGATGATGACAGGAAACAAAAAACCACCTTCATTTGCCATAAGGGGGCTTTTCATTTTAATGTAATGCCTCTTGGAATTACCAGTGTCCAGACTACATTTCAAAGATTAATGAACATCATCCTGTCAGGTTTAATATATCATGCTTCTGTAGTACACTTGGACAGGAGACTGTTCTCATAGATTCCCAGAGTTTTCAACGACACTTAGGAGATTTTTTTATAAGACATAAATTCTGAAAGGAACTAAATATTTGGGGTTTTAAAAGACAGCTTTCATTCCAATCTGGATATGTAGTAAATACTGTAAAATTAATTTATGTCTGTGGAAAACAAAAGCGACTTAAAGTGTTGTGGGATCATGCAGAAAGTTGTGTATAGCTATGTTCTATTATCCTGGAAGTAGTGCTATATCATGTAAATGTAAGGCAGCAAAAAGATTATTCTTGCACATCAGGAATCATTTAACATGGGTCTCTCACAAAAGTGGGGCTGAATCAGGAAAATATGTTCTTCATTTTTTGTAATTTGAAGAATACAGTACAGTAGACAAAAAAAAAAGATAGTAAAGATGACATTAATAAACAAATCAAGTTGAAAAGTTAGTAATCCAAAGTTATAATGATTTAGGCTTAAATTTATTTTGTTTCAATAAGTTTACTTCATTAAGCTCAGAAAACACACAACCACACTTTTTTTATATAAACCATTCTATTCTGTTATGATGAAATAACATCAAAAAAAGAGTAATTTTTTCTTTCTTTGGAAAAACCTTTGAATCACAGTCTAGATGCCATTAACCATTCCTTATTTTTTGACATGACACATATTGCAAAATCAGAAAAATGAAATAATTTGATATATTATATATTCAGTCCATTTTCCAGTATATATTATATTCCACAAGCAAACTTTCTTTCTTCTTTTACACTAGGGAGCATCTTCATTTCTGAGGTAAAATGAGATTTTTCCTGACTTGTTATGTATCACAGACTTCGTTCATAAATTGTTTTACCACTGGAGTACCTTATGATGTGATATTATCTAAGAAAAACATTTACCAGTGGATGGACAGCTTTCCATAATTATTATAATAAATATAAAATTGATTGCATTATATATGTGTTGATTTAATTCATGTGTGATTTATCGGTTTCATATAGAATGTTCCATTAGCTTCCTATAACCCATAAAACAAAATAACCAATTGAAAACAGGAAATGCATATGTTACTTGACATTAAAATTGGTCTTCACATTAATGGTAAGGTTTTCATTTCAGGGTGCATTTTCATATCAAAGGTGTGCAAAGCACCTTTGATGCTTTCTTCTTTTGACTTGTATAAAGATATTCCTACGGGTCTTTTAAAATTCTTAGACAAAATCTTAAGAAATTTCAAAAGGTAGAGCAGTGCATATGGTAAGGGCAGCAATGGAAACGACGTATATAGTTTTAAGTAAAATGAAACATCAGCAAATACTGATAACTGTGGTGGAATATTGATCACTAGGTTTTTTAAGGTCAGATATTTTATTAAAAACAGCTTCCATCTAGCCACAAGTTATCAGTCTTGCCTCAGAAATGCTTCTGTGACATTGTAGAGCTTCTCTTACACAGGAAGTTGAAATACAGGATCAGCATAGTTCCTGACTCTAAATCTCTGAATAAGTCCTTTAATTTGATTAGCAGAATATAAATGTTTGTGTGAACTAATAGTTTTAACTAGCCTCTCTACTTTTTTATGGTAGTTTTGGGACAGCTGCAAGATAGTGACATACTTGGGCTGATTTTTTAATTTTGGCATCTAAAATTTTTGTGCAAGATAAATTGGAAAACGTCTTTATGGGCAGGGGTTTTTTAAAGTGTAAATGTGGTGGGTTTTGTTTTTGTTATAATTAATATTGTCATAAGCAAACAAAAATGTTCTGTGATCAGGACATCTAATGCAGCTGAAACTAAACAGTCTGCTGTGTTTCACTTCACAACTCTTGAAATCCCTACTTTGCTCTGGACTTCTGAAATTACTAAGGAAATGCTACAGTTAGCAAAAATGCCTGACCGAGAATTCTCAACCCAAACAAGGTATTTTGTGAGCTGTATGAAGAATAAACTTTGTGTCTTTTGGCAACAACACCTTGCCTTAAATGAGCAGCAAAATGGAGTAAGACTGAACAGAGGTGTGCAGTGTGGGAAGCACACAGCACTACTCACCTTTCTGGGTGGAAAACCACTTGGTCATTATTCCTTTTTACATGCACTGATTTTTAAGAAGACTCCTTAGAATTTTCACAATGAATTCCACTTCCACTGTTAGTTGTTGGAAATGTAATGGGTTAAACGGATGAGAAAAAGGAATCTGATAGTGACTACTCATAAATCTGATTTCTTTAGATTAGGGAAAAGACTAACGCATCAAAATGGGTTTTGATTTTTGCAGTAAATTTTGAAGAACAGCCCACACCTTTTTAGCAACACAGCTCTTCATTAAACATATTGTGATATCGGGGATCATTTTTTGGATACCTCAGAATCTTCATAAATTACTGGAAATAGTTCTTAAATGTCATTTGTTACTTCTGCTGTGTAAGGCTTGCTTTGCAAGGTGGAAATATCAATTATTGGTTCCATTCCATAGTTGTCCAGGAGATTTCCCCCATCACCTCTGGCATTCATCCCTAGCCATACCTCATTTACATCTAGTCTGCACATGTAGTGTTTTTAGCTGTGATATCAGCGAGGAGCCCCTTTCCTATGCTGTGACGCTGTGGCGTTTCTCGGGCTTGCCTTTCCTATCATCCCAGCCACAGAAATCTCTGCACTCTGTGACTGGGTAAAATTGCCTCCAAGTGGTTTAAGTCCTGGTCTCAGTCCTTCCTTAGTTTTCCTCCATTTGCCACAGGCAAATCTTGATCTGGTCCCTCTGAGGTGTATAAAAGGGGTTAAGATGTCTATCAACAGACTAAGTTTAGATGTCTATCAACTCATAAACGTAATGAAGCAGAGGAGGCAACTGAGTCTTACACTTGTTCCACCATTTCCTTCTCTCTTGCTAGAAAGTACTCATTCCTTTTACCCAGAAAACTGAGGTTATCTGCTCATGTTTCTCAACTAAATTGTTAAAAATCTCCTGTGTAGGTAAGTGACTGTTTCTAAATTTTGTGCCTTGAGCTAGTGTGCTGTAAATCCTTCTGGTGTCTTATTGAGCCCATTACAGCTTTAGTCATTATTGTCAACCCTCTCAGTGGTGTGCTGAGATGCTGAAGACCTAATTTTGTCAAACTAATTTTATCAGACTTTATTAAGTCCTCCAGTTTATTATTAAAGAAACAAATCTTGAAAAAATATTATACTATGACTCTGTTTTGTTTCCTGGACTGATTTTGAAGCTGTCATTCTCTTCTGCAGAGTTCTTTGAGATTTCAAATTTGGGCTACGATAAAACCTTCTGTAGTTTTATGTATGTCTTTTTAAAGCTGGGAGATTTTTTTCAATGCCAGTAGACCAGCCTGGAAGAGGCCACTTTCAAATCCTTTTCTTGATATTGCCATGCTTAGCTGTGGTAATATCAATTACCTATTTGGGTTGTGTGTTTGTTTGAACAGTTGCACTCTGTCTATGGCATTAAAGAGTGTTTAGAACAAGAACTTTCACTGGAAGACCAGTGAGAGGCATGGTAGGAAGGCAAGAAGCAACAAACCCAAGCTGAAACACGAGAGAGTCCAAGCATGTGTAAGGGCAATCTTTCTCTCCATGAGATCAGTTAAGCATTGGAACAAGTTTCTTAGGGAGGGTGGACAAACTCTATCCTTGGCATTTCTAAAATTCAGCTGTATAATGTCCTGAGTAACCTGTTCTGATGTCAGAGCTGACCCTGCTTTGAGTAGAAGATTGAGCTGTAGAGATCCTTAGGTTACTATTGGATACTGGGTGAGCAATTTTTCAGTCCATTTATACATACATTTCTTACAGAAGCTTGAACTGTTAATGATTGTCTAAGTTTTCACTCTAAGGTTTCATCATCTAGTTACTAATTTAAACATTTATTTTACTCACTTAGAATTTCTATAGAGTTTTGAAAAAATACTAAGAAAAATGCCCTTTACTTTGAGCCCCTCTTTACACAGAGAGCTGTATTAAAAACCAAACCAGAACTACACATATTAGGAAATACTTTGTTTGGGGTCCTGGCCCCTATAAGCCAAACAAAGTGTTCCCAAATTTTGCTCAGAATAGACAAGAATATTTTTATGCAAGCTCAGACACCGCAGTAAATAATCTGCGTATATCAATTGCTTATATCTATACTGTGTGCATTGCTGTGTGCCTAAAATTAATAGTGATTAGAGTGATACACATGTGTATCTGTAAGTATCCCTAATTAATTTAGAGTATGGGACTGTATGACTCCAGTAAGGTGGTGCATTTGGTCACTATACGATTGTTCAGCGAGTAGCCTCATTTGCTCATGGAATTGACATTGTAGCATTCTGCTTTCAAATGCATTTTCCATCCTGAGCTGAGCACAAGCAACATAAAAACCTAAGAAAATGATTCTTCCCTGAAAGATAAATGCCACATAATTGAGTCTCTGTATAGGTTGTTCGGAGACAGTAAGAAAGAAATGTAAAACAGGATCCCTGAAACTGGTACAGCTTGTAAAATCTTGTTAAGCCATGTTAAAAAAAATACATTAATGCCCCCATTAGAAGCTGCAGTTTATTTATTGCATCCTATTCTTTAGCTCTAGTAGACACAGGCTCTTTTTTAATCTTCCATCCGTCCTTCCCCCTCCCCTTTGAAAGTGCACTCATTGAACTCTTGGCAATTAGTGTAATTGAAATTTATTGACAATGCGGCCGTCTGCTGAAGCTTCATTGTTGCGAGTGCTTAGTGCACACTGCTATTGAGCAATGCCATGGCAGTGTCAGACAGCTCATACCTTGCTCAATTATATCAATGGACCAGTGACTGCCAAAGGTTCCTTTGGGGGTACGAATGTTACTTAGTGATAAGAGCCTTTCGAAACAGAATCCCTGGGCCCCATCTCTAGTGGGAGATGGAAATGAAATATGTATTTCTCTGCTGTGGAAAATTAATGTAATTGGCTTCCTTAAAAAGCTTTGACAAGTTGACCTGTTTGAAATCTGAGGAGGGCTTATACTGCAGTATCATATTATCTCCAACATAAAACCCCTCCTTTGGTGGCAGTGACAGTGGGATAAAACGGAATTTGGATAGTAATATTAAACTTCAGCTCTGTTGAAGATGTTCATATGTTTTTCCATTTATAGCTGCAAGATGGGGCCTTATAGAAATCCTACCTTTTTTGTATTGCCATCTAGTCTTTTTTGTTGTTGTTGTTTTGATTTTTACTAGTGCTGGAGAGAAAAGAGAGTGTGTGAGTAAAATATCTTTACTTAGGCTTTATTCTAAAATGTCTATTGATGAAAATTTAGATAATAAGTCAAGAGAGAGAATTTGTTTCAGGCTAATTCTGAAATCAGATTTAAGGTCTCAGAAAAAAATAATCAATATATTCCTTTTATGCATAAAGGTTTATACACAAAAAATAAATAAGAGGTTTGCACAGGAGTCAAAGGACAAAGCTGAATATCCAAATATTCATTTTATCTTGTATTTGAATATAGATGCATACAACAGTTTTGTCATTTATTTGAATTAAACTATCATGATGGAACAGGAGACATTTGAAATGGACAATATTCTGCTGAGGCTTAAGCATCATGCATTGCTACCAAATACACTGTAAAATTGTATTTGAAAATTAGTCAGAGTTCAACTAATTTATTTTAAATTTTTTTTCCAGATAATATCACGACTTGACATTTTATTTAAAAGAATATTTAAAAAGAAAGAAGTTTGAAATGGAAATCCCCACATTTAAGTACAGAATTTCATTAAATTATTATTTATTTTCCTTCTTTTCAAAACTAGAGCAAAATCTATGTTTGTTAAGAGAGGAGGGAGTAATTATTCATGTTGTAAATTTTCGCATTACAGTTGTCTTTACCCTTCAGCACACAGATGAAGATCTCTTATTTGTGGGAGCTCAGGGAATATAGAATTCTGGTTCTCATATGTGGGGAGTTTGGGCTGTAAAATCCTCTTTTGTCACTCAAAATGATTCTCCAGTAATGAGAAGAGGCATTTTTAGAAGACTGAAGCACCTGAAATAGCAGAGTCTTGGGTGAGAAAAACATAAGACAGAAGGAAAGCAGGAGTTTAATTGAGATAAACTTCAGCAGAGATAATGCGGTAAATTATTTGTTATTGCTCTTTAAAAAAAAAAAAAACCAAAAAAAAACCACCCCAACAAGCAAAAATCATATAAAAAAAGAGATCGAACAAGTCTCCTTTGATTTTTGTGGATACAGATCTTGGTTGAGTATCTTGTGATTTGAAATGTTTCATCTGACTGTATCCGAGTCTTTGCTAATCGTTGCTTCCCTCATTGGAAAAGCACCTTTCCTGGTTTCAGTTTGGATATTGTCAAAGTTTCTTGAAGGTATCTTTCAAGGTGTAGAGTACTGTTAAATTAGGATTAAAACCTCTCTCCAGGATTTGGTTTCAGACCTAGGATAATCCTGCTTTTCTTTCAAAATTACTGTTTCTCAGATTGTAGCTGTTCAGAACTGCTACAGTTGAACCCCCTGATATGTTTCTTCTAGAGTTAAAGCTTTAGAAAGAACTCTAGACCTTAGTAACCAGATATAAAATATTTCAACATACTTCAGCAGTGCCCAGAGTTAGACAATTCTTCAGTCAGTCCAATACTTCAACAATATCCAGAGTCAATTATCTCTTACTTCTGGAAAAAGTAATGGGGAAGGAATGCATGAGTTTAACAATTAAAGTGTCAATATTTGAGTGCAGATATTTTAAGTGAATTTGTTTAATAAAGAAATAGTTACTTTAATATTTTAAAATTATTACTTTGTACGGTCAGTTTTATTAGGGTTTAGTATTATCACAGAATACATTTGTATTTAGTTAACTGGAAGTCTACCTTGATACACTAGAGTTTTGTATGGAGTGCCTGAGTCTTACACTGAGTCATTTCTTTAGGTAGTTATCACCCGTTGATTGCTGGATGGTAAACTAGTTGGTTAAAGACTAATCCTTTATATCTCAGACAAAGATGATGCAATCAAAGCTCAGTCATCAAATCCATCCTACAGATCTTCCAACCATGATCATCTTTCTTCTGTTTCTCTGGAAAAGAATCATGCAGAAGGTAAATATATATAATACTTGATTATTTATATAACTTTAAATAATTTCCTTTAATTGCATTAAACTTCAGTGAATGCTGTACATGTGATGAATTTAAAGCTTTCATCCTAACGTCATAAAAGTTCTTTCAGAGCCTGTACTAGAGAACGATCATTCTGAATTGCTACTAACTAATGAAGGCATGCAATTATTTTAAATGTTCCTCCAAGGGATTCTCTTGGTAAAGTATTTTAAATTCATATATAAAAAATTAATGGCAACATGATTTTAACTTCCTCTGCATCTGGGCTGACTGCAGTCATTACATAGAGAAAATTATTCAGATATCTTTATTAAAAGCATAGCATTGAGGGGCACGCTTCTTTGTGCATCATAAATTGCTCTTCTGGACTTCATAAAATTGCCATACAGTGAAATACACTTTACCTAATACTTGTTTAAATAGTCTGTATTTAGTTTTAGGAATATAAATTACTGTTTTTCTTTCATGCATTCTGCATACTGGTAGATGTTAAGATTATGCAACTTGCCAGCACCTTTAGGGGATAACTATGGTCTGAAACAATATATAGTAGGCGTCAAAGTATTTTAAAGTACTATTATTTTTTTAATTCCCTCACTGCTGCAGATATATTAAATTATTTTAGGCATTTTGTGGATTAATTAAAATATCCATGGCATTATCAAGAAATGGGTAGGCAGGGGTGAAGAAGGAGAGAAAGATGAAATTAAATATGAAACTCTTGTACATGAGTACATGTGCATCTGGAGGAAGAAAAGGATCCCCATAGCTGTAAACCTGGTTACATCTGTTCTAAAACCTCATAAATTTCTGCTTAGCAGTCCAGCTGGGCAGAATCTTAAAAGAACATCAAATAGATACTCATCTTGATAAAACAATTATGTTGTCAGTTCTCTTGATCAGCACAAGCTTGACAAAGCATGCTCCAAACGTGTAATTTTAGCCTTGAGCTCACAAAATTTGAAGAGGTGATCCATGGAAAGGAATGAATTATCTGAACATAGGGGTCTTCATGAACTGTTGCTTAAGCACCAAATCTTGGCCTGCAGTTATTTGAAAGTTGGGCGGTACCAGCCCTGGGGTGAAGAGAGAGAATAATATTTAGGCAGTGAATGTATTTCTGCTCCCAGCTGACAGCTCCATACCACAGCTGTCAGCCGTGACGTCTATCTTAAGAGCCTAGCACTTTTCAAATTCTTTTGTGTCTGTCATTCAGCTATGGACATGCTGTGAAATCCTGGCCTGGCAGACAAAACTCTTGCTGACTACCTGGATTTCATGCCCTCCGTGTGGAGTGGGGGAGAGGTTTTTTCTGCCATGTGTATTCCTTTCTGCCAGAAGTCTCACCCCAGGCCTGAAAGGTTGATGTCTACGACCGACATGAAAGGGGGCGTGAGTGAAGGAGTTGCCCAATAAAGAGAAAAAGGAAATTTTGGTTGAATCTTTCCTTTTGTGCTTGGACTTGGGTTGGGATAGGAAACTATGTAGTGTTCAATGAAAGAGAAAAGAAAACTCTAGGAAGCAACATGCATGAGGTGTACTTAACACAGCAAGGATTTGGGGGAAGTATCCACATACTTACACAATGCTTAAGCTTGGTTATGCATCTCAAAATATGACAGTTTTAATTATGGAGGCTCTGTTGTCTTCTTTTTCTTATGTTCTTCCTGGAAATAGAAAATAAATTCCTAACAGATTTCAAGTTGAAAAAAAAAAAAAAATCCAGTGTTGCTCAAATTCCATTTTCTAAGCTGACATAATTGAAATATAAATTTCTAATTTTTATTTAAATCCTATTTAAAGGTCATGAAGATGAAATATTTATAGAGCCAATGCAGTATGTTTTGGATTTTGTGACACGTAATGTTGCATTGAACCCATGAAAGATGGCAACTTGACAGAGATACATGTATTAGATTGCAGCAGTGCTGAGTATTTTCCTTGAAGTTTTGCTAGTTCACTGCCTGGTGCTTTTTAATTCATGCTCACATGTAAAGTTGACACATTCAAGTACTGAGTATTCAGCATTAGGTTTCTGATAGAGCAAATGCAGTCCCTTGGCTGTCCAAGAGTGTAAGTGGTTTGAAACATGATCACAACGCCTGGGAGAAATCCTTCTAATAGGCACTAGAGAGAGTCGACATTTTTAAAGGATAAAAGCATATGGTAGTCATACAAGAAGGTGCTCCTCTGAGACAGAATTAACATGAGATATCGATAGTAGTTCTTGCAGATTAATGTGTTGCATAGTCATTACTAGTTTCGTTTGCATTTACTTAATGCATTTCTTCCCGGGTACTTACCTACTCAATAGGGACTGTCTTCTAATAAACACAGTGATGTGTGCTGTGAGATATGTTCCGGCACATTCTCTGGAAAACATGCTGGGAAGGCTGGAATAATCATTGGCTGGAATGAAAGGGCAGAAGTAACCTGTTGAAAGATTAAAAAAAGAGTTCTTTGCTAAGGCATATTGAAAAGCTTATGGTAAAGCAGCAGAGATTTGTTAAGAGTTCTTCTCTTTTGGCCTTCCATCACTGGAGCAGTTTTTGTGTGTTTGCCTGTGCCTTTGCAAGCTCCCTTAGAGCATGCCATTAGAGTGCTCTTTGGCAGCAGAAAATGAGAGATGCAAGAAACACTTTGCAATTTTTACAAAAAAAGTAAATGATTTGTTTAGTAAAAGTTTAGTAGCGTTTGTTAAGCAATGAGCTTTGCCTTCATGCAGGTATTTAAGAAATATCACAGTGGCCTCAAAAACAGCCTGATGGCTTTATGACAAAAATTGAAATGGAAAAGATGTGTGCAGATGAGTTTAAACAACGTACTGGTATAAACATAAAAATGCTACTGCAGTGCTGGGCAATGTTCCAGTTCTATCAAAATATCAAGTTATTTTTAGGAATTAACAGTTAAAAAAATGTCCAAGAACCTCAAAAAAAGTGTACTATAATACACTGTGTAATATAATACACATATACTTTAATAAAAAAATTAAATCTGACCAATATTTTAATCCTGAAATGATTTTATAGCCTGCTAGTGAGAAGGATTTGTTTTTTTCTTTTTTTGCCTCTGCTACAGATCCTTTGGACGTCTGTGTCCTGGGTTTCTCTTACATACCCTATTTTGGACAGTCTTAAAACCCTGTTAGCACAGAATCCTGAACTTTTGTTTCTTTTCACAGGGCAAAAGGAACAGGAATTGCTTTCCAGACAGGGACTATCATGCATTATGTGGGGTAATGTGCATTATGGACCAGCAATATTAAAAACTGGAAAAGCAAACAAACAAGCAACCCACCCTAATACTCATAAATCCTCCTAAAACTAAGCCAGAAGAAAACAAGCCTCAAATCAGCCAAATAAAAAAAACAATAGTAATAATATTAAAAAAAAAGGCAAAAAAGTTACAACAAAAGGTAATTTTATGTTTCCTTTTTAGTATGTGCAGGGACATCCTATTGCGTAATAACTGAAATTTTGGTCAATCACCATCTGTGCTGACCCAGTGCAGTGTGAAAAGCAAATCTAATGGTATTTATTTTTTTCTAAGGTGTTCTTTCTTTTCTAAGGTGTCTTTTGTTTACTAATTCTCATAGACCCTGAAATAGTTTTCTTTCCAATTTTGTGCTGAGAACAAGAAAGCTCTTCAGCTTTGCCAGACAACTACATCATCACTTTCTCTATACCTTCATGCCATAATTTGAGGAATCTACTGGGTGTGTTTCTCGCCATAATGTAAGTAATAAAACTCAGTCTTTCTTTAGTATGTGCCTGTATTTGCTATTATGGAGGTGTTGGCAGTGTAAGAAATATTGTATGTTTTTTAGTACCTGAGGCAGCTAATGTTGTTTGTTGGTGTTCCCCTTTTTTTTTTTTTTTTTTTTTTTTTTTTTAACAGGAGGGTGGATTTTGTCAGGGAAGTCAGAAAAAAATGCTAACTGATTAGTCTTGATTTGTAAATTACAAGCACTTAGAAAGGTTTTATGTAGTCCTACTCTTACTAAAGTAAGTCACAATGATGATTGCTTTGAGGGGAGGAGAAATAGGCCATTATATTTTCAGTGTTTTCAGAGTTACTAGAGAAACAGGGATGGTTTTGAAAGAGGCAAGCAAATTTAGAAATCCCAAAGGGAATATTTATAGAAATTTCTTAGTATACAAGATTTTTATATGAATTAGTATAAATAATGCTGGCTTGCTGAGACATGGATTGCAGTAAATTTACTGATTTTATACGTAAGCAATCTGACTTATGTAGGAAAACAAATGCATATCAATGTGACTAACCTACTCTGAAATTTTTCCATGTCATTCTATAGGAACTATAAATACGAAGCAGAATGACATTAACCTGATTTTTTAATACCAAAGACAGCAAGTGGAAAAATGTCATAAAATCAGATTTTGTATGACTGTCACAACTTGTCACCTACGTAATTTATGCTGTAAAAATATGAATACAGCAAGATGCTATACATGATTTATAAAGATATAAATAGTAAACAGTGCTTGAAATGTATATATATTTTTATTGCTAGCTATTCTCTAACCCCATTGTGTAATGCTGAGAATTGAACTTGTTTCACAATTTTTAACTTTTTATCTTCAGCAAATCAGTCACATTGGAGAGGGGCACACTGAACTGGCAGGCAACTGTGAGACCAGCTAGATTTCTGTAACCTAACAATCAGGATAAATTAAAGAGTCATGTAAATACAGCCTCAGACTATTAATAGGTGGCATTGTTGTCATATTTTAAATCATAAAAATATAGAAAATGTGGGAGCTTTTTGACAGGTGATATTTTTTCTATGTTGAAGAACTCTCTGGCTGTACTTTTGAACAGAGTGAATTTCCTAAGTCTTGAGAGGAAAGAGAAAAAGGTGTGCTTTGAGGGTGAGAGGCTGGGGAAAGAAAATACCATCATTTTTATGGGTGCAAAGCTTATGAAGGTCATCAGTGAGTTGTGAGTGTGTGCTTTTTTGGTTATTAATTGAGAATGTATTGGTATTTACAATGTTACATTGGGTCTCTGTGGATTGATATACAGATACTGATACAGTATTGATCATGAAATCTTTTGTAGCAGGGGTATGTAGGCATGTCAGTAAGTAAAGTTCATTTGCTGTGGTTCCCATGTGAGTCTCATTACTGATTTCTACCCAACCCTTAAATGACTTTGTTAGGCATTAAGAACAGATCTTGATCTTAGACATAGGGTCATTTCACTAGCTTTACTTAGCCAGACTTCCCCTGCTGCCCCCCAAGCCAGTCTGAATATTGTTATTGTTGTT
>VXAC01003552.1:74626-111283 GCA_013399225.1 Rhipidura dahli
TATTATTATTATTATTATTATTATTATTATTATTATTATTATTATTATTATTATTATTATTATTATTATTATTATTGTTATGAAGGTTTCTTGAGCTAGGGTATCAAATGTTGTATATCTTGGGGAATATTTTAATGTCACATTATTTCCATCTCTGGGTAATCATCTGTCACTTTAAATACCAGTGTCAAGTAAAGACTCCAAGTCCCTGAGGCCAAAAAGCTCATGCTTTTCTCCACTATAAATTAGGGCACATTAGGACTCACCTTTCTTACAGTTTGTATTTTATCTCATTCTTACTGCTGATGACCACCTGAACAGAAGGTCTCCCTTGAGGGAGCTCATATTTAGTTGTTGTCTAATTTCTGGAGGAGGAAAAGGAGACTTGGATGATACCATGGAATTTGGAAGTGGTGTTAAGAAAGCCCCCTCTCTGCTGCTTCTAAAGGCTCAAACTGCTACATTACTACCTTATTGATTGCTTGTTCCTTTCTAAGGAGTCTCCTAATACAGCTGGAATTACTGCCAGGTGTCAGGAGAGTGGTGATACTCAAGGGATTGCTCACCTGAGTAGAGGACGGTTGCACTATGAGGAAGATCCCAAGGGTTCATTTTTCAGACATCTCTCTCATTTACATATTTTGTGTTCAGAAACCATGCAAGAGTTATTGTGAAGACAATCTGGAAATATTACTGGATAATCAATGTCAGGGTTGATTGGATATTGCAGATTAGAGGAGGTACTAAAATTTTGTCAAGTGTGTAGGGAGTGAATCTTGTAAACTTGTTCAAAGCAGCTTTTAAAGGAGACTTTTTTTAACCACAAGAGAACAAATCCATGTTGACAAAATTCAGATGAGATGAAGACAAGAATTTACATTGCTGTGTAGAATCTTAGGATCACTAAGACTGGAAAACACCTCTAAGATTATCAACTCCAACCACCATCCACATGTTAACCACTGAACCATGTTCTCAGGTGCTATACCCACATGTGTTCTGAGCACACCCAGGGGCTGTGACTCCACCACTCCCCTGGGCAGCCTCTTTCAATGATTGAACAACACTCTCCATGAAGAAATATTTCCTAATATTCACTCTACACCTCTCCTAGCACAACTGAGGCTATTTCCTCTCATCCTGTTACTTGTTACTCGTGAGAAGAGACTGACAGCCACCTGACTACACCCTCCTTTTAGGTAGTTGTACAGAAAAATAAGGTCCCCCCTGAGCCTCTTTTTTTCCAGGCTAAAGAACCCCAGATCCCACAGCTGCTCCTCATAAGACTGTCCCTCCTTCAGAGGCAGACTCTCGGTGTTTGCTAACATAATGTCTCTCTCAGCTGCTAGGATGTCTGTCAGAGTTGACATGTTGCATAACTTTGGTTTTGGAGTCTCCTGCAGGTACCATCAGAAGAAGAAGCGGCAGCCTCCATGCCTAGAAAGACCCTTCATCTGACTGCTTGACTCCTCCAGTTTCTCAGCTTTTGTGGAAGGGACAGATAGTGCAGGTCATTGCACAAAGAAAATATAGGTCATCTTTTCTTTCTTTCCCTTCAGTGCCAAGCCAAGTCTGGGGAGGAAAAGAGGAAAAAGGAGAACCCCTGAAAATGCATGAGCAGTGAATATTATGCTCAAAGAGGGGTGCAAAGCCATTAGGAACTCTGAAGGTTGTATTAATTACAGATCTTTGATGTGTGGATGAAGAGCCAAGAAGCTTCATGCAGCTAGTAATTAGTTAATTAGTTCAGATTTGATAAGAAGTTGTAAGTTAGTCAGCAGGAGCTTCTAAAGCGGGGGCCAGGTTTATCTTTGTATGTCAGTCAGAGTTGGCACAGTAAGTTGCAAACACCTTCCTTAATGGGAGGTCAGAAGGCTTGCCAAATGTGTAATAGAAATACAGTTCTTTCAGTGGTATTTTGGCATCACGGCCATGATTTCTTTTTTCTGGTTTTTTGACTTACCTAAGTGTTTAAGAGAGCTAAGGGTAGTATGAAGAGAGAAATGTTAAGGCCTGAAAATTTAAGGTGTCTCCTCACGTCTCAGGAGGAGCTAAAGCAATACACCTTTTATATAAAAGGTAATCTTTAGCTAAGCATCTCATTTTGTACAATAACAGACAAGAATTAAATACAATTGGAAGGCCTGAAACATGAACTAAAACATCTGGTTGTTTTTTTCAGGTTTCCAGCAGTTCAAGTGCAATGCAGATTATGTTTTGTGGCCAGGGTTCTTCCTTTTATGAATGTATATAGTGAGAGGTCTCCTTTGTTGCATTTTTCTAGCTGGATATTTTAAGTAGTAACATTGGGTTTAGGCTTTGTGGCATACTTCTCTCCTGAAGCAAAATGAACTGTTCTAATAAATATGACTTGAGAGCTTCACAGTAGACTGAGTCAAACAGCTGGTTATGAAAAATTTTAAGAGCTCCATTCATCCCTGCTCACTTCCCTGCTTTGCTTTTTGGCTGCTCTATGGAAAGAAGAATGCTAAGTCTGAAATGCTGGCTATGTATAAGCACAGGATGTGATGTAAAGATCAGCATTGTTGCAGTAAATTATTTATGCTATTAGCCAAAATTATTTGTTGGTGTTTTAGAGAAATTTTGCACCAGAGCATTAGGAGTGAATGCCACTTCTGCAGTGACTGAATACAGTGTACATTATAGTAAGGAAGACAAAATTAGCAATTCCAGGTAAGCTGGTAAGACTTTCATGCCTGGATCCAAATTTTTAGCTATCAGTAGACAGATTGGTTCTGTGGTGGATGATTTACCTGAACAGCCCAGCTGGCTGAGGTGCAAACTTGCCTCCAGCTAGGCAAGTTGTGTCTGTAGAGGCAAGTTGAAGTCTGCTGTGTTTGCAACACGAGGACAGGAGGCACTATACACGCAAATGACGAGGACCATACTTTTGTGCATTGCCTCTTGTAGGGCTTATAATACAATCCATACTATAATAAAAATAAATTTGTCTTTTAGAAGGAGCATAAGTTTGGGAAGCCGGGAAGTAGTCAGCATTCAGTTTTTCTGTGACTGCAGCTGTCTAGTGCAGTAGTGCTGTGGAACTCCATTTTCCATCTGTATTTGACCCACATTTTGGCCAATTATATGAACAGCATTCTAGTTAAAAAAATGTTTAGAGTAGATTAAGCATGGAAGATTTTTTGAGCTCTTCTGGAATTAATATTTANTTGGTTTTCTTTAGGAGATAATTATAAGTCAGTTTGAATTTTTCCCTCAGGGGTTTTAAAAATGTTAACACCTACTGAAACTGTATTAAGACCCATTGTCTTCATTGTCTGAATATTTTGTAATCTGTCTGAGCCAATCTTCATTTTAAAGGTGGTTTATTTTGTACATCTAACATCAAAAGAGTTTTCTTTGGTAATATTTAAAATATGTGCTTTTCTTTTTTGTCTTTTCTTTTTTTTCTTTCCCACTGGCACAGTGTTTTGTATGCTAAAATTATTTCAAGGGAACATCTTTGCTTTAGAAACTCACTCTTCATACACATGCCTGAAGTCAAGAAAGCATACTACTGTTTATTCCATGAGATCACACAGCCAATTAATCAAGATTTGAATGAGTATCAAGATGTAGCCTTCATTCTGTCTGCTTATTAAATTTCATTATGTGTAAATCTAAGTTGTAATTGTTAACAGGATAGATTATGCTCTAAAGTTTTTTTCCTATAACAGCATTCCTTCACAGTTCCCCTTATTAAAGCATACCCAGGGTGATATATTATGTTAAGAAGGTTTAAAACATAAGGTGACAATGACCTTCCCTTTAATTAACTATGATGGAAGTAAAGGTGAGAACAATGATGATGAAGCTCTGCTGGAGACCATAAATCATGTGCTGTAGTGGTTAGACAGGACACAACCACAAAAATAACCTTGCAATTCACAGGTTAAATGTGTCTTCCACTGTGCTACATTCACTATTGTTTTTATTTAAATTCATACAGAAAACTTTCATTTTATGGCAGTGTAAAAATTGTCCTTTACTAAAAAATGAATTATTTTCTGAACATGCTTGAAAACTCTTGAATTTTTTTTGGTTAAAATATTACCCAATATCCCAGCTTTTAAACAGCAAAGTGGCTTATGAAGCAGTGGAAAATTGGGATACTTCTGTGTTTTCCTCTATAAACCTGTGCTGTAAAGGACAGAGGACAGTCTAATGTTTTGTTGTGAAATAGTTCTTTGTTTCTCCTAAAGATTCTGGACTTTCGCCAGGAGAGATGAGCTCGCCAATTATGTTCTTCAAGGTCTGAAAACATTTTCCAACTTAATTAAATAGGTTTCAGAAGATATTACATGTTCTTAGAAATAAGACTGCTTCTTTTTCTAAATACATCCCTTTATCTGAGAGTTATAGTCCACTACCATTTAGTATACAAACAGAGTTTGCAATATAATGGGAACAATTAAATTTGTATTCCAGTTCAACAGAAGTCATAAATACATTGACTAGGGTTGACTACTGCACAGTAAATTAAGCACGACTTCTCTCACCTTGACTATCAACATTGCAGAAAGGATATTAAGAGCTTCCTGGTGAAATTCTGTTGGATAATCCTGTAAAATTAGAATATATTCAGGAGCCTTCCTTTTAGATTAAAAAAAACCAAGCAAAATACCCTAGTGAAAGTTCACAGATGATTTTGAGCTTCCTTTATGTTTTATATCTTTTGATTTCTCCATGAAGATGGCTCTCAGTCTTTGGTAAATCTAAACGTGGAAAACAAAGTCTGGTGGAAAAAAAAAAGGATAAGAGTTCAAAGTGGATGTTAACATGTATTAAGAAAGAATTTTGTGATATTTTGCAACTGATAAGAAAGAGGTAGGTCTTCTAGAACTGAAAATATCTGAAAGAAATTAGTATAACAACAGCAAGTCCAAAATTAGCTGTCCGTTCTTTTCTGTGTTGTAATGCCAGCAGTCATTGCTGGGGTAAGTTTTGGGTGGTAACTTTTTTTTTAATTTCAAGATAAGTGTGTGGAGTTTTATCTTATGCTAATTCCCAAGTTCTTCAATTTATCATTTTAAGATAAATCATCAGAGAAGTTTTGGCTTTTTGAAGTGCAGAAACACAGATGAAGGGATCATGGATGGAGTGCTAGGTGTCTGGCAATTATTTTTAGTAGATTGACTCCCTAGGGCAGTGAAGTGTTTGATAGTTAAGTGACATGGTTTGGTTGATTGTCCCTTTATGTGGTTAAACAGTGTGTAAGAAGGGGAACAGTCATTCATGTTGCTTCAGTATGTCTTATACATAAGACTTCAGAAGAACAATTTTTTTTTTTAAGTATGCAGTCTCCATTAGTCCTTCCTTTATGCTGGCATGTGGGTGGCAATGTACACAGGTTTTGAGATACAGGAAATGTTACTGAGTTTGAAATCAAGTTTCTTTGTGTGCTGGGAAATCTGCAAGTGATGCACTCACAATTCTGTAATAATTTTTCCCTGGGTATCCAGTCCACAACACAGTGGGAATATTACTAAAATATTTGTTTCTCTGGCGCCTTCCTGCATTTGTTGAGCAAGTAACATGAGTGACTGAGATATCATCAATTCCAAATGTATCAGCAATATTAGGGAACTGATGAGTCAAGATGCCTCCAAATGATCACAGTATTATTCTGTACTGTGTAGTCCTCTAAGTCAGATGATAATGGTGATAATTCCTTCTCTACAAACCCTTAATACTGGTTGTGATGCTTGCTATTGATCAAGAAATGTTACACTGATGTAGGCAATGATGCTCAGTGTCCACCACAGCTCATGCTCTTTCCCACTTTGGTGTACCCTGACTGACCAGTCGATGGTTCCTGATGCTTCTAACCTGTCCTGACCTCAACACAGACAGTGAAGGGGGAGAAAAGTACCTTCCAGCTCTGCAGGTAATTGACCCTGGAAAAGAATTCATGCTCTAGTGTAGCACAGAACAACAAATGTTCAGACCATCCTCTGGACAGGGAAATAATACAAGAGTATTTATTTAGGTTAGGCACAAAGGTCCAAATATTGCCCAGTCCCTAAAAGACTAACCTCATTCCAACATTTTCACACTTAATGCATCCTAATCCTTTTAGTCGCTATTGATCTCCTTGAAACTCTGAATTCTTTTTTTTCAACAAGCTACTTCAGTATTTCTCTAAGAACTTCTATCTCAATCTGCTTTTCATTCTTTGGATCTTATTTTCTCTCTTAATAAATGTTTCCAATGGAGAATAATTTTGCTATACCAAGATACACACCAAGATTTGTAAAGGATAATAGTCTGGTGCTGGTGCAACACACTCACATATTTTACTAAAAGGACAAATTTGAGTCATTGGAGGAAAATGCTAATGTCAGAGTGTTAGAAACTTGGTGATGGGGTAAAATGCTGTAAAAATATAGCACAAGTGTCAAGCATTGAAGGCAGAGCTGGTAATAGCCAGAGACAGGCCATAGCTTGGCTTCTTCCTGCAAGAATGGCAACAAATGCCACAGTTTCAGGCCAGAATGAGATATTGATGCCCTTAGTTTGATTTTCTGGGAAGTAGTTGGTCAATAGTCAGTCTTCCACAAACAATAATAAGAGGAAGTCTTTGAAGGAAAATGAGAAATTTGCTGCTCTTCTCACTTTGCTGCTTCTCTCAGTCTGTAAAGTTTTTGGCTGTTTTCTTTTTTAGGAAAGAAAGAATTTTTTACCACTGGTATTAATTAATAAGGTTACTTAGGTGGGATTCCCTCTTTATTGCCTTTTTGGTTGACCTTTCTGTTAGAGGAGATAACTTTCTACAAGATACTTTAATTACCTGTTTTTCATAATCTTGCATTCATGCCCTGACCTAATTATGTAGTTAAATTCTCTAACATTTACTTGGTATTTCATAGGCTTCCCACAATTCCTTACTAATTTTTTCTTGTCTGTTTTTTGTCTTCAGCTGGCCTCCAAGTTTTTCTCCACATTTCATTTTCTCTTTCTTATTAGAATAACAAGTGCTTATTATTAGAATAAGAAGTACTTCAAGACTCACACCCACATTGGAGGCAAAAGTCATTTGTGATTAACATGCTGAAGCTCAAAAGTGGTTTTTTTTCTCAGCACTTCTTCTGACTTCCATATTTTTAGTACAAAGGCAGAAGTTGTAAACTTCTATACTGGAAAGCTGGAAGACAAATAGATAGTACTGAACATATTATAAATAAGGTAAAGAAGAGACATAAACAAGAGGCAAAGATCAGAAATGATGATACTTTTGAAAGTATCAGATCAGCTTATTTATGACAAGGAAAGGGTAAGGAAAGGGAGTAGGAAGTTGCTTCTGGTTTACTTGTCTAATGACTGTCAGACACTTAATAAAAGCTCCCATGAAAATGCGTAGGTATACATTTAAGAAATGTGGTTGGACTTGCTAAATCTAAAATAAACATTGCTTATTTATTCTCTGTCAAGAAAGAAATGTTTCTTTTTGATGACTGGGGTTTTATTTATTTGGCTTCTGATTTTTTTTTTTTTTTTAATGCAGTTGGATAAAATTCTCTTGATTTTAACTGGAATCCCAACTTATTTTCATTTTGGGCAGCCAAAATGAATATTTAAGAGCACATTTAATGTCCAGAAGTCTTTTTTGGAAAAAAACTTGTCCGAGAATCTGATTTGCATCATGCCATAATTTCTTCCCTTGGAAACTCTGAAAGAACGTGAGCTGCATATGTAGTTCAGTGGCAGGAGTCTGTTTTTGTAGTAGTTTTAATGAAAACAGTAAAACCTTTTGCATTTTTAGAAGGGTGTAGAAATAGAAAACAAACTTTTCAATTCTAATTATTGGGCAGGCACAAAATGTAATTCAGCAAATCTCAATTTTTTGAGATCCCTCAATAAAGGTGGTGGCAGCCAGTTGCATGCATTGTGTGCTTGGCCTGCACATCTGCAGGGGACTCTGCGTTGCACACCAACTGAAAGCAGATTCTTGGTACAGGACATGCATATGCTGTATCTGCATCCTCCTGATTAATTAAGATGAATTAGCTACAACCACTGTTTTAATATGGGTCTAGGTTCAAGCACATTATTTCCCATAGAATGTCACTGTCTCAGAAATGCCATTCACCTTACAGAATTCTATAATGTAGGCACATAGTTAGGGTTCCCAATAAAATGAAAAGTTGGTTTTAAGATTGTAGAGGAAGGGAGATAACTATGAAGGTTTGATGCTGGGGTTTTTTTGCTTCTGTTGAGCCCTATTTAGGACAGAGGGCGAGAGAAATTGATTTCACAGTTTAAAGTCTAGATATCACTGTAAGAAATTTTATGAGTAAACCATCATGTTTTAAATTTTTTTTTTTAGATTGCCCCTAATAAAAAAGTTGAGGGTTAGTATGTAAATCAACAGGTATGGCTTATCCCCATGAGCTTTCTAAAATATGATTGAGTTTGATTGTAACTTGTTCTTTGATTCCATACTAGGATGAGAAGAAAGATTTATGGATTGTTAATAAAGGGGAAGATTATTGAAATCAATGCCTTTTGATTAATTTCAGATTTCAAAATCAGGAATTTTGGGGCATTGTTAATAAAACTTCTTCAGTTTAGGAAGCAGGGAAATGGGAAGGCCCCTCTGACTGTTATAATCTAGGAAAAGGTTGTCTTTATAGGAGCTCTAGTGTCAAAGTTTCATATGGTTTCCTGACTTTGGCATGAAAAATGTTCTAGACTGTCTAGAAGAGATTGCAAGAGCCTTGGAATTTTTTAAGGAAATTTTGAGATTTGTGCAAAATATGGTTAGCATGCCTAGTTGTCACTTAGGATAATTGCTGAAAATTTTGGTTTATATTGTCTTTCTTTTTTCAGTCGAGGGCTAGTAAGAGAATAGGTCAAGTGGCTTAGAATGAGAAATAACAGCATGCTTAGGAAGTCCAGTAAATCAAAACCTCCTACCCAAATACTCAGTAAAATTAGCTGCACTATGGTATTAATATCTATCAAGGTACCAGTGGGTTGATAGGAAATTGTATTCTGAATCACTAATTACAAAAAGTCCACAAAAGAAAACAAAGCTCTGAGCTACTAGAATTTGTATTTGAACAAGTGAAAGTCAAATCAATTTAACTGGATCTTTTAAAAACCAGATTTTACTTGGTTTGTTACCATTTTAATTTTTTCCCATACTTGGTGCTAATCAGGCATGACAAATAGGCTCACCTTTGAACACACTTTGCACTAATAATGTCATAAAGTAACTCCCTTTAATTGGTACCTCAGGCTACTCTCATCAAACAAGCTCATAAAAAGAAACTAGTGACAGCTTTCACTTCTGCTAGATTTATGAAATACATCTATGCCCAGACTGTGTGTGTTTGCATTGCTACTCTAGGTCTGACCTTTGATCAAAGAAACAATATAATTTTTTTTGTTCCACAGCAAACTTGCACCATCACTTCCATTCAGATATTTATTTTTGTTGTGCATGGCTACTGTGAAAACTTTGCACTTAGAAATACAAAGGGCAGTCCCTTTAAAATCAGGGTTACAGTTCACTATAATGTAGAAAATATGTTTTGAAGACAGATATATAATTTTAATTTTATAATTTATTCCACAGTTGTTGGTTTTTTTTCTTCACAGACTGTATAAGCAAAGACTCTCATATGTGCTCATTATTCAAAACTATTCACCCGATAACTTCTGTGGTTAATTCTTGGTCTTGGTCTGTAGCTCGTTCTCAAGGATCTCATTGTGAATATTTGATCATTGAAATTCCAGCTCAGTGACTTATCACCTAAATCATATGATATGGTTCTGCCAGGATGGAGGAACAGAGACCTTAATTTTCTACTTAATGATTCAGAAAGTGGCGAGCACTTGTCCTCTGAAAGTCAAGGCCCTTTATCAAATACCAAAACTTGAGGTCTTATCTTAGTCATTGATTCTAGCAGATGTTGGAGGCAATAGTCTGTAAATGCAGATTCAAAATTATTTTTTTTAAGCTGCTGAATTTTAAATTAGATACTTTGATGGATGCACCTATTTTATGTTCTTCTTTTCTGGCAAGTATTCGAGGCAACTAACTAAGATAAGAGTGAAATTATTAAAAGTGTGGTTTTGCAGAACATAGGATTTGTAATAGCAGAAATTCCTGCTAATATCTGGGAATACATGCTCAGGAATTGAATTATGAAAAAAAAGTTTATTTTCAGCTTTACACTTTGTAACTGTACTGTATAACTACATTACTATATTGTAACTGTTGCAGTGCTGTCTCTAAATGAAATGGCGCAGCAAAATTTCTGATTTTGATTCATATCAAATTTCAGAGAATATCTAGATTTTACTTTCTGGATTTTATATGAACACTATTGGCATCATTAAAGAACAGCAATTCTTCCAATGATAATTTGTTTTATGATGTAAATTTTGTGTGAACTGCCTTTTGCCTGCACAAGCATTTTCTCTTAGTAATGAATATTGTTAAGCTGAATATAGATTTATTAGTTTGAAATGAAGATGTTTTATTTGATCTGTCCATAATGCCTTGATATTAGATTAATTTGCCCTTTTCCAAGCCAATTTATGTCAGAAGTTTTTCATTACAGCATAGAATTTAGAATAAATGAATTTGACAAGCAATGATATTTACAGTTCATAGAAATGTGCATTAAGAGTGTGTTTAGAGTATAACTGTGCATCCATTTATAATTTGCCCCAGTCTTTTTAGGTGACTTTCTTGTATTTCAGGCTCTCTGGATTGATAGGGACCTAAGTTAGTACATGATGAACAATATCAGAAGGGAGTTAATGATTCTCAGAGTCCTAGTTCTTCCTCTTTTCCCTCATTATTATAGCAGTGAGAAAGTTATTTTAGTATTTTCTAATTTACCTATCCATCTGCCCTTCTCCTGACAGTCTTTATAGATCAGTTCAACTTTGGTGATACATAAGTGTGACTCTATTAACCTCTTAAGGAAAAGACAGTCCCTGTCAAATGCATAAATGTACTATCAAAATGACAGGTTGGATACTGTTCTGAATGTTGTTTATAGCATTTTATTTACCACTGGTGACTTCTGTTTTATAAACTACCTGGTGCTGCTGTACTCTTATTTACCATGTGGATAAACTGTATAACCATCAAATTTAGACCTAGTTTTAAGCAGAATACATGTCTATCATTAAATTATGCTAATGAACTGAGGAATTTTAGATAGTTTTCTATCACGTAAGAAGCATTTATTAACTCTTTTGAGGAATATGTATATTTGAATAGACATTTTTGGAACATTCTAAAGCCAGAGTGCTCAGAAAGAAGAAGATTAAAAGATTTTACTTTAATTTGAAACATTTCTTGTTGGATTGTAATAATGTTTGGGGAAAAGGTGGAATAGTGACTTTGAAATAATGTAAAAATATCTTGTAAGCTACTAGATATTCAGCATTAATATAGGTTTTATTATTCTTTCATTCCCTGTGGGTGAAACTTTCATGTAAAATGCTCTCACTTTCCTAGTTTATACCTGATAAAAGTTTCAAGCAATACTTATCCATTTCTGGGCTATGTGAAAAAATTTTCAAACTAGTCAGGTACTGATACCAGATATGGCAGTAGACACATTTGGGAAAAAACCCTCTCAATAATGCCAAAAAATATTATTTCCTAATGCGCTCTGAGGTTTCATAATTCAGCCATCCAAATATGTGAAAACTCAGTGTGGAATAGAAATATCTAGTTTTTCATACTGAAAAATTCAAAATATGCTGTTAAATAACAGTTGCCCTTAGCTAGATGAATTCATTTGAATAAGTTCCTTCTCAGTTCCAGTAATTCCCAAGCGGGGTTTTTGGTCTGTTTGATTTATGATAGATTTAGTGAAAAGGCTGGAATAATTTAAGAAATAATGTCTTCCTTTTTCTAATCATTTCCTTGTTCAGTGTTAGATGACACTGACTATTTTCCACTGATCAGCACTGCTTTCACACATGGGGCCTGTCCTCACCTTCTAGTGGATGGATGAGAGCCACTGAGGGGAGGATGGTGAAGAGCTTCTGCTTTGGATCAGGGGAAAGGAAGATTAGTTTGAACAAATTTCAGGTGTAAATTCTCAGCACAGGAAGTAGTACCTGTACCTATCAGTAGAGAAGGTGTATGGCAAGCGGCTTGAAAGTGACCTGAATGGTCATTGCTATTTACAAGTGTCATTTGCCTCCCAGAGCAGCTTTCTAAAGAAGGAGAGAATGGGAAGGGACTGCTAAACATGAAAGCTTCCTGCAAAGCCACCAGACTGGAAAAGAGGTAATTTTGCCTGAATCTATCCTGCTTCACTAAGCCAAATGGCTTGAAAAGGTACATTGTACTCTGACATTTTCCTGTTCTAATTTATTCAGTTGACATAGGAAATGTGACAAAGAAACCAGTCAAGGATGCTTTGCTTTGTAAACAATGCAATAGCCAAGTGCCATTAAGGATTCAGAATTAGAAGGTAGTGCACCAATTTCTTGTCTCAATTAACAGGTACAGTTCCTACAGTGAAATCTCAGTCTTTATTAGATATACATAGAACTAAATTTGTGCTAATTTACAGAATTTCTCTAAATTGCTCCAGGTGAAAAGGGATGTTCTAAAGTTTATATATTAAAAACCTGTTTTTCAGATATGATTCTGTAGAGATTTATTATGAAAGCAGGATATTTGGAATGTGAAGTTAACTCAAGGTAAAATCTTTCCTGTTTCCTCTTCTTATTGAATCTTTCCAGAATCAGTCTTCCTGCTGGGGCAGATGGCTCCTTAACTGCAGGGCTGATGCTGCTTCAGGTCACAGGGGAAAAGTATTTTGGAGTAAAAAACCACCAAACAGATGGTGACCATTAAAAAGAGAGATGTTTTCAAACATCCTGAGGTGTTGCAGGACAGTGACAGAGGAAGAGGTCAATATGGTTGGGGCTGACCTTATTCCTCTGACTGGCGAAGAAGGATTTGATAGAATGATTCATAATTTCCATGTTTCCCTCTTTTATGGCAGTGTGCAACTACAGGTGTGGCTTCTGCACCTTAGTAGCTGCAAAAACTACCTGAAGGAGAAATTCCTTTCTTCCAAAGTTAATGTGATCTAGTTTTCAGGTGGTGTCCAGAAACAGAATATTTGCTCTTTGATGTTTTTTAATTACATGTACTTTAAGTAATGCTTTCAAACTCCTTAGTTGTAAAAATTCTTGCCTTAAGTATCTAAAAATTGTTTGCCTTTGATGAATGCAAATATGATAAAACCTTAAAAGTATGTTAGCATTCAGAACTGCCATAACTTTGCTTAAATACTGTTTGCAGTGTATATGAATAATTTTAATATATCTAAAGGTAGAGTGTGCTGTTTAAAAAGGAGGTCTTCATATGGTTTCACATAGTAATTTCAGCCCATTCTGCATCCCCATACTTGTTCACACAAGTGACAGAATTTACACTATTAAATCCATTTATTCCAGTGCAGTACTGTGAGAGTTCTGTATCAAAACTACTCCTTCATATCCATTATTTATAACTATTTTTGTCTTTTCTCTATTTGTGCTGTGTCATAAAGAAACTCAAAATACAGCTCTGAGTGCACCTAATTAAAAAGGGAAACAAAAATCATTAAAAATGTTTTGTTTTTCTTTTTTTGTTCCTCCTACTAATGGCAGATACTTTGAATTGTCTTTATTGTTTTCCATCTCTGCTTGCCTACCAATATTGAGGGAAGTGCCTTTGCCCCAAATTTAACTCTTTTTCTGAATATGTTTCTAGGCTTATGAAAAATACATGTTTAAAAAAAACAAAACATACAAAACCTCACAGAGTAAGCAAAATAATTGCTGGTAACTTGTCAGAATGGTTTCAGTTTGTTTTTTTTTTTAACCTGCAACCCCAATAATAGTATGAAGGCAAAGGTTTTCATGGGTTTAGTATTTTTCACTCAAAGCTTGTAGAAATTAATACCTTTGTCTCTGCAAGTGTCAAAACATTAATTTGTGTCAAGAACATATGCTTTCAGTACTTAAAACAAGCTCGTTTTTGTGCTGTTGCTCTGCCTTGTTAGCTCTTACACTTGGATTGTCTGGAAAGGTTGCCCCTCTCTACTATGCAGAAACAGGGCCAGGCATAATTTGGCCACGGACTGAATGTGTGCAGCGAACAGTCATTCCTGGCGGAGAAAGGCTGAGCCTCCTGCCATTGTTCTCTTGACAAATAGTGAGTGTCCTCCCTTTCCACTGTCTGACCTTGACTAATTGTGGAGAACTGGTGCAGCTGTCCCTGGCTTATTCTGTGCTGCAACACAAGGGCATGTAAGAAACTTTAAGCTGCCATCATAAAACTCCCATTTGAGGACTTCATCACAATGCGTGGTGCTCACTTGTTTTGTTGTGTGCTGTTTAGTTTGTTGCTGTTTTCTTCCTCTGATAGCATGTTTTAGAGTCATGCTGTGTTTTCTTCTGAATTGCCCTTGTATGTATTTCAGAAATCTGTAGTAAGAGATTAGGGTAAGAGGGTATTTCTAAAATAGCTGCATAAAGTCATGTGGAAAAATACTTATAGAACCATCAATTAAAAAATGATATGGAAAATGAAGCTTATCTGGAAAGTGATTGGAAAAGCATGTTTGTACTTTCTTTTTCCTTATTACCATCACAATCTATTGTTGCAAATTCTTTTGGTAGAAAGCTTCAGTATATTAACTTGGAAAGTGAAGACTATAATCAGAAAAAAAAATACCATGTGCATAGTAATACAGGGATAAAATTTTGTGGTACTGCTTTTAAATGTTAAGCCTAACTGAATATTATAATTACTGTGTGTACCAAAGCATGCAAAGTGTTTTTCCTGTACAGCTAATTTTCCATCATACAGAAAATGGTTAAACATATATTAATAAGAATATAATATGCAGTTAATGTAACTTGAAATTTTTACTAGAAATTTTTTGAGAATTTTTATTGTTTTATTTTCTTAATTAGGGTAAAAATTTGCCTGGTGGAGAGGGAAAATTCAGTGTATCTACACGATTTTAAAGTCACACGTAACTTTTAACATTAGGGGTAAATCGACTTGTGTTTGCATGATAAATGGCTCTTGCATTTGGGAAAATTTAATTCATATAGTAATACCTTTTGGTTTGATTTATTTAAAGCTGAACCTAGTTCAATAAAGTTTAGTTTGTCAGCTACTGTGCCATTTCAGTCACACTGCTTCTCAGTGACAGATTCTTTTTATAGACTAAGCAGATTTCTATAGAAAAGAAATTATACAGAAGTGAGGAGCCTTATATGTCTGCCCAACATATAAGTCACTCCAGAATAAAGAGAACTTCAGAGTCCTTGGACTATGTTGCTGCCAACAGGATTACTGTTCAAGGTAGGCACATGAAAAAGATTAGGAAAAAAAAAATAAAATCTCCATTAGATCTGCGGAAACACTAATTTTTGATTAGGTGGCAAAATACTTATTGAAGGAATGCAAGTAGCAGATGAAATTTCAGAAGTGATGAGTATTTGGTGGCTTGCATCACCCTGGGCATGTCTAAGTCCAAAAAGGGCTCTCAATGTAACACCTTACCCCATGGACTGTTTTGCTGGATCTGCTCCAGAGAGTGTGATTTACCACAGAGAATGGGAACACTGACAAAATTTTGGTAATGAGATCTTTCTTCCACAAATACTCTGCCACTGTTACCTGTGCTGACAGGCAAATCAAGTGTTCTATTTCATATGTTGCTTACTGTATGGAAAGAGTGGCAACCCATGGCCTAAAGTACTGCAGGCAGACATTTCAAATATGCTTGTTTCAGGTTCCTGCTAATGTGCTAGAAAACAGCATTCCCTTTAAACTCCCTTATGTCCCTGCTTCTCAGACTTTTGCTGGGACACCCTTTAGTAATATCTTGTGACCTGTTTGAAACATTTTCAGTGAAAATGAAATTTAGGAAATATGCTGGTTGATTTAAAAGTCCAGCCTGAATTAAACTTAGTAGTCTCACAGTGATGTGGTACCACTGTGATGACCAAGTCCTTCCTTGGTTTGACCTACAGGCATAATGGCCATTTTTCTCCTCACCCTTTATAAGAGCTTTCTGATGACCTTGATCCCTCTCTAACTTTCTGTGAAATGGATGTAACAACCTCATATTACCTGACATCCTGTTTCTGACCTCTGAAAATTATTAGGTCTTGAAATTTGTAGCAAGCCATCTTGAGAAATACATTGCCAGATGTTGAACATGGTAGAGTCACATTTTAATAGCCCAGATGTAGAAAACGAAGCTTGTTTTAAATCCTATAATATCAACAAAATAAAATACATATAAATAAAATTGTTGGTTTTAGTGACTGTCTATGTTATCTCCCAGAAGCAGTCATGCACCAGGGCTCTGTTGTACTCATGCTGCTGGAGGTGAACTGACAGCCTAGGGCCATTCTGAGATGTGAAGCCCAAATTCTCAGACTCCAGCCTAGCTACCCAGTAGGCAGATAAACCCTGTGGCCCTAGGTCCCTGCTGCAAAGTCCTTCATCAGCAATGCCAGTTTAATTCCTGCTTGAAGCTGCAGGGTGTTGGTTTTGCATGGCAGTGTGCTGCCTTCCTGCTTGTGTCAGTACAGATGTTGTAGGAAGTGAGCTGGCTCAGGGACATATTAGAAGCTCAGTGAGCTGTTCTCCCATTTTATATAGAGTTAACAAAGATAAAAGGTTGGAATATGCTCAAAGATAAGGGATATTTTCAATCCTGTTCACACTGACATTCTAGCAGTTGCAAAGGCACTGCTGGAGCATGTGTGTGTGTTGCACGTGGATAGTTATCAGAAGGTGTTTTGAAGAAGAAATCTTTAATCTGACTTTGGGGCCAAACCCTTTATTCTGTGGAAATCCACACACTGGATGGTTTTAACTGTCAGTGATTTAGATTTTCTATTGTGTGTAGATTAGAACACGATTACTAAGATGCCATTATTTTGCTTTCTGTCTTCAAGTCCTGTGTGGATCTTGATTTCAAGCCCAGAGAAACAAGCTGACTCTCTGAAGAAAGTGTTGAGGGACAAAACAGACAGCATGCCAGGTTTTTTGCCTTTTTCACTTCTGTCTGCCCAGCAGAGAACTCACATGCGGGAGAAACAAGTGAACAGAGTGATGGTGTTTCAGTCTTGTGTTTAGCTGTGCCCTTGCACACTTCTCAGCTGTGCCCAGCAGTGTAGTACTGGCTGAATGGTGTCTGATTCAGGCTCGCCTGAATGTTGTTTCTGAGCAGTCTTAGAGATGTAAATCATCAAATGGGGCCTGCTGGCTTATGTCTGGAAAACAGGAGTCCTTGAGATACTTACACTTTTTTGCTTCTTCATAGAGGATATGGAAGCTTAAGAGTAGTGCTTCCAAGAAAACTTGCAGGTCTAAAATAATGCTCCTTTTCTCCTGGGTATCTATTCACTAGTTTTTTTGTTTTCTTCATTTTCTAATATTCCCTCTCTGCTCCAGAGGGGTCAGCAGGTATTTTTTCAGCTTTTCTAAACTCTCACTTCCACAGGAAGGAAAATATAATCACTGGAGACCTAAATCAGAGCAGCAGTGAATGCAGGTTGTGGGCAATGTTGTAACAGCTACTGTGTTTTACAATTTGGAATAATAGAAATAAAAAAGGTTTAAAAAAATTAACCCAATTTACATACAGGTTTTCTGTGGCCTGACTCATAAAAGCTTGTTTAATATACTAGTAACTTGCCTGCTTCTGTTCTGAGTGCTTGGCTTCACTTGTGATGAGTATGGAGCAGGACTGCAATCTTTGCATTGCAGGACTTCAGACAGCCTTCCCAAATGTTCTAGTTATATTGGAAAGTACTAGTGCATAATATTCCATAGCTGAATTCTGGTTTTTGTGTTGAATAATCCTCCTGAACTGTGACTGTACCATATGCATGTGTTCTTTATGTCTGAAAACATGGCCAGAATGGCTTTCAGAATGCGGCACAGAAGTTGAAAACTGAAGAGCTTAATTTTTTATTTAGGAATGAACATTAGCATTAATTAGTTAGGCCTCAAATAAAGTAACAGGTTTTGTGAGCTTACTGTGCAGCTGGGCACATCTAAACTCTCCTATCCTAAGTGTTTTGGAGCAGCTTTATTTATTTACCGAGCAGAAGTGAGAATCAGGAAGATCACATTTTTTCTTGGCATTACACTGCCTGCAGTGTTTATGGCATCCCATGCACAAAGACAGATATGCATACAAAAGTAGGGATAACATGCAAAGGTTTACAGAAGAGCTAGCTAAACTATTTGATTTTCATATGTACAGGCACATGACAGGACATGAATTTAGCACAATGAATCTGGCTCTTAAAATCCTATGCACCATATTAACTAGAAATTCAAATAAAGCCTTGCCTTTGCTTTCAAATAGAAGAGGGATTGGCATATTTAGATTTAATGCTTCTAAGTTCTCTTCAGGAAAACAAAGCATCAAACAGAGTTGGACTGCAATTTTTCTGAATAGGAAGACAGTGCTGCTCAGAAACAGAAGAAAAATTATTATGTGTATGGTTTCTGCAAATCTTGCTTCACAGGAATTGGAAAAGCCAAGTGCCAAGGAAGACATGCAAGGGTTAATATAATTTCCATTCCAGCGAGTTTTGCTTGCCATTATTTTCTTTTTCTTTTCTCCCTTTTAACTGATTCATAGCATAAAATCTTCCTGGACACCTAATTATCAAGCCAGCTCACAGTCACAGCTGTCTGCTTGGAGAACCCATTAGATGCAGCAGTTGAAGCCTCCATAATTCCCCAAACTTCCCGGTTGTGAATATTAAGAAAAGATTTTTACATGTCATATGCAATTCGGAGGTGGTGTGAATGGCGTTGGAAATGACGAGCTCTGAATGCTTGTCCATCACTCCATTCACTGGTTACAGGTGGTCTCATTTTCCACTTTCAGATATCGGCTAGCTATGACAGCAGGCACTTAATTTGCATGTTCGACAGACAACAAACGGCCCTGTGCATGTCAAAATAGGTGGTGATGCGTGACAGTTCCTACACAATACTGTCTCCTCTTTGCCTGACCTTTGACCTCCCTGCATGTCTTCTTTCACAATCAGAAAAAAATGCACTTTTCGGCTGTGGAATAAATTTGATACCAAATTGATTATTTTCCTTTCTTCTTTTTATTCTTCTTTTTCCTCCTCCTCCACTTTTCAAGTATGCATGCATCCAGGCTTTCATCTTAACGTCTACAAAACTCTGCCAGAAGAGTCTCATAAAATTTAAAAATACGCAAGCAGTGAGAACAGGAAGCGCCTTGTTAAAATTCATTGTAGTTAAATTGCTTGAAAGTTCTTTGTAAATGCAAATGTAACCTTTAAAAGAGACCTTAAGTTGGGTTAATATTTGTTAAAAATAAGATTTTTTAAAAAAATCACAAAAGTGCTCTATATTCATTTTTCCCCCAGGCTGTATATCCATCTTTATATGTGCAAGTTGAGTAGTTTAGTACGCATTTCATCAAGACATTCCTTCAGTGTTTTTATGGCTGCTGTGACTTGTATTAATGTTAAGCAACAAGAATTAGTCTTCTAGCATCATTAGGAACACAATTAGAGTTTAGAGTTTTATTTAATTTAAAATGCTAAGAAGTCATTAAAGTGCAAAAATGTTTGAATGATGGCAGCTCTGTGCACTTTATTGTGTTGTTCAGTGTTTGGTTCCTGGAAATTGCAGATTTTTGTGTGTGCTACCTCCTGGTTAAATCATATCAAAGGGAAAACCAAGATGAGGCAGATTCAGGCACAGCTCAGCACTGCAGAGTTCACCCAGGCACCTGAATTTTAATTCCAAAGATACACGTTCCTCCTTGTCTAACCAAGAATGACCATAATCTTCTCACAGATCTTATCTGAGCTGCAGCTCTTGTTTTAATTAAGAATTAAAGCATGACAGCAGATAATCACACCTCTGGGGTGTTACAAGGCTTGAGATGTGGTTGTGTATCCAATACCCAAGGGTGTGATTATTCTGTGATAACCCCACCCCTAACGAGTCAGCCTGCCTGGGCCTCTGTGATGGGCAAAGCACGTTGCTCTTGGCTTCAAGCATCAAGCTGGATCAGCAGTGCGCAGTGGGCTGATCGCAGGCGATAATGGACAAGTGTGTTTCTTCTGTTCTTTTGTAATGTCTCACCTTTTTCTTTAGGGTTTTTAGACCATGAGAAGACTTGGCAAGTTGTAGGCATTCCCTCCCCCACTTTCCCCACCAGAGTAAAATCTCTTTCATGAAGCAACACCTGGTAAAATTTGATGGATATGGAAATTCAGTGTTAATATGCGATACGAGATGGCTTTGATGTGTAGCTGAGGCACTTACAGTATTACTTTAGTCAGTTTTTTCTGACTTGTTGTTCCATAACAACTTGCTGTCACTTTGGAGAGTAGCTGAAGCCAGACCAGTTCATGCTCCTCAGGAGCATTGAAATACTTGAACATAGCTGATCAGTTAAGAGCTTAGGCCATAAATACAATTTACATGTGAAATTAGTTACAGCATAGAGGAGAGCGATTCTCTTACCCAAACCCATTTCTACTACTAGTGTAAATCATGACACTGACAGGTAGGCTCAGAGACCTGTATTGACTCACCTAAACCCTAGCTGGGAAATGAGGGAACCAATGCTGAGACATGAGGCAGTCCCAGCTTTTAGATCCACGTAGTGCTGGGACAGAGCTGCATCAGAGCACCTGCTCTATGTGGTTCAGTTGGTGTGTGCAAACACAGGTTTCCTTTTAACAGGAAGGTTTGTCAGGAAGGTGAAAATGAAAGGGAAGGTAGGATGGCCATGTTTCCTGTCAATCAGATTGTCTGCTGATAGCTCAGGAAAGCATTTTAGTCTTTATCTTTAGTCTTTACCTCTGTCCACTGGCATCAGCAGAGACACCAACTGAGGGAACAACTGTTTTGCTTAGAGGGAAACAGTTGTTCAAGCTGGGCTGCTCTTCGATGACATTAACAAGCTGACTGAACTGCCAGCTCTGCTCTAGTCCAGGAAGAGACTTATTTCTGAGGGTAGTTCTTAGACTTTAAGGTCTGATGATCATGAGGCTGCAGCAGGTTATGATGGGGGAAGTTCTGTGGAGGAAATAGGTCTGAGTCACCTGGAGTAGCTTGTTCTGGCCACTGTAAAAACATAAAGGCATGAATTACAGTACAGTAAGCTCTCACTTTCAAATCCTTTATCTAAATGTTGTTCTTCATATGTCAAAGCATTGCTAAACAAAAAGGTGGTTGGTCTGATGTGTTTACTGCTGATTGGGGATTTCTCAACAGATATATCACAGGTGCCAATATCAGCTTAGCAGGCTGTCTGAGAGCAGCTGATGCACTGGATACTGTAGACTGAGGTGGAGCTGAAGTATCTGCCCTGGTGGACATAAGCCAGGAGCCATTAGTTCCTCATGGGACTTACCAAGTGAGGCTCAGGGTTCTGCTAATGGATACCCAGATTCTGCATCTGACTTTTTGTGTCCAGCCAGCTCAGAGCACAGGCAAAGGAGGGAGACAAGCACATGTTGTGCAGTGATCTATTTAAAGTGGATAGAGTAGAGAATTTTATCTTTGGAGAGGGCGAGGTGTATTGAGAGAAATAAGGCAGGGAAGAGGAATGGAGCCAGCTCTTAAACCACGAAAGGTAGTTTATTTTTCTCCCTCCCTCTCCTCCCATCCTATAGTAACCCAGCCAAAGCTGAACTAAGTGGAACGTAAGTGATGAAATAAAACTGTTAGGGATGTGCAAGAGCTCATGCTCTGTCAGTTGTGTTTTCTTATGAATTTGCTTTTGGCATGAATCCTGGCATGCTCTGGATGAGTACTCAACTTTCCCATTAGAAATTCACACCTCTATTTGTAAGAATTTGTAATGAAAAATTGGAGCCTAAGTGAAGTCCCAAAGAAGAGAGGAATTGTTTTTCCAGAAATTGCTTCCAACCTGGTTTGATGACCAGCTTATTTGTTTATGAAATTGTATTTTTTCCTTGATTTTTGTGAAAAAATAGACCCAATACTGAACTGTCCAACCCTTACTTGGGTGACTGTTGCTTGATGTTCTGCCTTTACATATAATTTCCTAGCTTGTCATTTCTTATCCTTGCTTGAGAATACCTCACTCACTGATGAAGGCACAGGTTTTTTTTAGGATTTTAGCATTGGAGCTCTGACGAGTTGTGCAAGTGTTTCTGGATGTCTGAGGCTGTAAGGTAATGAATTTTTCAAAATTATGGGTGACTTAGACCTTATCACCTGAAATGGAAACAAAACTGAGAAGATAAACTTACTGTTGTTAACTCAGTTAGTAGAAAGTGATAGAGTAAAGCGATAGGAATCAAGGATAGTGTAGTTTATTTTCTCAGATCTCAGGAGGGTAGATACAAGGCTTGAAAGTTATTTGTAATCTTTCTGTTATGAAAGGACACCTTTATAGCAGCACTGCATTTGTTACCACCGAGTGCACTGAAGTACAACACTTAGTAGCATTCCATTGCTCCTGAATTATTTGAATTATTTGTATGTGATTGCTTTTCATTTTGCGCTTTTCATTCTCATTAAAAGAGGGTAAATTTTGTAGTCTGCTTAGTACAAATCTTTTTTTTTTTTTTTTTTCCTTTCTCTTTTCTAATGTAACTTCTCTGGCTAAATAAAGAGAAAAAGAAAACAATGTGACAGTTTTTCTTGGATCCATGGGTGACATAGTTCCATCTACCTGTCAATTCAAGGATGAATATCGATTAATGATTGACTGCTAAAAGCTCATTAAAATGTCTTTTGCCCTAAGTTTGACATATTTCTTTTTGATTTCTTTTTAATTGTAATTAAATAGTAAGTTTGAATAAACAAATAAGAAATTTACAGTGTACTTACATACTAAATACAGTGCACAGATTCTTCAACATGAAAGAGGTGCAACAATGATAGCATCCAAAAAGAAAGCAAAGTAAGGTTTTGTTTTCATTCTGTTTTGTGAGAGCTGGTACAACAAAAGTGCAACACTGATGCACCTTGTTTGAGGTTAGATTTTATGTTCACCTTTCAGAGATCTGGAGTTGGCATCATCTGTCCAGCATCTGCCTCACTGGAGCATTTATACATCTTCAAAAAATTTTGTCAGTGAGAACAATCTCAAAAATTTCTATTTGCCTAAAGCTTATTTCTGTATCAAAAGGAAAGATTGGTATTTTTTTAGTTGCTCTAGCATAGCTGAGGTTTGTTCTCGCTTGTTAAAATGATAAGATCATCTGCCCTTGTCTTTATTTGTATCTATGGCATGAATGAAGGAAGTACTTCTGTTCCTCTTTCTTCTCTTCTCAAAAAGTTTGACATAGAAGCCCTGGAGCATCATGCTCAGGATACCAAATCTACTGTGCAACAGCCTTGAACAAGATCCAGAATCTGAGTAAGAAAACTGAACCATGCATAGGTGGGACTTATCTAACACACTTTAGATTCCTGTGTCAACTTTTAGTTCATTAAGCTCCTTTTTTAATCAGGAGATTGAGTGTGATTTGTTTCAGGAAAGGATCAAAGATACCTGGGGTAAATCTACCACTGTCATGTGAGAGAGGGTAGAACACTGATGCTGACTAGATGCCAACCATTCAGATGGAATTTAAGTCAGACAAGTTCTCTTGCACATACCTGTTTTCAGCGTACACAGATAGTACTCCGCTAACAAGAAAGCCCTGAACAGAGTTTGTGAGAGATGGAATCACATGTGATCATGGAGTCACAGTAATTTGTTGGCTTAGTTGGAGATTCACATGCAGGGCATAGGAGATGCAATCACAAAATAGTTGGGAAAGAGCAAGCAACATGGTTGTAAGCTGCATTGTCAAAATACATCATCTAGAGTTGTTGTGATGTCAGAAAGTCTGATGTCTTTATTATAATCTCCAAACTACATCGAGACAAAGGACTTTACCCCTTTCAGGTTTGCTCCTTCATGAATGGAAAAAGTGTTGCAGGTTGCTCTTCCCAGCCTGGCACTGTTTGGTCTGAAACGCTGTGCCCAACTAACTGAATTAGCACATGTGGTTATAAAAGCCTTTCCCCAGGGTGATGGTTCACATACATGAGCAATAAAGTGGGCTCCTAGATCAATGCACTTCTGAACCAATATGTAAAAAGCACCTTGAGTTTCACCTGTGGCCTTGTCATTTTGGTACTTCTCTTTGTTTGCCTGCTTTTTGAAGTGGGGTCTCCCTACCAATTTTGACAATGCATTTAAATTACTGCAGCTCTAGAGCTGGTCCAAACGTAAGTGAAGATATTCTGCTTTTCCTTTGTTTACTGTTTCTTGACTGTTGATGTTTCAGCTGTCAGCATGCACATAGCATGAATATATTTTTGTTTTTAAAGTTTTGAAAAGGAGATAGAAACCTACTTCTGGTTTCATTTCTTTTTTTTTTTTCCCTTAAGTGTGATATGTGATGACAAGTAGTTCATGTAAAAGTCAATCTGTGGTCAACCACATCTAAAATTGAAAACCTTATGGCTTCACTTTGCAGCAGACCATGATAATCCTACTGAAATAAACTTTAATTGTTCTGTACTGCTAGGAGTGATTATACTATTGCTATTGCTACACTACTAGTGACTGTACTAATGACATGAATATAGTGACTCCACTCCCCAAATTTGGTCATCTGTTTGATAAACATTTCATGAAAATTGAGAGCATGTGCAAAAAACTTAGAAAAGATCTCTTATATTTAGTGCTCTAAGATGTACCACTGTAAATTCCAGCCAGTTTTAATTTTGTCATTACTAGCTTGCCTGATATATTTCATTGTGGGATGTTATTCAGTGAGTGTAATGGGCCTTTTATTTAAACTTATGAATCCTATCTAAAATGAGAAAGTGGTTTTTATACAAATTATTTCCTGAATTTCTAAATTTGAAAGGACAAAAAAAAAAAAAAAAGGTACAAATTTCCCAGTGTTTCAGTTAAATAAAATGGATAAATTGTGACATTTTAGGTGTGTTTTTTTTTTTGTTTATCTTTGTTGAGGGTTTTTTTTAAGACATCTTTTTCCACATTTATTAAATACTTGGAATAAACTAATGCCTATTTTCTTATTGACTCTAGTAGAGCAAAACCTTATTTCTTATGTTTTACTTCACATTTTCAGTCTAGCCCAGAATCAGTGAGAGCAATCATGAGCAGTCTAAAAACTGTTTATCCTCTAGCTTCTAACAGAGAGCAAAAACAAGTGGAGAATTTTCCTAAATGAACAGGTTTGTGTAAAATCTACAGCCTTATTCTCAAACCTGATCAGATAGAGAAAAGGTGCAGATGAGATTTTTTTTTAAGACATCCTTCCTTGCCACTTCCTTCAATGTCAGATTCAGACAGAAATCCAGCCTTTCAGATATAATTTTTAGTTCAGTGATTTCAGGTGATTTCCCAGCCTTTTGTCTTCAAATTCACCTGTAGTATAGTTTGTCATAGGTGGGTCCTGATTTTAGAAAAATGTTTTTGTGATTAGTCCCAAGGTGCTGCAAATTGTTGAGCTCTGATTTTAAATTTGCCAGCTCAGGGACTATTAAAGTCAATTTTCCCTTTCACATGTAGTGTTATATAATTAACTTCTTTAACCAAGACATGGAAGCATAGCTATGTGAAAGGCATTTTTTTTTTCTGCTGACCATTTTACATTGGTGTAAATTTTAATATGAATTAGAAGTTCCCTCCTTTCCTTACATCAACCAAGTTGTGAATTTCTGTTTTTCCATAATATGTCAGACCTTATGTATATGACCCAGGGCAGAATTTGAGTATCTCTGATGGGATCCATACACAAACTGTCTGTGGCACTGTGTCACCTCAGATTTAGATTTCCTCTGCTACGTGTCCACTTCTGTACAGAGTGGAGGTGTTGACATTGCCAGTAAACTCTTACTGGCACACATGGGGACTAAACTAGATTCCTAAATCTCTGAGGTGACCATATGGCTGATGAAAAAATCATTTACTATTTAGTGATCTTACTTATATAGCAAATAATTATTGGAAATCTGAGAAGGATAAAATAATAAAAATAATTTTTAAAAAGTCCAACAAATACCAGAGGAGAAAAAAAAAAAATCCTACAACTCTCCTTTAGAACTTTTAGTGAGATTTCTTGCAGTTCTCCTGTGCAGTGAAACTGTATCACTGACAATTAATAGTTCTTCCATACCTGTTTCCATCTGCTACTGCAATTCCAGGATTAATTATGACCCCCCTAAAAATTATTTTTAGCTGTATTTCATTTTAAAAAGTGTAAATAATTTCCAAGGGGAAAACTGAAATTTCATAACATAAATAGAAAATGGAGGTCTTAAGACATCAGATATTTCATACTGCTGATAGATAACTCCTGGATCATGTTTGAAGCAGAAAGAAACAGTTTTCCTGATTCTGAGGTTTTACTTCTTTCTTTCTTTTTCATTTTCATATGAAGTGCTGCTCTTCCTATCAGAAATTTTCTGTCTTGTCTTATGGAATGAAAGCAGTAAATACATATCATTATATCTCTCTTCACCCTGCCTCTAAGCTCCTTTCTTCAAAGTTAAAGGATGGGAATTTTATTGGAAAATATCAGTTGCAAATCCTGGTATTAAAGTAATAAAGATAATTGTCTAATTTCCACTGAAAGTATTAATAAAATATCCAGAAGCTCAAAGTAGGGTTACAGTTTTCAGGGCATTTTTAATAATTAATGGCTGTATGATAACACAGACAGTAGTGTTGCAGACATCTCCATGATCTCAGCTCATAAAAGTGTTTTCTGTAGCAATCCTGAAGCATTGTTATGTTGAACTGTGGGAGAGACTGCTGACATTTTTATTACATACCAAATGTAGAAAAAGAAAGATGAATGAAAAATTTAAAGGCATTATAAAATTGGTTCAGACATAATTCTGGCCAGTTACATGTTAGTGGGTTCAACAGCCAAAAAAAGCAAAACAGATGGTAAGCTGCTAAACTACTCAAAATATCATAAACATTAGTAGATTACAGGTGCTATGCCTCATACATATTATGGGATAACTTTGTAGCCACGCTTTTGTTTGTTTGTTTTAGTTTGTGCTTTGTGCTTCTAATTTTTGTCAGATCAAGCTGGGCATTTTGTGCCTCTTATAAGTGAAATTCAGACTGAGAATATATTGAATTTTGGGGATGGAGAATCTTGATTTAGACAGAGGTGAAAAGTTAGACCACTTGAATCACTTCCTTGAAATAAAAACACCAAAAACACCAGAAAGGAGAAAACTCAACTGCTTTTGTTTTTCTCCAACACAAATTGAAAAAACATCTTTGAAATAGAAGAATTTACATCTGGACAAGAGATATGGACCAGATAAAACCCCAAACCATTTCAAAAATTAGATTTTGGTGAAAAGAATAATGAAAATTTTGTTTTATCCTTTTCTTTTCTGTCCTTACCACCTGCAGCTTTGTCAAAGTCTTAGTTTAGGTCTTATACTTCAGACTGAGATTGTGCTGATTGCAATTAAAAGAATAAATTAAAGCAAGACCACAAACTTAGCTAAGCAGTCCTTAAATTACTGTTAGTCTATAAAAATGTTGTAAGGACAGACTTATTTTTTTGTTCAGTGCTAACTTTGATAAGCCTTGATTATAGCTACAGAATATACAAAATGGAAGAAAATTGAAGTGCATGCACTTAAAGCTATGAAATTATTTCAGTATTTTTTGCACTAAATCAGCTATATAAATGGTAGCATTATTTTTTTACATATTTTTTAATAAACTTAGTAGTACTTCTGTTAATCAAATTTTAATATTTAAACTGAATGGTATATATTACATTATATTATATTATTCATTAAAATAATTCTTAATTTTGTTTTGTCTGGAAATTAAGGAGTTACAAGTTTTTAAAAAGCACAATTAAAGAATGAAACTCAAAATTATCATTTTGGACCTCATTTTGGAGCAGATAAATGAACATGTGATTATGTTCACCTAAATATGTGTGTAAAAATAAATTGAAAGATTTTGCTGTAAAACCATGCGAAAACCATCAGTTAATAGCTAGAATAATTTCATCTGAGATCACTAAAAATATTAGGAATTGCCAGCTGAATCATTCTGCCCTCGGAAATGTATGCAAGCTTTTAACTAAAATGTTTTGTACTATTACTGGGCAATACAGTGGTATTCTTAAACTCATAGTGGATGAAGTAGTTGGAGTAAGTGTAGAATTTAGCACACACTGGGATCTCTTCAGCAACACTCTTTACCAGTAACTGGGGAGACAGGCTGAAGGGTTTTTGTACTAGGAAAAAATATTTTTTCAGGAAAGTAGAGCACCACCTGCAGAGTGGGTCAGTGCGAAATGCCAGCATGGGGTGGAGAGGGGTTCAAGCAGTAATAGCATTGTGAAAACAAGAAATTACCAAATATTTGCAGTCTTGACTCCAGCAGGTACTTCCAGACACCTGGTGGGAGCCTGATTTGTCTTGTTCACTCCTGGAGTGAAAGGAGGCCAGGTAAGTTCTGGACGCCAAATAGTTCTCAGCAATTTACATGGCAACTCCCCTGTCTTAAGTGAAAATAACTTCAGGCTTTCTTTCTGTTTCTGTCATGTTGTTACCTGCATTTTGATTATAGTATACCATGACAAGGCTGAAATCTGAATTATCAGAAGGTACAACATTTCAAGGCTTTGGTCTTCCCAATCCCTTTTTGTCAAGAGATCTCTATCATCTTTCTCATCTCCTGAACCACTCCCTTGCTGGAGCTGGTTACCCGCTGCTGTTTCCTGGTGGTGGCTGTGGTTTTCACTACCCTTTGTTGGATACATCAAAACTACATAAACTTAATTTGTTTGTGCAGCTCACCTCTTAGTATACCCTTTCATAAACCCAGTTAAACAAACATAATTTCAGCCTTTTGATCACTTATCTTGTCTAATCCTAAATACTTTGTCTCCGTATAAATTTGGAAAAGATTTCTTTCAGTAGAGGATTTCTTTCATTCTTCGTCTTGAATATTCCACTCCTTTGCTGCTGCTGTCATTCACTGTGATTTATTGTTTTTAATTCATTGAAGACTGTTACATGACCACCCTGCTCTTTTCTCCTATTTGTCCTTCTGTGTGCTCAAATAGTATTGTGTTCTGAGATAGCACTACCTTTTAGGAACTTGCTTTTCACATGATGCTGTTTTTCCTGCACTTGAAACTCTGCAATGCAGTGCCCTTGAGAATGGATTGTTCTTCCTGTTTACCCAGGCTCAGTGATATGCTTTTAGGAGAGAAATGTGCAATGTTATACAAGAAACACATTTATTTCCCAACTCTTGTATGGCACTGGCGTAGCAGATGGCAAATGTGTACTTAGTGTACATAGTCTCTGGAATCTGCTATTCCCTATTTACTGTAAATTATCTGAATGGGTTACCTTCATACTAAATGAATGGTGAAGTTAATACTTAAAAAATGGTTCACAGAAACAGATGAAAAAGGTTCTTTCAAAGTTTTGGTGATTGTCATTTAATTGGCAATATTTGGCTAGATGCACTTAGGGATTTTCACTTGTGGCTCCTGGCTGCCAAATGTACAAAGCTGGTTTTGCAGCAATTCATATGATTTCAGCACAGAGGGTTCATCCAACAAGAATTGTTGGTTTTGCACTAAATCTTCAAACTGTGAACATGGAATTTGCTGTGTAAGGGGATGAGATGTGTGGTCCCTAGCGCAAGGCTGCCCTGATACTGAACTGAGAGGCCTCCCTGAGTACCTCAGCAATTTGCATCTCTGTGACTCTCTTACTAGTGTCTGCACAAAACTCTATTTCCACCAGTATGTGGCTCCTACCAAAGGAAAGGAAAGTAGAGGTACTTCAGATACCTCCTTGGCACTGTGAGTTAAACAACACTTGGCCATGGCTCCCTCCTCCCAGCTGACTCGAGGGCTGCCTGTCAGCATTGCAGGAACAGTCGCTGGGGTTCAGCTTTGGCAGGCTTTGTTAGGATGTAGCATCCATTCAAACAGTCTCTCCCACTCCTCTGAGTCTGTTGTGAATGCAGTTTGCCAGTCTTTGGACACAGCCATGTGCATAGCTAGGCTCTCTGGGTGGGCAGGGCTGATGGATGATTTTGGCTTGGCTGCACTTTAGCAGAGCTGTGGGGAAGAGGTGTATGCAGCAGACTGTTGCTGTAGCTTTGTAATTTCTTTCACTGCACTCTCAGCTTCAGGACTGATTCTTACATGCCAGCAGTGGCTGAGGACACTACTTCATAATTTTGATTCAGAGCTATTAGTTTTGTTTTGGTTTGTGAGATGCATCTAGGCGACATTTAACAAAAAGACTCCAAAATCTAAACACTTGTTGCTTATAAATGCTTCTTATCATATCATATCATATCATATCATATCATATCATATCTTATCATATCATATCGTATCGTATCGTATCATATCATATCATATCATATATCACATCATATCACATCATATCATATCACATCATATCATATCATATCATATCATATCATATCATATCATATCATATCATATCATATCATATCATATCATATCATATCATATATCATATCATATGTATCAATTCAGTGCAGAAGGATTTTTTGTTTCAAGGATGAGGCACGTTTTATTCTGCTTATCTGGACTGAATCGCAGTAGTGAAGAATTTTCTTCTGATAATATTTTTGTGGTCTGGTGTCTGATATGAAAAAAATACAGGTGATCAGGCAGCTGTTCTCAGATGTCCTGCAGCACAAAATCTCGACTTTCCCATTCTTTGCCTTTTTTGCTGATTAAGGTGTTGCTGAAGAAATTCCAGAGAAATAACTCTGTCATAATTTATGTTCCCAGTTGATCATTCTAAACCAAACGTTTCTTTATATACACTGTATCTGAAGAAATGAGCAATGAAATAGAGGGTGTGTCATCTAGAACACATAAATGTGGAAAACCAAGGAAAGTATATAAAGGAAAAAAGGCTAGGTAAAACTTACTTCTCCAAAAGAAAAGAATCTTAAAAAGAAGGAGAGGTATTGTAAAATGAGAATTTGTGACAACTAACCCAGACACCATTGTTTCTGCACATAAGAATTTCAGAGGGTTGCTCTGTGTGTAGATTGGTTTGGAAGCTAGCATAAGAACCATCTTTTTAAAAAAATTATTTTCCTCAAAGTATGATTTTTTTTTCAGATTCCATCAGGACAACAATGTAAGAATTGTGCCAAATGTAGGAGACATGTTTCAGGGAAAGATAAGCAGTGCAGGGATATGTTTCTAACTGTTATAATTTTAGGAGGAAAAAATTAACTTAAACATTAGTTGTTGACAGCTAAAATATTGTTGCCGGCTTTCTACCCAGTTATGCTATGCTGAGAATGAGTACAAAGAGATCAAACTCTATCATAAAACTGTGAAACTGTGGAATATCTCTCCCCCCACCCCATTTCAAAGGGAACACTGTGTTGCCATAAATCAAAGCTGGTGTAAGGAAATTACGGTTGAAGTCTTGGGAGTTCATTTGCTTGAAGATAACAAGTGCCTGCTGTTGATCTGACTGTTTTTATATTGATGTTGCACAATGAGTCATGTTTTACACTTTGGTAGATGTGGCTCTGCACAAGAAAATTATTTGATCCTCATTTGCCATTAATTAACAGTTGTACATATATTCCTTGAAAATATATTTTTGTATTAATGTATATTTTATGTCTTTTCATTCTTTGATATTTTGTAGAATGCCAGTCTTCATTTTATTTAGCCTTAGTTGCTTAGTGATGGAATTTTAGTTTTTTAAGCCCCTTCTAAGAGTAGATTACTTTGCCACATGTTTTAATACCTTTCCTTAAGTGTTTATGCTTCTAAAAATATTTTGTAAGCAACTCCAGATATCATTCTAGAAGATGGTTAGAACACATTGCTATTCAAATTCATTTGTTTATTTTGTATTCACGTTAGAGGCTTGTATGTGTGTATAAATCTGGCTGTTTCCCTTTGCAGGCCTGAAGAAGGGCTCGTGTGCTTGAAAACTCCTCTGCTTCTTCAGATGCATCAGGCAACGTAATAAAAGATGTTGAAACAGAGCTTGTGATGACTGTGTCCTTTACTTTACTACAAAAGTGGTGAAAACTACAGGGTAACATTTAAAAGTAAAGCAATAAAACAAAACTACTGAATATACTTGCAGCTTTTTTTCATAGTGAGCAGCAGTGGGAACAATGAAGAAGTCAGAATGATGTAAATATAAAACATCAGTAATTGCTTCTCTTATGAAGCCAAACATTAAGGGGTTTTCCTCAATGAGTTTGTTTAGGAACGGTTCATTATAAAATCTGAGACTTTGAAACTTTAACCTTTTTTACAGAGAACAACTTCCTGAACTATCTGCACAAGACATTTTTGGTATGCAATAACCACTGATTTAATGTCTGTGGTAATCAAAACAGAAAACAAGAATAACTAGTGAGTTCTCTTTGGATAGAAGTTCTCACTCTTTATCAAGCGTGTTTTCCTTATCAATACCTGTAAATATGAAGTATATGTATATATCTTACTGCATCAAATTTTCATCAAATAGATTTGCGTGTGTGTCAGGGGCTTAAGAAGCGAATCAAAAGTAATAAAAATCAACAAATGTGGTGATTCAGAAGTGTTCTTGAAAACAAAGTATTCATAACTTTTAAATTCTCAAGGCAATTATTTTGCCTAGCTTTATATGGACAACTTCCCAGTCTCAAATTGAGGCATCTCAGGGGTTCAAAGGGACGAATAATATCCATAATCTCACAAAGAAAGATGTAGATTCCACCTTGAAAATATATACAGTGGGTTACAGATGTTACAGAAAACCAGATTTTCTGCAGCTTCTAGTGTACAGAAGTCTGGACTTTATTTTTCAATGAACTGGACCCTTAGCTAGTAAAGAAAAGCAGTTTAAAGTGTACTTTGGCAGATTTAGTATGCTCAAAATGTACACTTATTGCCATATCATATCAAACACATTTGTAGCCTCTTTCACGCTAAACTTTTCTTAATGTGCTTTACAGAAACAGATCAACATATTAAAGGGACACTGTCAAGGCTGTTAGTCCTAAAAATTGACCTATTTTGACACTGGTCCCATACTGAAGCTTTTACTTCTGAGATTTGTTCTGTGTCCTTCTTCCTGGATAATTGCTCTACTCAAAGGCAAGACATAAAGATACCAGTCAAATAAATTTTGTTTTGAGAAAGGGAATATTGAAAAGATGATGATTTGGAAAATTCTAATTTTGTGATCTTCAGCAGTGTTTTTTCTTAAGGTGCAGATGTAATTGCTGTCACTGTCACAAGGAGATCCCAGTGCAAATATAATGTGTGACTCAGAGGGCTGAATGTTTATGTCCTGGCAGGTTGATAGATACAGAAGTGACCAAGATCTATTGGACTGCTGCGTGGATAAGAAGTCCATTCAGCCCAAAAGTTTGTTCTGGCTCCTCAAACTTAATAGCCAGGTGACTTGCATTTTCCTGGAGCAGGTATCCCCTGCTTTCCCACAGATTAGGTACTATATTAAAATGAGTTACTAATTAAAATGTGTTACATTTAAAATTTTGGTAAAGCCAGGAGCTTAGCTGTAGTGATTCAGTAAAACTGTAGTGCAACTCATTGCATGCCAGATTGGTAAAATATCATCACAGACTGCTGAATTTATTGCCATGACTATCTTGATAAAATCCTAACTTTTCTGTAGTGATTTATATTATTGGACAAATATTAATTAAAAATAATCATTCCTTTGATGCAAATTTCTGTAAAGAAAAAGAAATGGGGTGGTATCCCAGCAATTCTGGGTTACACATGAATATCTAGCTCATGCTGTTTGCTAATTGTCAGTTATTTCATAATGACAGGCATTCTGAAGTACAGGGCAGAGATACTTCAAATACCACATATACTGATCCAAAATATGGACATCCATTTCAAAATTCATATTTCTATTCTGGGCAATTCTGTTACAAAAATCCAGTTCTGAGTGCATGGCTGCACATGACTGACATCTCATCCCCTCTCTATTTGTATTGGCTAGTAATATTAAGAAAAGAAATTACTTATAACTGATGTTTTCATGACAACAGACCTGATGTTTTTACAGGAAAGCTGACATTTGTAAAGTCTTGTGCCAAATCCCATGCCAAGTCCCACATTTCCCAGGAGGTGTGATCTGGCAGTGGTTTTGCTGGATCTATACCAAAGAGAGAATTTAACATCCTCCTGCAAATAATTTGCAAGCCAATGCTACTGGGAAGCAAGTGAGCTGCACCTATTCATCTGCAATAATTGATTTAATGTATTTGATAGAGAAACATTTTATTCCATAATTCAGTCATTCTGCTTCTCTGTCACACCTGTGTGGTTTACAGAAAGACTCACACGTTGTTTCAAAAATCTAGTTCAAAGAAATAGAACAGCAATGCTATTTATTCTTCTACAGTAATTTTTAAGTGATTCAATATCTAATAATGCTTCATGGTACTAATATTTGGGGATTTGGCTGTCATCAGAAATGAAGTCCTTACTTTAAGAGAGATAGTATATTGAGAAGGTTATAGACTTGCACTTCATTTTGTAATGTCAGAAAAATTTGCTATGTTTGATTTTTTTTCCTTTGCTCTCTTCTTTGGGGAATTAATTTCTACAACAAATGGACATTGCTGTTGGATTTCAGAACTGATTCTGTGCAGTTTTCATGGACGCCTCTGGCTAGCTGAAGGCTGCCATCGCGTAACTGTTGCTACCGGGTGCGCTGCTTGGTTGGTCTTAACTCCCATTTTCCCCCTTCCCCTCAGGAAAATTCACCGAAGTTTGTATCCCTCCTGGCTAACCCCGTAGCTGTCTTAATAACCTGAAGCCTGTCCCCAGGCTAGCTGTCTTGGTGCTATCTCATCCTCTGTCTTGCAAACCCAAAAGTAGTTAATGTGACTTCAGCAGAGGGTCAGGATTATCCACTGTCGGCTCTCTTCAGTGTTTCTGAGCTGCTTTTGGTCCTCCTAACAGAGGCCTCCAGCAAGAGACATGCCTGTTCTCTGCATGCCACTTCTGACAGCTCTTCTGTGCCCACCTGGAGTGTTGCTTATCACAGGGAAAGGGGAAAGTGATCAATACAGGGTTCACATATAGTTACAGACCGAATATTTAATGCAGACCCAGCACTTCACTTAGTTTCTCTCAGCATGAATAGGGTTGTGGGGATTTATATGGCACAGATGAGAATCAATGTGATATTTAATTCTTGTTACCACTTTGAAAACCCTGGTGTATACTCTCCATAATTTCCAGCATTTTATAATAAACTGGTGACTGAACAATTATTTGAAACTCAAACTTAAATACATTGAAGGGCCTTTTTATTTGACTTCTGTTTCTAGTTCTTTCCATTTATTATCTTTAATTTTTGTAATTCTCTCTAAGTGCTATGGCTTTTATAATTTCTGTCTATACTCTGATTTCTCCTGCTTTTTTCAAAATTTTCCAGAAAAAAACTCCTTCTTCTTTCTCATATCTGTAAACTGTTTTGTAACCCCAATACTCTGCATATGAAATTTTAGGTATGTCTCATTTGTATTATATATCTCAAGAGCTTCACCTCATGTCTGTAATTTACCTCTGTTTTTTTTTTTTTTTATCCTTTCAGACTGTTTTGTTCTACAGTGATAGCAAAAGTTAATAGTTATGTAAAACATTGTATCTAAGAAATCTGTAGTAGGGCAGAAGACAGAAGACTCTTTGGGTTCAAGCTTTGGCCTCTGGATGTTGGGAAAATCATTGCTGCCATCAGCTCCACAACTGGCAGATCATGTGGGACCCTGTTGCACCAACTTGCCTCAGCTACTGCTTCCCAAAACTGATCTCTACTGGGGAACCACAAGGTGCTTCACAAGGCAAGATATTTTTTTGTAGTTTATTAAAAAAACCCCACCTTAAAACCAAGGAACAGTTAAGGCTGAAAGGGAACTTTGGGAATTGTCTGGTGTAACCTCCTGCTAAGGGCATATACAACTTCAAGGTTAGGTCATGTTACTTCTCATGTTCTTCGTATTTCTTGTTTACACACTGTTTATGTGTATAGTGTTTTACATTTATATATTGTTTATCATACAGATCTGTGTTCCAGAAAGACATAAGAGGGCAACTGTACATTTTTAGTGTACATGCATACATTGACACGTGGTGTATTCCTGTTCAAACTGTGGTGTATTCCTATGAAACCATGAAATATAATTTAATAAAATATAAATAAATGATTGGTTTACTCAGACTGTGAAAAATGATTACAATAATCCTGAATGTTGCTGCTTTAACTAACACTTTTCAGCTTATTTAGGCATTTTCCCTGCTAATTTCATGGCCTGAGGTCAATGTCCTTTACCTAAAAAGGATTTCTAAAATGTAGGGAGCTGCATTTAACTACTTGCATGTTTTTTTGTTTTTTTTTTTTTGTTCCAGGTTGCCCTCTGCCTTGCTGCTGGAACCTGTTACTTGTGAAACTAGAACACAAAATATCTTATCTGTCTCTGTTATTTTTGGCTTATGGAATGTCTGATCTTCCTCTGTTTTTTTTTTTTTTTTTTTTTTTTTTTTTTTTTG
>VXAC01003552.1:115035-166853 GCA_013399225.1 Rhipidura dahli
TTTTGCCTAGTAAGCTCCTCATTTACATGAACCTGCCAAGTGTTATGACACTAAATGTTAAATAGTGCCACTTTTATTATTTTACTGTGGGTCTGCTGTACTCTTGAAGAACCACTAAACCAAACGTTAATGTTTCTGAGGGTGTTCTCTTAACCAGGGACATAGGAAGTAACCCAACTAAGAAACCTGTTACAGGAACCACCAGAAACCTTGCTGTCTCTGTCACTGACTTCTTGTGGGGCAATACTCTGGCCATTTGAACTTGCCTTGCAATAATATTCTCTAATGTCATACTCAAAATCATGCTTTTTCCAACAGTGGTAACTATAGAAAAGAAAGCATAAACTGAAGGGCTCAGCTGGTCTATAGATGTTATTGCTAAGGAGTAGGAGATCAGGTTCAAGACTAAAAGGCAAAATCATAATGTCAAGGATTTTATTCAACCTGGAAAGTGATAAAGGGAAATTTGAATGTCATTTTGTGATGTCAAAACTTAAATGATAAGAAAAATGGAATATATGAAACATATGCAAACCTAAATGCTGACAAATTTAGATAAAGTTTTCCTACTGTTAACATAAACAACAAAAAAAGTCTCCTTAAACTGTTTTCCTTTTTTTCTGCAGTGTTCAGTCTGGAATTTCTGATGCTGAAATACATTAAGAGGTAAGAACATATTCATGTTCATTCTGAAAAGTAATGCATATGCAATAGGTTGTGAATTAAAAACCCTGACAGCTTTCTTGTGATGGATAAGTAATTTAATCTGTTTCATCTTTCAGAAAGAGAAGATGAAACAGAAGGATGGTTGGAAAAGTTTGTTTTCTCTTCTAATTTCTGTAGTCACTCTAGTACCTCTACTAAACCATAAGAGAGAGTCTGTCCTCATAAAATTCCAGCTCAGATTTGAAAATCCAGGTGTCCCGAATAAGCATAAAATTTTGTGTGCTCCCTTCTAAAGAAAAAGTTCAAAAGAGTTAGAGGTTTTGTGTAACTGGGATAAGCAACAAGATTTCATGCTTATACAAATAGTTCTAAACCTCTCAGTCTTTGAACTTTTCTTTAGAAGGGAACACTAGTTATAGAGATGGGAAGAGTGGTTCAAGGAAAGTGTAGAGAAAAGAGAAGGGGTAATTGTGTGTCTGTGCTTGTCTGTGTGTGAATATGGAAGTGTCTTTTTACAGTGGTGAGGAAGATCTACTTTGAAGGCAGCAGAAAAGAAAAAAATCATGGAAGTACTGCATGTGCAGTCCAGCATTGTGTACAGGATTAAGCTTTTAGGTCCAGTCAGAGGAGCTGAACTTGTATTGCAGCACATGAATATTCTTGGTAAGTTTATCAAAGTATTTAAAAATCAATCCATATTTATTACAATAGATTGGGATCCAACATCAAATTCTGCTATAAAAATAGATATGAAATTTATGAAGTGATAACCTAATTTTCTTCCTTGCATTGAAAACAACAACGTAACTGTGTTAAGATTTGCTATTAAAAAACTGCAGCTCAGGATTGCTTGGCCTTTAGCACATGTCTCACAAATGCAGATTGTTTCAAGGAAATACAGGCTTGATGACTGTTAATCAGAACAGAATTTATAACAAAGTTGTTATATGCTCGTGTTTACAGTGGCTAAAGCAATGATTTTAAGACAGGGTGTAACAAGAAATAATAAAGTAATGGAGTCAAAATTACTTTAAAAAGGCAAACATATGCAAATGCCATACCAGAATGAACCATGGCTGCTTTTCTGAGCTCATCAATTCTTTGGCAGTCAAACTGGAAGGTCTAATGTGAGTTGTATCTTCTATGGGCTGAATGAAAGCAATGAATGTAACTCAGAAATTTGAAACTATGGTTTAACTGAATACTCATTTAACTGACTTGAAAATTGTTTTCCTAAGTAGTGTTCATTCACAACTACCCCTATTAGTGCCATCCATTAAGTATTCACTGAGAATCTAATTCTGATTTCTTTCATTTGGATAACAAAGTTTTTATTGAATTCAGGGATGAGAAACTTAGGTACCTTTAATATTCAAAACAGCTTATAACATATTTTTGAGGCTATGCAAAAAGAGGGCTAGGTGCTGTCAAGTCTAAATCTATGTTAAATCAGAGAATTCTGAAGTTAAAACTCACAAATATAAATTTAAATCTAGAGAATGACATTGTAAATTACCATTACAGGAAAAGCCCCTGGCTTCAAACTACTTTTTAAAGCATGGACACTCTAAGTTATGGTTTTTTGTATTGCTATGGTGAAGTAATTTGACTGACTGTATTTGCATCTCTGGTACTTGCTGTTTTAAAAATGTTAAGGTTTATGAGTTGAAACTTGTTACTGAATTTTAGAGTGTACTATACATATGTTAGACTACCTGTGCCATCAGCTCAGTAAATTAGTCTAGGTAACATAACTTCAGTTGCCTTGAGCATTGCAGGAGAGAAACTCAGGAAATCAATTGCAAACAACCTTTAGGGTGCTGTGTCTAGCTGGTTCTGGTGTTGCTGCTGGATAGTGCAATATACACTTATGGCTCTCTTCAGCAGTCAGTGCAACTGCAGGGGAGTTATACACACTTATCGATGGATTTTTTTAAAGGAGTTTCAGGTATTTAAACACCCAAATATTTTTAGCATTTAGTAAAGTTTGGATACTTATCTGCACAAGGTTTTTTAAATTATTGTTTTTTTAAGTACCTGCAACTTAGGTGGCCATTGTTGGTGAGCCAAAGTATAATTCTTTTTTCATTAATGACAGTGGATTGTGGTGATTTGATAACCTGAATGATAAGAGTCAGTCAGAATATCACATAAGCTTTGTGTGAAGTGACTGGACATCAGTCTCAATACATGAATCTATTTATGTTCCAGCTTCTCAGAAAGAAGCAGGAAAAATTTCATCCTTTTTCTAGCTACATAGCATTGCTCCATGTCTTTTAATAATCTAATAATTGAATATCATGTGTCATCTTGCTTTGCTCTCAAAATTTCAGCAATTTCTGAAAGAGAGAGAATTGTTATGAACAATCCCTACTGGAACCTTGCATTTTTACCCACTGGGTCTCTGTCATAAAATTGAAGTGTTTTGTAGTGGACCAGTGATGTAAACTGATGTAAATTCTAAATTCTCTTTAATTTGGAAGGTTCTCCACCACCAAGGCTGAACTGAAGACAAAAAAGTCCTTGATATAATCAATGGAATCAAGTCAGTAGACCAAAAGCAGATATCTACTGAAGGGTTCTTCTTCAGTGCACTGATTTGAAGTTTAATTAATTTGCCTAAAAAAGACTTCTCTTGTCATTGCAGACAAGCTAATGTATCCCAACCTCCTTTTGGTGCCATCCCAGAGAGACTTAACTTTCCCATAGGACCTGTGTCATATCTGCCTTACAAACATCTCAGATAGCCCAAACAGCTCAAGATGTCTGTGTTTAGACAACTGATTTGAGACATCTGTCTCCACTGACAGAAGCTTACATGCTCATTCACTAAATATAGACTCCTAAATCTAAATCAACAAAAAATCCTCCCCCCCCCCAGATGTCATGGCAATGAGTATTTAGTTCATCTATTAAATGGTTATTGAATGTCTGAGACAAAGAATCAGCAAAGTCACTGACTCACAAAACAAGAAGCATATTGAATTTATACATGAAAATATCTTCTAATGTCAATAAAAACAGGTCTTGGTAAATAAGTCAAAAATGTCAGCCCTTTTGAACCAAGTCTCAGGCATCACTGACTCAAATTCTGTATTGCTTCACAACTCACAAAATAACATCAACAAGAATCGGCAGATACTTTATATGTATATGAAAACTTGCCTTTTGGGTAGTACTTTCACTTAAAGTGCTGAAATTTTGAGAGGAAATCAGGATGTCAATTATTACAGGATTTGGGGTAAAATTAATTTGTGGGTTTATCTGTTTCTTGAATTCCATTTTTTTCTCAATAAAAATTGTTCTTATTTAGATGATCGCAGTACAGGGTAAAAGTTCTTGACCAGGTGCTGTTGGCCCTGCTTCAGTTCACTTAAATAGTGTAAGTACACAGTAAATAACTGCACTTAGGAGTGAGGGGAAATCATACCAGATATTTCACTTTTCTTCATTGTCCCTCCCAAACTTTACTGGGTGAAGACAAACATTTCAGCTGAAAGAAGTTAAGTGTGTTGCTTCACACAATTTAATTTATCATACAGTTTGGTGTGATTTCTAGTTGTTATTTGTTGTTTGATATAGTAAGAGGAACCAGGTAAACCCAAGGCTGTTTTAGACATTGTGGCATAAATGTAATTTCCTACTTAAAGAAGGCATGACCTTAGTACAGAAGATAAGACAGATAATGGCAAGAAGGATAGGACATCCACTTAGTGGTAGTCTTTGAGGGTCACTCCAGCTCCTCAATATGAAAAAGCCTTATTTTCTTTTGTTTTGTTTTTCAGGGATGATTAGCTGAAAGGAAAGCAGTAGAGTAAGCAAGGAGGAAGCAAGTAGAGTAGGTTAGAAGAGGGAAGGGATCTTTTTATATCATTTTGCTTCAGGCTACTTGGCAGTCTTTGGTTTAGAGTTGAGGGTTTTTTTATTTTTTTCAGATTCTCACTAAAACAGAAAGTACTTTGCAGAAGTTTGCTTGTTTCATAACAGTATGAGGGAACTTTGAACATCTCTCTCCACCATCTTGCCATGGAATCCTCATAATTCCCTTTAGTTGTTTGAGGAAGCATCAAAGGAATGCTTTTATTTTTCTCCATAATGCTTCAGCCAGAAATCATCTGGCTTTCTTCCTATCTCATTTTGGAAAGGAGTGTGCAACTGGGACAAAAGTTATCAGCAGCAACAGTCCAGTAGTCTATTTTACTTAGGGTATCTTTGTCTCCACCTTTTTTTTTTCCTTCAAAAGCTTGAAGACCCTTAGAAGTTACAACAGTTATCACTGAAGGTCTGATCCCTGTGAGATGGAACCTCTCTGTGTTTCAGTATTGGGCTCCCCTCTTACAAGACAGTGTTTTCATGAAAAGCTTCTCTGAGACATCTGATGTGATACAGATAAGGTATCAAAATAATATAGATGTAGATATTTCCACTCAGCCAGGAATACTGTACTTGCATGGGTTATTTGCACATCTTCCAAACAAGAGTGCCACATCAAATTGCACTGTCTCACTGAAAATATATTCCTATAGGAGTAGCAGCTCTTTGCAATGCTTGTAGCAATAGATAATTATTTAACTGATTTTTCCACTTTGGTGGGGATTACAGGCAACAATGTCAGTCACAATGTATTCAGAAGAAAAAATCATAAGGAGAATGATAAGGTGTAAGAAGGGTAAACATAGTCAGATTAGGATACCTGAGAGTTTACATGAGTCTAGTCTGCTGAGAAACAGAGATTTACTTCTTTTCTATTTAGATGTGTTGGGCACTGCCATACTTTTGTTTCATTTATATATCATCCATTTTTCTCTCTGTATGTGTGAGAAAACTTACGGTGACCTGATAAATAAAATAACGATGCATTGATCTCCTATAATTGCTTGTCTTCTGTGAATGTTACAAATCTTGCTATTTTTTTATTCAGGGAAATAATTCTGTGTTTTGCTGAGATGAGGCTGTATTACATGTGCTGACAGAAAGGGTGGTATCTACCTGGATCAGAATAATATTCAAGATGGAAGGTTATGTTCAAATGAACCTATATAACTGTCTAACTGTATTAACCTTCAGCCACATGATTGTTCTAATGAGAAATGCAAACATTATTTTAAATTGTGTGTAATATATATTACAAGTTATCATTATTATCCAGATTAATGCTTTCTACTCTATTAAATAAGTTGAACCATATTCCAGGCAAGTTAATGCTTATATCCTATATAATTGATTGAATCCTTCTCCTGTTGCTCTAAGTCCAGTAGATATAGCAAGAAGTTAAACCATTTTCTGGCTTTTGCAGGTTGATAGTAGCTCCTGAAGATTTGCAAAACATAAAGAAAGGGACATCTGGGCCTTGAAGTTGCTGGTACCCAGAAAGTAGCGGGAGTTTCAGAAGTGGTTGCTAAGAGATTTGCAAAGTTTGCAAGACTTTGCAAAAGTTTACACTCTTAATAACCCCTGTTTTTTTCTTGTTCATTTGATTGTTTTTATTAACTTTCCAATCTCCTGGCTCCCAAGTATGAAACTGATTAGTGACCTGGCCTTACAAGTTTATGCTCTTAAGACAGCATTTCCAGTAACACTGATCTTCTAGTACTTTCTAGCAAGCCTCACTGATAGCTTTATGTTAATTTTAATGAGGTCTAAAGCCACAAATCCCAAATTCTTTGCTTCTGTATTATTTTAGATCTGAATCTCCTTGAGATTATTTTTTTCCTTTGCTGCCATTGGCAGATGAGCTAATATCCCTTCGAAGCAAGCAAAGCACATAATTATTCACATGAAAAGCAAGCTCTTTGGGAGATTTCTGAGCTAAACCCACCCCTTAGAGGAAAATAGGAAGGGCACTGGCAATTAGATAAGCTGCACTTCAGACATGAACAAACACATTTATCAGATAATTAGTAGATACTTTTCTATGCATTTCTGGCACCAAGATTCAAAAGCAGTGCTAAGGCAGGTAAGCTCATCTGCTGAGAAAAACCCTGTGGCTGCAACTGACTGCTGAGTTGAGAGGGAGAAATGTCCTGTATTGTAACTCCTTACATGCTTCAGACACCCAGTGTTCTTTGTTGTGAGTTTTCAGCCTGTGTGACCTATTCTTCTCCCATAAACTGGAAGGCAAGAACTATCACATCCAGAGAAAGAGCAGCCCCCTGTGAACTGTCTGCCTCTCACAGGGCAGAAACCCCACCTTAAAAAACCTGAGTGAGGTATTTTGGGCACAGTGAGGTGAGGCAGCAGAGATGCTTAGCAAAATTACCCAGAAGTAGTTTCGAGGTCTAATTTCTTCTCGGAAATGGGAACTGAGTACATTATCTACAAACAGGCTGAACACTTTTATTTTGGCAGAAGCTGGTGTATCAGCTAATTTGTTACTGAGATGGATGACTCCAAAAAGTTTGCAGTGACCTCTGGAGGCCCACAGATTTCTCTCTGGACCACAGGGAACCTTTAGAACTAAGTTCTGTAATGCTTTTTTAAGGAGAGAGAACAGCTAATTTGTTCCTAATAATGGGAATGTTCTGACAGTCAGAATAGATAAAGGAAGTGATACTCTTCACCAATAATTAAGAATATAAAATATACTGCAAAGTCCTTATGATTTCTGTGTTCATGGATGTATGTGGATGTACATATAGATGTGCATATATATGGATTTATATAAGGAAAACATGAAAAATCCTAGTCACCTGCTTTCATAAATTGGAGAATGATCCTTTTAATGATCAAAAGTGCTAAAGTATTGCACTAGTAAGTGACTGAATGATCTGATGTTTCCATTTAATAAATAAGGCATTCCAACCTAGAAAGCATTCCAACTTAGTCAATATTATTGTGATTAATTTTCTTTTTTGAAATACAAAGCACTAGTGATATATCAAGGAACAAGGTTATGAAATAGTCTTGGAATTGTTCTTCCCACCGTGAGTTATATGCTTATAAAAATTAATTAAAAACATTTCTCAGTGATCAAAATAACAAACCACAACCTTCTAAAAATTTTAACATGGTCTCCAATGTTACTGGCTTTTTCCTCTGAACTTCTCTGCATCTACATATATATTTGTCAACATGCACATTATATAATGTATAGAAATACATGATTACCTAATAGCATACAGCTCTAAGGGGGTTTTTGACATATGAAATTAAGCACAGTTTTTCCATAAATACAGGTACAATATTTTTTAAAATATTCCAATAAGAATAATTTTTATTTTTTATTGTAATTCACAATAGACACAATAAACACTATGTTTAAGGGGTAAGCATTTCAAAAATAATGGTGATACCTTTTTCCCAACTAGTTTTATGATATACACTCACCATACTATATACAGTGTATTGAGAGAGAAAGGACTATGTCATATATTAAGCTGCAAACTTTCCTTCAAACTGCTTTAGAAATATATTTATTCATTTGACAAGATTTTAAATATCTCTGCATGTCTGATTTTAATCCTCTGTTACACAAAAGTTGCCAATCACGGGTTGCACAAAAATGAAGGACGGTTGTAATTTTGGCACTGCTGCCAAGAATAATTTCCTCCAGAAAGTAATTTTAAAGTGTCTTTGTTTCATAAGTTGAGAATTAAATGAAACTTTGTAATTCTCAAGCACTGGAATCTATCTCGTGTGCTGCTGTGGTTTCAACAGCTGTATTGGAAACAAAATAAAACTGTTTTGCTCATAGGGAAATTAAATTCATTAGTGTTTGTAAGGCATTCTGAGAGCCACACACGGAAGGTGTGTGTAAGTGTCTGTGTATGAAGGCAATGAGTATTACTCTAGTTGTGTGGCTTTATAGATAATATAATATAGAACTACTTTATTGAGACCAATCACAGAAGTAAGGATTATCTAGAACGTTATGGAAAGTTTAATGGTGTTGGGAGATACCCATTCACTTCTTTACATGCATCTACACAGCAGTTTTAGTGCATAATTTCTTTATTCTGCATTTTTATTTTCATTTTGGAAGTGAGATCACAAGATTTTATAAAATACCTGTGTCTAAATCTCTATTCAGAGTGGTATTTGTTTAATATAAAATTATCTCTCTGAAAGCTAGACACTTAAGTGCACTAGTCATTTATATTTTCTCTATAGTCAGCAGAGAGAAACATGCATCTCCTGAGGGCAGTTCTTCCTTGGTATACATCAAAACTAGGTGGGATAAAACACCCTCTGGAGATGTCTATCTGTGTCCATTAACCCTAGAAGGACCCTATTTTAGATTAGCTTTATCTATCTAGTAGTTAAAGATCTAATGGAGCTGAGGTTCTTCCTTACTGCTTCATTAATGAAAGATGCTGCCAACCGCTCCAATAAAGCGGTTTTTCCTTTAAAAAAAAAAGGAAAAAAAAAAAAAAAGAAAAGAAAAAAGAAGAGGGAATGAGACTCTAGCCCTACTAAAATCAGTGACTCCACAAACTTCAGCAAGCCCAGCACTTCTGCTGCCAGATTCAAATCTGTTCCTATGTGTGCAAAACATGCAACTTCAATCCAGTCTTTCTCCCCCTTGAATAAAAGCTGTGATTGTGTAAAGTTATTTTACCATCACAGCAAGCTTCTGCAGCTGCAACATACTAATTCTAGGAAGTGGTATAATCTGTGTAATGTTTGACTTTACTAAAGTAACTGGTTTATTTAATGTGTTTAATTCTTTGGTTATACAGTTCAAGCAAATTCCTAAGTATTTCATGCTTTCGTTCAGGTATTTAAACTACTGATAGTATTGCAAGCGAAGGCAAGAGTAGAAATGATAGACAAATAGAGATAACTGTAGCTATCTTTAAGCAGAGACTGGACATGAGTAGAAAATGGCATCTGCTCTGCTGCAGTAAAAAAAAATGAATGTTACCACCCTATGTATGAAAAAAGTAAGTTATTTGTTCCTTATCTTAAAGCCAACAAATTCAGTTGTGCCTATGCTACTGAGGAACTTTGGGCAGATGCACAGACCAATGGAAACTGCTTTGCTTTCTAAAAACCTGCATCTGTGAAGGTTGGTGCCTGTGAGCAGGAGCAGAGAGCCTTGACTGACTTAAGGATGTCATAGACAGCAGTCGGACAAACAGCAGGAATTAATAGACTTTTATAGTAGTGGCTTCTCTATCTGATTTCTAGTGAAATATTTATGCCTTTACACATTTAGCCAGAATAGGTCACTTCTTACACTGAAGGATATCTCTAAAATGGGAAACATTCTTGAAACAGTAAATAGCAATGTCAGAGGAAACATGAATTAATAAGAAGTTTAGAGAAGAAATTCACAGAAGTTATTGAGCACTCTGTAAATACCAACCTCAAGAAAAAATTGCCACAGGAAGAGATACACCCAGTATTTCCAAAGAAAGAAATTACCCAGTAGTGTGCACTGATTTTGAAGGTTCATTAGCTTTGCAATAGGTATCAAGATATGCACAGTTTTGAACACAAACAAATGCAGACTTCCTTTACTTCCATGCTACTCTTTCAAATAGAAATAAAGGCACAATAAAAAAACAGGTAAGAAACTGTTAGTTTTGGAGCCTGATCCCACTGTTGGTTTCTGGCTACTCATTCCCTTTCTTCAGCCCCAGGATGACTCACTGAAAATCTTTGGAACATGCATCTATCACCCTCTAACACATGCATTATTCATTATGCGTTTATCCTTAATTAGTCAATGAATCCTTTAATCAGTGTTTTAGAAGTTTCTTGAACCAGCTGCTTTGGTGAGCTTTTAAATAGATAGCAGCATGTCATAACATCCAGGCAAGCATTGATGAAGCTGTTGGTAGCTGCTCATAAAAGGTATACATCTATTTGTGACAGAGGCTTGCAACATCAAGTACTGGGTGACCTTACTGTGGTGATGACCCAGCCCCACAGCGCCAGGGCTCCTCCTGTCGCTCGAGCTTTGGCTATCCAATGGCTCAGCGACGATGGGTCTGACAACGCCCAAGAGGAGGAGGAAGGACTCTGAACCGCCCAGTGGGCGTGTCTGGGCTACCTTAAGGGCGTGATTAGGGAGGAGAGCTAGAGGAGAGCCAGCCTTTTAGTCTGGAAAGTTCTTGCTATTCTCGATGGTCATTGGTGTCTTAGTAAACCCCTCCCAGTTATCCGGTCCTGATTGGAATCCTGTCAGTGTCTGTTATCCTCAATTGTTACCTTATTGGCTGTTAATGTTTCCCCCTCCTCCCCTTTTTGTGCTGTATAAAACCCCTTGTAAACCTGTTTGTCTTAGGAGAGCATCCTGGACCCTTCTTCTGAATAAATCCTCTCTTGGCAGACCTGCTTCGTCTCACCCTCCCTTTCTCAGCAACTTGCTAGTTCTGGTGGCGCTTAGGACAGCACCACACCTGCTGCCCCTGAGGCAGACTCTCCAGGGCAGAGTGGCAATTAAACCTCCTTACTGAGCTGGGCAGACGTGCGACTGCGACCTGCAGGAGGGTCGCTTGGGACGCTCAAAAGAGCTGTCTGGATTTCTGCTCCTACCACCGAGCCATCCCAGGGAGTCCCGAGCGGACACCTTACAAGGGGTGGTACCTGTTGCATCTATACTTAAGCAAGCTGAAGTTCATAACCACTCTGTATATTTTAGATTTATACTTCCTAAAGCAATAAAAACTCTTTACTATCTTAATGTGACAAACACATTAAGAACAAACTTAGTCCCTGAAAGGAAATAGAAAGCAGGCCTATAGTTACTGTAATTTCTATAGGAACTTTATTATGTAGGAAAAACCTCATTTTTAGTATTTGCAACTGCTGAGAAATCTCAGTAGCAGAGGGTTCATACCATGTTTTTTGAGCTGATTTTCTCTTTTTTTTATTGAAGTGGACCTGTCTTAAGGAATACCAATGAAAACTCTCAATTTTGATGGTGGTATTTACTTTCCATCCTCCTCCTAAACTGGATGCTCTGAGAAATCCAGGCTAGTTATAAGAGTCCCTTTTTGCTTCTTTTGTGTGGACCTTGTGAGGCTCTTTAACAGCCTGTGCTCCTCAGCAGCAGATTGCACGGGGTCAGGAAGGTCAGGATGATTTGCGAGCTCTTCCTTGTGTGACAAGTTAGTTTTAGCCGCAAATACACTCCAATACAGTATTACGCCTTGATGGCTTTCCAAAGTTGTTCTGCCCCCACACCCTGAAGAAGATGGATTGCTCATGATCTGTGTGTAAGATGCCGCTGCTGTAGTCTGTCTTTAGCTCCAGCTCACATATCTCACCTCTGGGCAACAGCACTGTGTAATTGATGTTCAGTATGCCTCAAGGGGTTAAAAGATTAACGCACCACAAAGGTATCCTGTAAGCTGCAGTTTTGAGGAGATAGACTCCAATCCACAGTATTAGGTTTCATTAGGAGGTTAAAAAAGAAGTTGCACCAGAATGTGTATTTGGCCAGCAACTGTAATTAGTTGAATGAAGCAATACAACACCTTTCTGAGGGTTTTTGTTGTTTAGGTATATGATTTCAACATAATAACCACTGAGTAGGATTATATTTGACAGCAACATTTTCTTCAATAAGTTTCATCATCAATATGCAACAATGGTTATTGTTTTAAGAATTTCGAAAATATTTATGTAATTGAAAGAATTTATAAACATGACTAAATAATGAAGCCCTTATTTCCCTGCTTAGATTATAGTAACTTCTATGAAGTCTTATGACTTCAGTAAGAAGTTGCAAATGTCCAGAGCAGAAAAAAATCAGCTCCAAGAGCATATATATTTCAATACACACATACGTAAAAATATGTACATATCCTCTTGCCCTCATTTCTAATTTTTTTCAGTAAATTATTAGCTCTGCGAACATTCTGTCAAGGACACTCATAATAGGGAGATGAAGTGTTATTGCAGTGATTGTATGGAGAGCTGAGTAACATTAAACTTTGAAAGTGAATGTATTTTTCCCCAGTAACAAGCATAGATTTCATATCTGATTCAGGCTTAACAATAGCAGTATAAGGCAAAAGAGAAAAAAACCTTTTATGTATATTCTGTTTAAATTAAGTGTTCTACTTTTTAAATTAGATGTGTAGAAGTTATTTCACTGAAGCTGGAAATTAGGTTCATTGAAAGCATTTGGCCATTAGCATAAATATCATAGAGGATGATACAAAAAGACCCGTTAAGAAATGGCATGACCTGAATAAGCCATTAATATTAAAGCTGCAGTTTGGCAGATATTTAAACAATAGTGAACATCACCCTTCTGGCCTGTCTCACTGGAGAAGTCCTCAGTAGAAAAAGTGGTTTTGGTCTCATCTGAATCCAGTCTCAATTCTAACTATTTATATATAACAATAATGTGGTCATTTTTGAGTGTAGTATGTTCAGCATTCTCAGGGGAATTCAAAAGGCCGTTTTAGAAGAGGTGTTCCTGGCCTCCAGCCTAAGAAATTGAAGCAAAGAGTGTGCCACATGCTGGATTAGATCCCACTGATTAGCTCCCAGATTGCCCAATAGGTTTGTCCCACTCTGCCTCTGCCCCTGATCTGCAGACATAATCGTCATTTATGTCAATGTTTGGTCTGTTTCTAGGCTATTACATGCTTGTACAGTCCAAAGATTTGGGGAATATTTGTCAGTTTGAACTGCAAGGAGCTCCTGATTCCTTTTAGTATCTACCAAAACTGAACAGAGGTGTAACAAAAATGAGCAATCCACCTATGCATAAGAAAAATGAAGATAACAATTAGGGTTTAAAAGGTGTCATGTTTGTAGTGAATCCCTGGAGACACGTTTTTTTTTCTTGTCTTTTGTGCAAGACTGTGGAATGAGAAGACCACAGTTGCCTTTTCTTGAAATGCCTCGAAAATCTTGTTTAAAAATTCTTCTGAATAAGTGAATAAAATGCAAGGGCTTAGAGAAATGGTGTAGCAGCCTTAAGAAAAAAATAACTGGGTTGAAAACATAAGCAAATTTGGAGAAGTGTAGAGACTGTAGTATATAAAAGAGACACCCAGAAAAATAAAACTCCCAGCATACTGTGACATATGCAGTGCTTAGCATATCTATTTGTGTTGATATTTTGCTAACTTACAGAACTTTCCATGCATCTGGAATGTATTTATTTTTGCAAATGTATAAGTTATTCACAGAAATATTCTGGTATGGAGGTTCCAGAGTGATTGCCATTGCCCATGTAAATATGGAAGTATGATGACCCCCCTCGAGTTGACTCAGCTTCCATATCTGAGTTATGACAAGCCCGCTTTCAAACCTCCAGAAATCACGAAGTTCACAAGTGTCCAAACATCACATGGTTTGACCATGTCAAAACCAAGATGTGCTGCGTTGTGGAAATGAGGAGGCAAGCATGTAACAAGTTGCTGGAAACAATGGTGATTACAAAGTAAGTTAATGATGCAATTATCTGGAGATAAAGTGCCGGTGGTAATGTGAATTATATCACCTTGTCCTAGGTTAAAAATAGATGTATTCTATTACCACCAGCTGTGGGCCATTAGCTGTTATCACCTGCTAACGACCCACCCCTGATAACAGATGATGGGCCATCAAGAAACCACCACATGACTCATGGACTTATCTCACCCTATTGTGAGATGCTCCACCCAGGAGGGGGCAGCCGGGCATTCCCACCTGGATATAGGCTGGCCCTAGAACTGTCCAGGGGTAGCCCTGTCTACTGGGTAACCAGAGGACAAGAGCCACCACAGACTTTCAGTTGGACACCAGACCTTCCATCGGATCATCACTTCAACTGGATCACTTCAGTGGGACTGCTTCTGCCACCCTAATAGGGTATCAGGTTGTATCTAACTTTATCTGTACCTTTTTCCTTATATTATTTTGCTTGTTTTTACCTTTTCTATAAATTTCAATCTTGACTTGTGACCTCCCACTGGTTTGTTTTCAAACCAATACACACCTCTGCAATGCCAAGGAATATTGCAACCTGGAGTTGACTGGTGTTAACATTAAAAAGGCATCAGAATAAAAGAATCTGAGGGGACAAACTGGATATACCAAAAGGAGGTGAGAATCCCAACATGATGACAAAGGAGAATCTCTTTGAGACCACAAGTATTTGCCAACCTTGTCCCACTGTTTGCAGAACATATTTTAGAGGCATCATTTGGTTTGAATGACAGGCTGCAAACTACACAGACAATGCATAAGTCAACCTTGATATTATCGGTTAATGTCTGACTTTTTCAAGCTTATCTTATGTGGATGCCAAAAAACTTTTAGCAGAGAAATCTTTTAGCTTTCTGCACCATTGTCTGAGAGCTCTGCTGTTCTCACAGAAACAGTGAAAAACAGTGCTACAGTCTCTGTAAACTAACTCCTTTATCTTGCACCTGCAGTTGTCCTGCAGACATTGTTGTGGTCTCAACTAGAAAAACACTTGGGAATGGACGTCATAGAGTTGGGCCAATCCCCTCAAGTGGTGGATGGCCAGAGAGCCAATTATTTTATGACATTTAACTCACTTTTTGCAAACTAACATATAAAACCTCGGGAAAAATCATTAAAGGGGCTCATGCTGCCATTTGCCTGACCCTGGACTTTGTGTGGTTTTTCTACATATCTGTGTAGAGTGACAATAGTGACAGTCTTATCTTATTTTTTCTATAAAATTTTATTTGTTCTTTTTCTAAGAATCCATCCTAGCTTGCACATAAAATTTTGCATTCATATGACGTCACCCAAGGGATTCAAAACATGGACCTTAATTGGTTAAAAGAAACTAAATTTTCTTCAGAGTTTAGTTTGAATGAGATGTGTGAGAAACTCTTAACAGACCCCTTGTTCATAAGGCATTCATGCTGGAACAAATGGACCATAATTTTGCAAGTCCTAGAACCACATGAAGCTTTTGCAAAAAACCCTGAAAATGATAAAAACAGATTTCAGTATACAAAGTATCAAGTTCATAGTACAGCTTGAACACTTTTTCTGCAGTTGCCAGAGGTTTTATGCAAATTCAGTTGTAGTTCAGAGTGAAATGAAATTATAAGAATTATAGTATTTGCTTCCCTTATCTTTGGTCTGATTAAGTTTATATGGCAAAGTGTATCAAGTGCTGTTTATTCCTGTGGGCAGTGCCCAGCCTTGCCTGTGGCCTGTAGGCATGTTGAAAAACAAGCAGTAATTACAGTGAAATAAAAATATATTGTTAGAAATTTCAAATTTAATCTGTTGGGTATTTTGGAGTGATTTTACGGGAGACCCTTCTGAGAACTGGCAAACCTTTCCCATCCATCACTGCAGTGCAGAAGGGGATAGGGTTGGTTTTTGAAGAAAGCATCACTCTGGAGGCTCTGGGATTTAGAGTAGCTCTAAGGTCTGCAGCTGGAGGCTGAATGAGGGCAGAAGGATCTGGAAGAGAAGAAAGGGCGATCAACATGGGCAGTAAGGTAGCTCAAGGACAAAAAGCATCACCATGACTTTTAGCAACATCTGGGAGGTAGTGGGAAAAGCTAGAGGAAGTTGGAGGGTATTAGGAAGTTCTAGTTGAGAAGGAAGAGGCACTAAGTGAAAAAAAATCACTCTAAGGTGAGGAGAGCATACCAGGTTGTTTATTCTTAGACCAGAGATGAACACAGTAGTACTGCTGTCTCTGATTTCTTTGGCATCCAAATGTTACAGCAGCAATGGGAACAAAACTACTTGTCAGGCTAGAAACAAAACAGAGGACACAACAACATCTTTCATTCCTGTCTCTAGAGTCACCACCAAGCAAAACTATTTTGTTAATATTTTATTGTTATTAGTCATAAGTACAGCAAGGGAGCTATTACAAGTGGAACACTAGAACAGATTGAGCTGACAGTAAGCTGAAACATGCCTAGGGCAACCAACTTCTTTTTTTCAGTGTTGTGACTTTCTAGCTTCTGCTTGTGATGAATAATGTGTCAAAAGAATCCCTAAACTCCTTTAATGATTACCAAGGTTACTGAACAAGTGATCTGAAAAAATGTCCAGTTGTGGGGTGACTATTTGAAAATTGCTATTTTTCATTTGTTAAAACATCCATGTTAACCTGTTCTTTCAGATCTGTCATTCAGCTATTGCCTGTACTTTTCCCAATGAGTCTGAGCTTCCAGCAAGACTCATTCCTGTATTTGGAAACTCAGTCCTGTGAGTTTTTCTGTGATTGTCAATAAACATCTTTCCCCACCATTACTCATTTTATATTTTATTATTAGTTCAGTAAACCTCAGATTCTGACTCCAGATGAGGAAAGAGTGGTGCTAAGATTTGTCCAGTTTAGGCATTGGTGGAAAGTCTGTGTGGATAGATGTTCTTACTTCATAAAGAAAGGCTGAGAGAGCTGGGATTGTTTGGCCTGGCAGAGAGAAGGCTCAGGGAGGACCTGATTGTGGCCTTTCAGTACTTAAAGGGGCTTAGAAGAGAGAAGCAGACAAACTTTGTAGTAGGGCCTGTTGCAAAAGGAGAGGGGGTAATGGTTTTAAATGGAAAAAAGATGGATTTAGATTTGACATAATGAAGAAATTCTTTACTGTGAGGTGGTGGAAACACTGGAATAGGTTGCTTGGAGGTGTGGATGTCTCATCCCTGGAAATGTTCAAAGCCAGATTGGATGGGGCTTTGAGCAACCTGGTCCAGTGAAAGCTGTCCCTGCCCACAGCAGGAGGCTTGGAACTAGATAACCTTTAGAAGTCACTTCCACCCCAGGCTATTCTGTGATTCTGTGATAAGCACAGGGTTTATGAATTAAACAGATTTGGGAAAGCTAATCTGAGACTCATCCTGGTGACTGAAGGCCAGGTATCTGAAGCCAAGAGCAATTCAAAAATTTTACAGGCTGTGTCTGAGTTTGTGAGCTTTAGCCCATGTGTCTACATGAACTGCAAACTTGCAGTTTTCCTCTGCTGTTACTTTCATTTTTAGATCCTTCTTTTAGCTGGAAGTGAGGTTACATGCACTAAAACATTTTTGGGAACAAAGAGCTCCTGCATTTCATCTGATAAAGGACTTCAGAATTTTGTATTTTCCAATTACACTGCCTAACCTCATAAAATATAGTCTCTCTCTTTACAGACATTGCCTTACTAATTTATTTTGACATGATATATAATCTTAAACCAATGACATAAACTCCTTATAAAGTTTTATTTATCACCTTTATTTTGCTGTTGAGAGGAAAGCAACTGACAGACCACAGCTCCTCCAGTCTTCTGGTGTTGCTGCACATATAGGAAGGAGTTGCACTTGCTTTCCAGATCATTTTGGGACATGTAGCTTTCACACTTCACTGCAGTTACTCCTCTCTTCTGAATGTTGTGCCTTGAAGGGAGGAGCAGGCTAACATCAGGGGATAAATTACTTTTAAAAATGAATAAGCAGCACAGACTTGATGTTTGCTTGATAAGGATGGGATATGTTTTTTTCCATTTGGAGGAGCTGCTGTTCTCAGTTTAATCCATCACCTTCTACAAGCTTTGAAGAGCGAATAGATGTGGATATGCTCCTGTGTTTTCATTGCTGTGAATATTATCACATGGTAGAGTTATTGTGAGGACTAAAAACGACTTTTCTGTGCAGAGTGAATATTGCTTTCTGCATCTGACAGCACCCTGATTGCAGAAAAGTTTAAATTGTTCTCCAGAAACAGAAGATATTTGATAAAGAATTTCTGTATGTTACTGCAAATAATGAGCTATTTTCATAAAATGAAATAAGAAAACCATTAATTGTTAATTTAAGAAATGATCAAAAGCAGAAAAATGAAAAGTCAGTTAGGCTTGGTTTTGTATTGTATAATTTTTCAGAATGAATTAGTAAGTAAATCTATATGGTTGTTTTTATGATTGAATTGTTATGAAAGCCCTTTTCAAATTTTATGAAAAATACAAACTCTAAATCACTTATATCTAAGAAGAAACTGCTGATGAAAATTTCTTCCAAGTGAGGCAGCTTTTACTCATTTGTTCTGGTCACCCAAAGGTACAGAAAAATTTTCAGTTTTAGAAAATACTGAGTTATTATTGCCCAGTTGAGTTAGAAAAGGGAGAAGGACAGAAATTTTCAGTGAATAGTCATATAGGCACAGCAATCTTAGAACCATTCAATGTGATTCAGCATGGAAACAGGTATGGGCAGCTGCTTTATTCTCACTAGTGCTCTCACTGTGTTGGTAGACCCTCACAGGTGAGTCAACAAATTAGTCAGTGTTTACCACTTAAAAACATACTGCTCATCACTTCTCTTTTAGGAAAGGTTTGGTTACATTTAATCCTTCTAATCTCTTGATGGTACAGAATTATTCCGAGGCACATTACCTTCCTCCCCACTGAACTCAGACAACATGACACTATCTTGTTTTTCCTGTAATCAGGAGCTAATGGGGACTACACAAACTGCTCCCTTCACTCTACTCCATTCTTCTCCACCTCCCTCTGAGGCAATCAAACTGTGTAATCATTAGAGAGGCTAATCGAGACAACAGGATTAAGATCCAGAAGCTCACTGTAAGCCTCCACTGAATAGTTATCTCTAAATAGAAGCATGAGTAAGTCAGAAGTTCCTCTAAGAAAATCATAGATCTAGTGGGAAAGAAAGATGTAAACTTATTTTTTGCTGATTGCATGAGGCTGTGGGAGGCTTTAGCTACAGTACAGACAGCAGGTGCATTTACTTTTTTGAAGGATACATGCTCTTCTCAAAAATCTACCATCATTTATATTTGGTAGTTGTTTGCCCTGTGTTTTTCAGCTGTTTCAAAGCATTCATTTCTATGTAAGATTTCTTTCTGTATGTGCATGCAGGGATGGTCTAGAAGTCAGCTTTCATGTATGTGAGTGCTTATTCAGCAGCAGATGTCTCAGAAGCTGAAGTGTAAAGTCTATTAGAAATATTCAAAAGCTTTGTGACATGTAAGAAGTAATGTATATAGAGCCCAATTTGGGAACAAAAGCAGGATCAGCTCCTAGTTCTCTGTGTGTCTGAGAGGGTGCATCCATGTAGGAATGCTAGTCTTCATTAGGAATAATCTTTAAGCATGAAGAGATGAGCTGTGCAAAAGAACAGAAGAAATAAAAAGCGGGGAAAAAAGGATCCACGGAGGCTGGGGGAAAATAGCTTTCAGCTGGTCATTGTTAAAGATATTTGGACTAAATAGCAGTCTGGATTGTCACAACATCCTTATAAGCTTATTTATTTATTTACTTTCAAGAGAAGACATGTTTATATTTGGCAGTGCTTCTAAAACTAAATAAATGTGCAGCAATCTTTAAAAGAAGAGAAATGAAAGATTAGTGTTGATCTTTATTTTTATTTTCATAGTCCATAGTTGCATGCCTATACAACTATATACAAGTAGTATACAATGCTTGAGAGAGGGAGGAAAAGCATGGCAGGTATGTGTGTGTCAGTTTGTGTGAGAATCTGAATCTGCAGGTTATCTGAATGAAAAATAAATTGACTCTGTGTACAGTAGTTGTTAATGGACAGTGGTGAATGTACTGCCCAGACACCAATTAAAATGCAGAGTTGTTTGGTTTTCATTTCAGTAATTAAGTGGTGATTTATTTAAAATCTTCTCATGGTAATTCAATGCATTTGCTAATTTAGTGATAAGGTCTTTATTTCCTGATAGCTTCAAATATTTTGCTGTGCACATCTGTGTCATGGACAATTTTGTCAATATACTACTTTTTCACTCATTTCCATAAATTTGTCACAGAAATAAGAAAATGAAAGAGTGCCTAGGCTGTTAGGAGGCTATAGAGTTGCTGTACTAACATGCAGAGACACGAGAGAGTATTATAGGCTCTGCTGAGCATTCCTCAGAGGTGTTAACGACTTTAAGCCTGTCAAGAATGTCTCCAGCTTGTACAGCAAAGACAATTCAACAGTTTAATAAAAAGGTGTAACATTTCCTACAGGTGAGCTCAAGTGATCAAAGGCTATAATAGAGCTTTTGTTACTTCATTCAAAGAATGCATTCTGGAGTTTAACCTTTGCTTTTGATGTAATGTCATCTTTGAATGCTAACAGCCTTTTCTAGGAAGGATTAAGTTGTTTGAAGTGTTTTTTTGGTCTTTATTTAGGACCAGGCTTTGAAAACTGAAGAAAGTGTGGAGTAACATGCTATAAATTATGGAAAGGCTTCAAACAGTAATATTTAGAAGAATAAAACTCATGAAGGAGAAGGTCGGGACTGGACAGTTGAATTTGGTCAACTGGGTTTATGTTCAACATGGATCTTTAGAGTTTATTAATATAAGAAAACCCTTTTGGCTGAGAATATTTGTGAAATGTCGCCAACTGGTCCATATTTGTGGATATGGTACTTGCATTTCCAGCTGGGAAGTGGATAATCAGCAGCAGATAACAACAGTAAAGCTGAAACTGTACAGGCCCAGCATCTCCTGTAACTGAAGGATATTTCTGTTCTTGAGGCAGAGCTATCTTATTTGCTCCTAAGCCCTCACAGATTTCACCTGAGCATTTATGATAATATAAACAAGCCTCTGAGTGTGGCTGCTGGTGGCCTATGCAAAAACATATTTGTTCTTGGACTGACAAAGAATGGTGACTTTTGCCACCTTGTTTTAATCCTACTGCAAATACTTTTTAGAGTCTATGGTCACAGTTTCAGCATCCCTGTAGATGCAAAGGTAGAATCCATATCCTCACTGGATCATCCCAGTGTTCTTAATAAGCACTCCCACCTCCACTTTCTCGTCCTGAAAATGCAGCCCACCAAGCAGAGCACCCAATTTCCATATGCTGTGCTGATACAGAGCAAAGCAGAGATACTGAAAAGTAATATGAGGCACGACTTTTAAATAAATTAAAATATGATGCTGTCCAAGATTAAGCAAAATATATAGAAAAAGTGAACAGAAGTGACAGCAGAAAAGACATGCTGTTTCTTTGTTTCTGAGTAATGAAGCCAGATAGACAAGGCTGATTAATTGTAATAGTTATTACCAATTAATTGATTGTCTTGGCCTGGAAATGCTAATATATCTCCATCCTCTGCCATAAGGTAGTTCAGGTTGTCTTTAGAAGCATCTGTCTTGACAAAGAAACCAGAACATTAGTAAGTTAGTTTTAGACAAGGGTGAAAGCTGTGGGGAAATTCAGAAACAATTTCCACATTTTGAAGTAGCAATTTGGGCTTGAGGCAGGCAATAATACTCCTAAATTACTGGAGCATGGTACACTTTAAAAGTTTCAAATAGAAGGCCATGGAAATAGGTAGGGAATTGGTATTTAAAAAAAAACCCCTTGCCTGATGTTTATTTCTCTACCCTCCTCCCCACTGTGACTTTCCAACACTAGAGAACAGATGTGGATCCTAGGAAAACAACTTCAAGAGACTTGTTTGAGGTTGCCAGAAACAACAGCATTGTGGCAGGTTTTGAAGTTTAGGGTGAGGTTCACCCTCTCAAGTTGTTGCCTTCATCTCAGTTTTTTTACAAAGTTGGCACTGGCACTTCAGTTCAAACCAGTAATCCTCTGGTTGTGCATCAATACCTGTCCATTGCCGCAGCTCCAAGTGTTTCATAAATAAGTAGTGGAATTTTTTTGTGCCTTTGAAGTTTTTGCACACAAATGGAACACAGATACTAGACTTAATTCACCACTGCAGTCTTGTGAGGGTGTAGGCAGCTGGGTCAGAACAATGCAGAAGTCTGGTGAAGTGCTGCCACTGCTGGAAGGTGCAGCACGGAGATGTTCCAAATGAAGGTCAGGAGTAAAATGCAGTCCTGTTCAGGTAATAGAACTCTTCACAAATGTGGCTTTTCCATCCTCATTTCTTACATGGCTTCTTTTCCCAGCCCTTGGGGATAGTCTATCTTTCCTTATCGTAAGTATGATCTTCAAGGAAGGCCTTCAGACTCTGGGCTTTATCAGACAATGCAGTCTAGAAACAAGTGTCAGGAGGTTTGGAAGAGAGAAGGGAGGACTTCTTAATGATGCCAGAATCACAAGGCTGCTCAGTTTCATGCATTTCATTCCTTGGGCTGACACCAAAGACAGATGGGGTGAAGGGATCCAAAACTATTATTCTGTGCATGCAAATGTTCTAAGTTTCTTGCCCCATTTTCTCGGAGTGATAACATGAAAGTTTCTGCCTTGGCCTGCCTTAAATCAGAGCATTGCCACATGTCTTTTGTGTAATATTTTTAAGGAAGGACACCAGAAGAAACATTCCAAGGTAAAATGTGGGTTTATTTCAGGGAGCTGGAAATTATGACACAATGGACATATTATAAAGGAATATAGTCGTTATGTATACGATTTAAAGCATGAATGTGTACCTATAGAAGAGCATAAGTAATTCAGCAATCTGTTCAGATGTTCAATAACTTTTTAGGCAGCAAACATTTTGGGGATTTTGTGGATATTTGTTTTTCTTTGTAATGCATTTAGTTGGTTTTTTTTTTTTTTTTTTTTTTTGTTTTTTTTTTTTTTAATTCTGTGATTTCATTAGTGTTCCCCTGTTATTTAGATTGAAAATGACCTTCCTCGGTTTTGATATTGAGTATGAATATTGGGCCCACTGCCTCAGACAAGAGCAGTAAATTTCTAGAGGGAGGAAAGAATTATATATTTAAGAAAAAAAAGTCCCCATTTTTAGGTATGGACATATGTAGACGGATAGTATCAGGAAACACATTTGTAGCATCTCTGTCCACAGATTAGTATAGTTTTAATAACAAATGGGAAAGATGAGGGAAAATCATACCTCTCCTGAAGACAGAGGTCGTGGGACATCACTCTAAGAGACTTCTCCATACCTCTTTTGTCAACACCAGATGGATTACTTGCCAGTGCAGATACTCTGAATACTGAATAATAAGCACAATATATACATAAACATATGTTAAAGGTCATGTGGTCCAAGGGAGGGAATCCTACCCCTGCAATTCCTAAAAAGCCTTGAACACTTTGATTTATAAGGCCTTATCCAGTGTATTATTGTATACTCTTTAGTACGCTCATTTTTTTATGTCCCAAATACATCTTGCACAAAGTACAAGGGACAACTCATCCAAAAGTACCCAGTTGAAATTTTTGGTCTTTGAAGAAGCAAAATACAGTGTGTTCATTTTAGACATCACTTCATTTCCATTTCCGTAACTATTAGAGAAAATAGACTTCTACAGGATTAGAAAAAAATTAACATTTTTATCGCTGTTAGCTATGATTCCAGTTTTTGGATAGTGCATGCTAACATGTGAGTTTTAGGACCGCATATTAAAATTTGTTTGTTTTCTCCTGGTAATACTGACAAATCCATATAAATACTGCTCACATGAAAGAAATTATTTATGCCACACAACTTTCAGGAATTATGTTGTTTTAAATTGAGACATTGTTAGCCAGCATACATAGTGATTCGGTTTTAAGAGCTCTGTGTGTCTTTCATCACCAGTATAATTTTTTCCCCATTTTACTGAGTGGTCTTTTTTTTATGAGAAGAGGGTGCTGATTGAGTGAAACTATTTGAGAGAATAAAATAAAGACATATCTTGAGTGAATGTGTTGTTTATTTTATGAATAAATCCATGCTATAATTTTATTTATAGAAGCATCCGTGAATACTAAGCAGTGTTCACTTCTTTATATCTTTACTCATAGAGAAGTGGTTGATGTTTCCAACCAGACAATGAAAAATCCTGACAAATAATTGTAAAACTTCCTTGCTGAACCAACTATTTGCTGTTTTTACTACTGCTGATGAAAGAAATGGCGGTGTTTTATATTTAAATGTTTATTTCATATGTATCATGAAAATGAATGTTTTACTGTAATAGTTGACCTGAAACCATGCCACAGGGATGTTTTTTCCATAAATTCCTACTCTGTGGACGAGTAAACGGTTTTATATTATGGAAATTCAGATAGCTGCGCCTCCTGTAGAAAAGCAAATTAACTGACTGGAATGCCCCAAATTTTACACCAAATTATAATTTTATTGTCCTTTTCCCTAGTTCTGCTGGTCACACATTCTTTTTCATTCTATAGTAGAAGTAAGTGTAAATAGTAAAATATGCTTGTTTACCAGACAAATCTGCATACCTCTAACTGTAAAATGCAAAAGGAATACTTAAAAAACTTATTTAGCATCATGCAGAGCCTTATGAAATTCCTAAGGTATAGTGAGGCTGCTGCATTTATTAGCAGCAAGAACTGTCGGGTTTGTTTTGTTTTACTTAAAAATTGCAAAAAAATTATAAAAACATTTTTTGTCTGAATTTGATTCTAAGGAAACCTAATGGCAAAATGCATTTTGTTAGGGAGGAGAGCTGGTGAGAGTTGCAGTGCATGTTCTTTGACTTCACAGGAAAAAAACGGGTTAAAGTTTAGGTGCAAAGGTGGAATTAGAAAAATTTAGAGTTCACTTTTTAAATTTTTAAAGCTACTAGAGGAAATAATTCTCTACACACTTAGGTAGAAATTTTCTGGACAGGTATATTATTAAAGTGTACAGACTCACATCTGAAATATTTTCTTATTGCTGTAATTCCAACCTTCCCTGGACTTCTCAAAATGGATAACTTTCAATCTGAGGAGAAAACATGAAAAAAACCCTAAACTGATTTTTTAGATTTTTGAAGTCCATGCTCTCCAGGTATTTAGTTATGTGTTTTCTTCCTCTGGTGCAGTTCAAGACTGTGTCCTTCTATCCTGTCACTAGGTGCCTGGGAGAAGAGGCCAACCTTCACCTGGGTACAACCTGTTTGTGGGGCTGGGGTGATAAGGTTACCCCCAAGCTGCCTTTTCTCCCAGGTAAACACCACCAGCTCCATCAGCTGTTCCTCACAGGACTTGTGCCCCAGACACTTCACCAGCTTTGTTACCCTCCTGTGGACCTCTCTCAGCACCTCGATGTTCTTCCTCAATTGAGGTGCCCAGAACTGGACACAGCACTTGAGGTGTGGCCTCCCAAGTGCCAAGCACAGAGGAAGAATCGCTTTCCTGGTCCTGCTGGCCACACTACACCTGATATAGGCCAGGATGCCGCTGGCCTTCTTGGCTACCTGGGTCAATAGTAGTGAAAATTTCCTTTATGTTATTAAAGAGCTGTTCCTCTGCAGGCTAATGCTAGATGCTGTCCTCAAACAGTCCAACCACTAATTTATACATTAATGGTAAACAGGATCTCTGATAAGGTCTGTGACATGCTTGGGATCTCCTAGGTTAAAAATCAAATGTTGAAACTCAAAGTTTAAGCAGTGGTTTACAAATTAACAAATCTTTTGAGGTGTGTGTTTTTGCTCAGTATAAACTTTTTTTCCTAACTGTTCCTAGTGTACCTTTTGAAAAACAATAATTTAAAAGCAGACACCTATACACTGTTTTATCTCTGAGGGAAATTAAAGAAGGAGGCATTCCTTCAAGTTGGGTCAGTCTAAGGAGCTTTTCATCATAGCTTCTCTTTGACAAAGTAAGGCAATTCTGGGCAATGTGAGGATAAGAGGAGATGAGACAGACTATAAAGCTTTTCACCTGGAGCAGAGGATTTTTTTCTCCCATAGTTGCGTCAAAACATGTTTTCAGCTTCTGTGATTTTTCCTAATCCTGTATGTTCCTTTCAGCTGTTTCAGCATGCAGGGCATGTTTACAGACAAGATAATGTAGGCAGGATCACTAGCTGGTTATAAGAGTTATCCATAGCTCTGTGCATAAATAAGGATAAACAGAAGACTTTATTTTCTTGACAAGATTCACTCTGTTGTAGTTAGATGGAGTAGGTTTAGTGTGTTGTCCTAATCCAGCTCTTACAAACAAGATATTTATTCAGCAAATCCCATGCAGTGGATTAAAATCTTAACCTTTTGAGTCTCTTAGCGTGAAGATCAAATCACAAGCAGAGGCAGTCTTGAAAATACTTCTTGGTGGTATATAAATATTTGAAAGGGAATTTATCTATCTTAAAACAAGATAAAAAATCTTACAGTATAAAAAACCTGAATACGATGACAGAAAATATTTATTTGCTGGAAAAAACAAGTAGTGAAAATATATATTAACAAGTTGTTCTCATACCTGAATTATTAAGGGAGTCTTCCTGACTGAGATTTACAAAATAATATTCACTTAGGACTTTTAATAGGTCAAGAAGAGCTACTGACAACTCAGGGCAGCACTTCCTTGCATAGACAAACGATTAAACTAACCTTTGATCACACTCATCTTTGTACACCAAATTCAGAGTCATCTTTAATTTTACAGTGTCTTTAATAATTATGTTCTCTCCTGATGAAATTTCTTCTTGTGCTTTTTTTTTTAGGGAGGCATTCTATCATTCTGCATGGTAGTAATAACATTATTGCTTTGTACTGAAGACTTTTTTTCTATAACAGCTTGCCAAAATGATTAGTTTATGAGAATTGTTTTGAGACATATTTAAAAAAAAGTTTTAAAAGTTTCAGCTATGTCAAAAAACCCCAAACCTTTTCTTTCAGAACAAGTGAACATTTTTTTTTCTCTTAATACCAATCTTAGTTATGCTCATACAATGAAGAGTGAAGATTGTGGAGATGAGGTGTAACTGTAAGTATTTATTCAGATTTGGAGATAAAGGTTTGAGGTGCTAAGTCATATAGTAGACAGAAGTAAAGTTGCCTTTGCCAAAGAAATCTCTTACTTTAAATCCGAGTGAGACGCTATTGTATTTCAAGGAATAATCCGTAATTCCAGAAATTATTTAAAGATTGCTGAGTGCTAAATTTCAAGCAGACCAGGAGTATATGCAGCTGAGGTCCCAATGAAGCCAGTGGCAAACACCATAGTAACAAACCCTGGCCAGGTTTTTTGGTACATCAGAGAATCCTTCCTTCCAAAGTTAACTAGCCTCGTTTAGATTTTAACCTTGTCTCTATCGATTACAAATAGTTGCTTGCTTTCCTTATACAAACTCTAGACTGAGGAATCTGACCCTTTTCTGTTTTCTGTCTGTTGGTCTCTTACTCCCTCGCCCGAGAAATGAAAAACCTCTTGATGTGCAGTCGGCACTCTGGTAGATGATATAGCAGGGATACTGTGAGTAGCAAACCACTGCCTCAGAGGTGGCCTGTGAATAATTGCTGTTGAGCTGCTGGAGTTGCCAATCTGGCACGCAGGATGGTGCCTGCTGAAGAGTGCAGCAGTGCTAGGAAAAGCCAGCATTCCCTTCCGCGTCCTTTCTGTGCGCGGGGCGGGGACATTCCAGTACCCGTTAGGCTTTTTGTTCGCTATCACTATCACTCATAAGCAGCTGTCACATATCGTATTTTCCATCCTTTCAAGCATCAGATGTGGTACTACTGAATAGCTGCAGCGCATTGATTCTGGAGCGCTGCTTACGCCGGGTTGCTGAGTGACTATTAGCTGTGGCAGGTCGACAGACTTCTTCCCAGTAGTACTCCTAAGGGGGTCCTCACTAAAAAGGCAGAATGATTTTTGAAGTTTCTTTTTCTATCTGTCTGCCAAGAGCTTCCAAAAATAACCCGTCTTGCTCCTGCTATTAGAGCTGAGGCTGGAGCTCTGCACTTGGGGAGAGTTCGCTGAGCTCAGCGTGGATCCTGGCATTTCAAAGGCAGTGCTGCTCCACGCGTAATTCAAGCAGAAAAGTACTTACACCCCTTGCCCTGCAGTGGGCCAGGCCAACTGTCCTGATGAATTTACAGGCTTTAGTGTTTCACATCCACTTAACGTTAAGCATGACTCCTTCTGACCCCCAGCCCTCCCAGGCTGGAATAACAGGCCGTTCAGTGCCTAACCTAATTGGTAAGGCAAGATAATAATGAGAGTAAAAGAGACACGAAGACAGATCATGCCTAAATGAACACGGGGGAGCTTAACCAGCAGGAATAAGAATAACTAAGATCTTGTGCCTATTGTTTGCATAACGTCCTGTTTTTATAAATGCAGCTTCTTATCAACACTTCAATCACAATTATAAATGCACAGAGAAGGATGAATGCAGATGCTTGTGACACAGTAGGGATGACTGCACAACACAGGTTGAGCTGCTGCATATCTTTCCAGAGCAAGGAAAAAAGATCTTGCATACTTTTTTTTTTTTTTGCCAAATGCCTCAGTATAGAGCTGCAGAGGGTTTTTTTTTTTTTTTTTTTTAAAAAAAGTAGCAATTTAATGACACAAAGGAAATAAAAATTCATCTTTGTACATCTAAATTTATTTTAAAACTGGCTCTGCAGAACCAAGGCCTCTACAACTTTTATAAAAGCAATATTCTAGCCTTTTTTGGATTCCTTAAAAGTGCTTATCAAGATGAATGAGAACAGTGGTGTGTAATTTCAAAAATGTAATTGCTTTTCTCTCTAGCTTTCTTTAAGCATTTTCAAGGTCACCCATAAAAGGGGACAGATAAACCTACAATCCAAGACTTCTCCTGGTCTTCCATGCCAGTACCTATTACTCCCTGAACAAAAGCCTTATGACTTCTTGAATTGTTCATTTCTACTTTTCCCAATTCTCAAAAGAGAGTATGAAACTCCTCCCAGTTTGCATAACATGACATAAAATTAAACCTCTGAGTGACCGTGAAGCAAAGTACACTCGCATGAAGAACAACTGCAAATGGATGAACAAAATTTATTTCCCTCTCATCTGCAGTGTGTATCATTTCTGGTTTGCTTCCTCAGTCTCATAGGTAAAGAACGAGCCTGTTGAGAGAGGCTGCAAAATTTGAGCTTGTGTTCTGTGTGTGGTATGTTCTGGCCTGCTTTAGGACATGCTTGCCTGCCAGTGAGTTTGTCCTCCCTTCTGCTTGGGCCACATTTGAGCACCTCCTGTTTTCATTCTCACCCCAAGATTCTTCTCTGGAGGGTGTCAGGCAGGGACACCACTGGTGCTACGCTGTTCTTACAGCCACCCAAAGACAGCTGAAAGTTCTCCTGGGCCAGCATCCCTTGGTGTCCTACAGAATTGGACCCAACTGCCAGATCGTGAGAATGCTGACAGGATGCAGTAAGAAAGGGAATATGTAGGTGCCACGGTGGGCATTCTCTGCATAACGTGTGCAGAAAATGTGATAGAAGCATCCTATAAATACTGACATGGCTTCCCGACTTGTCTTTACTGGAGGTTGTGGTTCCAGAAGCTAGATCATTTTTTCAAACCAAAGGCTTTTTTCACCAAGGGAAATGGTGAAACTCCTCACAGGAAGAGAACACACCATCAGTATAAATCTGGCATTTTCAAGATGATCCTCTTAAATCACTGTTATGACTGTTTCAGCACATTTCCTCAGCTCAAGAGGATTTGTAATATCTTAAAAGGGACATGAAGAACAACACTCCAATATCTTCTTAGTACCCTTATATCACAAATTAATGCTCACTCTGCTCTGACACTTTGGTTTTTGTGATAAAGCCCTGTAGGAAACCTGAAACATTATCTGGGAAAGCAGACTGGATAGAAATAGAGAAGTAGAAACAAAGTTGATATTTTTCTATTAAGTTCACTTTGGGGATTTACATATTAGATTGAAAGAAAGTTTTCAGTCATATTTTGGTAGCCAGAATTTATGCTCAGGGCTAGAGGCCTTTTGTATCATCTGCCTGATCAACTTTCATCATCACATTAAGGGTCTATGAGGAGGAAGAGTATTGCTATCACTGAACATTACATTTCTTACTCAGGTGGTAAAAGAAGACTGAGTACCCTGTATTTTGTCAGCTCAGGTACCCTAGGCTGTGCCCTTGACTGTGTGGATTATTATGTGCTGTTACCAGTTCTTGTTACCAGTTCTTGTATTGGTCACCCTTCTGCTGCTTATCTTTTGATTCTGGATTTGCATGTGGTTTTTCAGTGTCCTCGTGTCCAACAGAACAATGCATATGCACTCTTACATTAAAAAAAGAATATTTTCTGTTATTTCCTTTGGGACACGCATGCACACACATCAAGCCAACAAAAGCTTAAACAGTATTACCAGGAAAGATACCCTATATTTGGTGTGCTGTCATGTAGAGATGCATAAAACCCAGAGATACTGCAGTAGCTCCATGTCCTCTTGCTGTTACAGAGCATCAAATGTAGTTCATCTCTCCTGGTGTATGCTTGCAGACACTGTCTAGCTCTGCAAGGCACGTGCATTTTCTGTTCCGCCATCTGCATGTCCATAATCAATGGTACAGCAAAAATCTGACTGTGTTACATTCAGTCATCATTTTCAACAACAAAATAAAAAATGATATCTCATTAAGACAACATGTATCATCTCAGAATTGTCATTGGCTCTTTTTTCCATCTTGCAGTGTATTTCCAGTTCCCCTCTGTGAGTCTTAAAAGTGCTAAATGTTCTGCAACCTGGGTGCATGCTTAGGTTATTGTGATTAACAAAGATATTCCAATGGAACTCCATTGACAAAAATGACATGTGGAGACAGGCAACTGGTGAGGGTTCTTCTAGAGAACTACTTGTTCCCAGTTTCGTATCTCACTCTGATCCACCAGAAATCTCATTCATTAATCTTTTTGACATACTGGAAAATTCCATCTATTTTAATAACCACAAGAGAATAGAAATGGTTGAGGGTCCTGTGATTATGATTGATCTTTGTTAGGTAATCTATGGAAGATACTCTATTAAATTATGTTGATCGACAGTATTTGAATTTGTAACATTCAGTTAATTTTTTTAAGGGTTCCAAAGTCTGGATTGTAGTCGATTAGCATTGTTATAAATGAATATAAATATGTTCCCCAAACCATAGCAAATTGAACTGTGAGATTTTTGTCAGTGAAGTTATTCCTAAATCAATTATTCATAAGTAGTTCAAATGATGATCAAGTTTAATGCAGTGCCTACTCAACTGAAGCAGGAGAGCTATTGAGGAAGCCTTTGAAGAGCCAGTTTGCCTTGTTCCATGGTAATCTTAAATGGTTTACCAGCCAAATAGCTCTGATTTTCTCTTATATTTCATTGGGTTTGCTTATGTGCCTTATATTTCATTTGCTGGCATAAATTTCAGTTACGGATTTTCCTGAACTTGGCAAGGAAGCCAAATTATTCTCTTTCATTGTGACTGTAGCCAAGGGGATCCCTAGAAATGGAAAACTGTTGATAATTTTTAGTATTGATTTTCACTTCCCTGGGAAGCTATTGCTCCTTCCAAACGGAGGAGATTTAGGGATCCCCTGCAAGACAAGACCTTCATGGTTTGCTTTAGGTGTGGGTATGAGGCCATTATCTGGCAATCAGCTACCCTTCACAAAACTCTCCAGCGTTTGGTCTCAGCCAAGTGTTTGTGATCAGTATTTCAGAAAACAGCATTAAATTGCCCATTCTCTGTCTCATGACAAACAGTGCAATGATAAAATAGTGCCAGTGGATACTACTCTGTGGGTAGTTGACAGAAAGATCAGTATCATTGCAAGGCAAGAGGAAAGCATCATTGCAGGTGTCATCCACTCTGTCTCTGGCCATGTAGATGTGAGAAACTCATCTGTTTTTTCTAAACTCCTGTTAGTAGATGAGGGGATTTTTTTAGGAACAGTGAGGTTTGCAGGGGATCTATTCAAGGTTGAAGAGAGATTGGATGGTTTGTATTTAATGAATTTCAGAACATTCAAAGCTATTTACAATGCATGGAATTTCTTGTCCAGGACTGGAGAAAACTGAAATTTCCAATTCCTTTCAATCTGCAGGGCTGAAAAGTAGGTTTGTCTGAGATGTTTTCCATGTTAGATGCTAGTACATGAACCCTAAATAAAGAAGGGATGAGAAGACACTGATATTCTATCTCTTGGATATTTTTCTACCTCCAAAATCAGATGACATTATGCACCTTCAAAAGCTAAATTAATCAGTTTAATTATGAGTACCTTGAGGGGTTTCATTCTATTAGAAAGAGTCTGCTTACATCATGCTTTTCCAAAATAATCCTATCAGTGCATTTACTCAAGCAGATGAATCTTGAGCTGTCCTCTGGGCTTCAAAAATATGTAATAACTTGCTGTAATAATATTAACAGAGAAGTGGGGAAAGGTTCAGTTACTAACACTACACAATCCACCTCAAACCTTGTTTTTTTAAAATATTTTTTCAAATAAGAAGCGTAATTTAAGGATAAGACGTTGTTAGCTATCCTGCCTTGCTTGGGGCTTTGCTGCAGAGTGACAGGTCTTTCTTCCTCTGTAGGCTGAATGCTCTAATTACACCTACTGCAAGTCACAGCTACACTAGTACAGCATCAATGCAAATGTCAGATGTCTTTTCACTTTAAACTGTCTACTCTCTAATAACAGTGTCTTATTTCCAGGAAGAGTTTTTAGGAAATTTCTTTATATTTAGATACCCTTTATTTGTCTCCTTCATCTTTATGTCTCTAATTGTGTTCAATATCATATTTCTTCTCAGAGGTCTGAGTGCAGTGCTTTGAAAGTGTATGTGTTAATTGCCAAGGTCAAAAGAAAGAGAAAACATGCTCTGATTGTTTAATGACAAGTAGTGTGATTTGAAAAAGAAGTTTAATTGACTACTCTGTCTCTTAATAAAAAGTACTGTTTCAGGGATATTGAACATCTGCAATTTAATTCAAACCCAGTCAGTATAATACAACAGGTTTGAGAATATTTTAACACTCTTTCTGTACAATTCAAAAGCTTAGTAGAAGCCTTGCAAGTAAGTTGGCCCTTGTTCAGGAAAGTAATCTATAATGCCACTCTTGCATATGCTTGTAAAGCTTTGCTGTTTGACACCTGTTCTGCTCTGAAAAGCCAGTGTCCAAAGCACATGAGTCGATTTCCTTGCCATTTCTGCACCTTTGTCAAAGATGACAACTATCTTGCGTATATATAAGAGAATTGAAAATTGGCCTGTTATCATTTCTAAGAACCTGATCCTGCCTCCACTGAAATCAACAGTGATTTAGAACACCTCAAGTAGAAGCAAGATCTGTACTGCTACATAAAATTTTACTACATTACATAGTATTGAACAAACTTTAAACACTGCATAGAATCACAGTGTCTTTGGCAGAACAAGAACATTTTTGATCATAGCTGATTCTCCCCTCATTTGATGCCTGCAAAACAAACTAATTAATCCAGTATCTTGAATTATTTGTATCTGGTTTCCAGTAATAGCTATGTTAAACCTATTTTAAACAGTACGTGGATCACCCATAAGGTATTATCTTACATGTATCAGAGACGAGCAACTAAGTGTTGCAATTGCAACTGGACGTAGCATTTGGTTTTTTTAATAGACATATCATCAATCTGTCCACACAGGAATGGGATGGTTCAGTTTGAATAAATGGCATTTAAGCTCCCTTAATAAAATTTTTCATCTGTTCAGAACAAAAAATGTACATGCAAACCTTTTCTTGTCTATGTGTAGTATAAGTTTGTGTTAGAGGACTGTACCTTGTTCATTTTATGTTCATGGCACCAAAGTCCAGTGTCCAGAAAAATGAAATCATTTGTTTATTGTGCTTATCCTTATTGGAGCTATGGCACAATGCCACACTACTGTCTCCTGTAACTGTCTTGCCCCTTTGGCTTTCAGTTTCAAGTAATAATGTTTGGGGAAAAAAATTAAAGGAATTTTTAAGAAAAAGGGACCATGCTCTTGGCTTTCAGCCCAAGCAAATGCAAAATATATGGAGAATTCTGATATATAAAAACCATGGTTAATCTGGTGTTCCTTCTCCCCTACCTAATGCATTAGCTGAGCAGTCCCAAACCTCAAACAGCTGACAAATGCCTGCCATTTATGTACAGTAGATGTTACTAATCAGTCAAGATACCTTTCTCACTGTCTTCTGATGCAGGTGTGGCTTTGGAAATAAGTTGTTGCAACTTTCTTTCAAGAAAGGAGTAGCAAGTAGAAAGAAAGAAAGAATCTGTGCCCTATTTCAAAGTTCTTATCTGTTCCTGATGGATGTACCAGTGTACATTTCTTCAGGAAAGAGTTCTGTTAGCACTGGGAAAGAAATGCACCAACCCACTCACAGCTCCCTGTATAGCAACCTTCTCTTATAAACTATTCTGTGAAAGTGACTTTCCAGTGGTTATGAAATAGCTATAAAATATTTCTATTTTCCAGGATTTAAAGAAATGCAAATGATTTTTTCCCCCCTGTATTTCTCTCCACCTTCAGCCATGTATTCCTTGTGAAATGTCTGCTTCCCTGCTAATGGAATCCTCAGGCCTATTTATTTCATTTTTTTTCCTACTGAAACTGAAGCTCTTTGGACAGTTACAAGTCTGTTACAGCGGAAAAAGGGGTTCCTTATAACTGATTCCCCCTGTCATTTTTGCAAGTAGCCAATAAATAGTGTAACACCAGTAATAAGCTAAAGGCGTGTCAGTCAACACATAAAGGGGTGGGGGTGTTTTTTGAGTGAGGAAGTTGCTTTTGAACTTCCAATTTATTTCCTTATTGCTGAGGAAGAATTCTCCTTTCCTGAATGTTCTGTAAATGCAAAATATGTATTTTTTAATTTATTTACTTCTTTCAAACAATAATGCATTTTTTGGCAAGTGAAAACCAGTTTATTTTTTTTATCCTGAAGAAAATCTGCTTTGAGACAGCTTGACATATGCTTGTTGTAAGATGTTTCTTGCACATCATAGAAGCAGCATTCATTTGGTAGTCAAAGTAAAACAATGTTTCTGATTCAATTTGCAACTTCTCTAGAAGAAACATGAATTTCAATACTAAATGAGGAGTTCCACATTACAGTAATCTTGGCAGCAGCTCAGAATTCATGGTAGCAAAGTTCTTTTTGGCAAAATTAAATTGGGAGGAGATCAAGAGCTTTTCATTTTGAAAACAATTGTTTATTTACAAAAGATTGGGGTTTTTTCAGGTTTTTGTTACTGAATTCCACTGGTTATCAATTTCTTGAAAGAATATTGTTCATTATCATTCTTAATTGGTCTTGCATAACTTTAAATAGACAACAGGAATCCTATTATTTAAAGAGAGGCAAGCTTCTTAGTGGTCAGTATTTTCAATTCTCTGAAACAGACAGGAGACATTTTACCTTCCTCTAATTTTTAATTTATCAGTGATCAAAAATAAATGGTTTGCAGCCATTTGCAGTCAAGAACTGAGAGTTTCATTCTTACATTTTCATTTTTAGAAGTGGGAAATGCCATTATAATTCAGCTTACAGTGGGCTTCCATTGCCTGTCACATTCTTCCCAGCAACACTTCATGTCTTGAACTGGGATAAGGCCCAAACACAAAATTAAACTCAGGGTTGATCTCACAAATCATTCTTATCTGAACAAGGAAATATTAAGTTCTGGACTTCTGGTCTGAGTCCTTTGTAATCTTTAAAATCAGAGGCAAAGAAAGTCATGTCTTTCCATTTGGTATCATGACTATCAAAGCAGATAAGACTCATGCCAGCTGTTCATGGCTCAATTACAATATTTGTCTAGAAAGAATTTTCTCAGGAAGAAAAAATATGAACATTTTCTTCAGCACTTGTGGATGTCACAGTTTAATGGTATTTAAATGCAGGTTTTAAATCATACGTAGTGGTGCTGAAGCTGAAGTGAAAACACCTACATTAGTACTAACAGTCAGGCCCAGAGTCCAATTAAACAATTAGGATATATGCTGGAAGCTTAGTGGGGGGTTGGGATAATTGGTATTTTGTGGAGATTATGTTTGGCTTTTTTTTTTAAGAAAGAAAACAGCTGTGTACATATATTTATTATTATAATATATAATTGTAAACAATATTTAGGTCACAACTTCCTAATAGCAGATAAAGGAGACCTTTAAATGCTGGTATTGTTTTGATGGCAAATCCTTGGATGCTAATGTGTGTTGCAGGTATGAAATATTTCCTTGAGAAAACACCATGCAGCCCACCAAAGGCTTTATATGTGAGTGAAAACTGTGGGAGCCACTGGAAGAGCATGCCTTTACATTTTAAGTGGACAAGCAGTTTCAGAGAGGAAGGCAGCTGGCAGAGAGATCCATGATCAGCTGAACCTAAGCAGCAGCTCCACTGTGCCATTCTGGCATTTTAATTGTACTGTTATGTAATTTTTAAACAGCTGCATCATTATGCAAATGTTTGGTAAAACGCACAGCCTTAGGTACCTTAGCTAGCCATCAGGGCCTGTCTGCTGCTGGAACAGTTACCCTTAGTCTATCTGTCTTATAATGATTAAACATAATGTAAGAAATTTAGTGGTTCAGGCCAAATAATTGCTACGGAAGGTCCTCCCAAGGGCACCCTCTCTCTGTCTATTTCTGTGTACTGGACACGATTTTCTCATGATTAAAATTCAGGTGCAGAGTTCTTAATCAGGGACAAATAAACAAGAATTATGCTTGTGCTGGGCTGACAGCGTGGGAGAGCTGGTGGCTTTGCTCTGAGGCCATGCCACTACCACATGCTTCCCCTGGAGTTTGATCCCAGTAGTTGCCACAAGCCTGTGTGTGCCTTTGCACAGATAGAAGGAGCCTTTCCTTCGTTTGGAGAATCACAGAATGTCCTGAGTTGGAAGGGACCCACAAGGATCATCCAGCTCCTGGCCCTGCACAGGACCACCCCAAGAATCCCACCATGTGCCTGAGTGTGTTGTCCAAACACTTTTTGAAGGCTTGGGGAGTATGGAGATAGGTTGTCTCCTGCAGATGCTGCAAACTGAAAGTACAGTGTGAGGTGCTGGATAGCTGTAATTGCAGTACAAGAGGGTGTGATGATGGCATGTGCAGCATCAGAACAGGAACATTTAGACACATTTGCAGTACAGAACCAAATGGAAACTTGGGACAGCATTGTCCTAAGCAGTCTCAAACACATAATTACACAAAACCAAGATTTTGAGGGAGAAAGACCAAGGTAATTCTTCCAAACACCTTTTGACACTTTTCAATGGCTACTTGAAAATGTTTGTGTCTGTGTGCCTGTCCATGTGTGTGTGTGGTGCTGGGAAGGAGCACCACACACTGGACACACTTAGCTGGTGAGTTGACTTTGAAAATTCTACTGGAGGTTGCCCTGTTCAAACAATTCCTTGAAAAGAGCTTTGCTTCTGAGCCTTCTTCACAAAGGGACCACCAAGCAGTGTGGACCAACCCACGCAAGGGAACTGTGAAAGCATAGAAATGACCTGAGTGAGGCACTGCAGAATGAAATGTCCCTTACAGCCTGTAGTGAGAAAGCTGTTGCAAAGCTCATCCTCCCCCCACACTTTTTAACTTAATCTAGATGAATTGTCAAAAAAAAATGTAGCTGGAGGAATTCAGAGAGGGAGGATATTTATTGAAAATGATTAGATTATATTTTTTTAAAAAATTTCTTTTATTTACCCTATTTCCCTCTGGATTTTTATGGATGCATTTGTAAGCATTTATATACATCTTTGTGTAAATTTTATAAATAAGACTAATTACTGTTACGGAGCCTTCTATTAAGACAGCTGGATGTGGAAGTTTTTGCATACTTATGGGACAGGCATTTTTGTAAGAAAAGCATTTTTCACAATCTAAAAACTAAGCAACAAACGACATATCGGCAACAAATATACCATAAGCCACAGCAATATAAATGCTTTGAGTGAAAGCTCTGGTTAGAAAAGGAGGCTGTGTTTAACAAAGGCAAGTACTAGCTGTCTAGTATTTATCTTTGCCTTTCCAGCAGGTGATGTTGAAGTTGCATTCAGGACAGTGGGATCTCAGCAGAGAAAGTAAGTGTTATAATCAAAATGAGTCACCGGAACGCCTGTCAGGCGGTGAGAGCGAATCCAGTGTAAGTCACCTGCAGAAGGAACGAGGCTGGAAAAGCAGAGCGGAGCCTGAGAAGGATCTCCGAGGAGGGTGAGACATCGGCAGGTGGCAGCATCGCCACAGCCCTGGCAGCTCCGGCTGGGTGACAGCCCCCGTCGCTCCCGCTGCAAGTTTTCCATATGGAAAGTTCTTTGACCTTTCATAAATTTATTGTCACCCTGGTTGAGTGGCACTAGGTGCAAATAGTCCGCCCCTCCTTCAGTGTTTGCCTCTGACTGGCTCTGGTAATTAGAGATTGCCAACTCTCCGAGCTGCTCGGCTCATTTGTTCCACTCATTGTTTTTGGTACGTGACCCAACCTAAATTCTCCAGCTTGTGTTTACATGAGCCGGTTCTCAGCCTCACGCAGAGAGGGACCGGGCTACAGTCCACTAGAGCTGGGAGAGGATGGGATTGTGCGAGGGAGCGTGGGGAGAGGCAAAGAGGTTTGGGCTTGTTCGTGGCTGTCTTTAATGAGTGTGAGTTTGGTGTTCAGAGCCAGCATTCAAGTATCGTTGTTCAAATCGGCATCTCTGTGCAGAATTTTAAGAGCAGGATTTTAGAAGGATTCCTAAAATAATCTGAGCATTTTGTTTGCACTGGCACTTCTGGCTGATAAATGCATGCATAAATGTCAGCGTTTGTTAGTGGATATATTACATCTGCATACTTACAGTGAGTGAACTGTCCTGACCAAGACATTGTAATCAGCCAACTAGTTCTGATGTCAAATAGCAGTTTTCAAAGAGTTTTTTCTTTTTTTTTTTTTTCTTTCTCTACCCCCCACTTTCCCTCACCTCACACATATGAAATACACTTTCCAAAGAAGGGTCCTTCTTTTCAGGTTTTATCAGACTTAGGAATCAAAGGTCAAACTCCAAATGATGACCCTCCCCCCCAAATTTCAGCTGCTCATTTCACAGTGAAGTTAGTTTATGTTCAACTACAATCCAATTAGACTTTCACCCCTGAAAGTGATAGTATTATTTTTTTCTTTTGATTGTTTTTAATCTAGCTGCTACTGTAGACATAGAATTATTCAGCCTTGATTAAACATTTTCAAGCTGTCTCAACAAGCCAATCATGTGCACATACATTTTTCACACGTGTTTCTCACAGTAAATTAGTAACAATTGCTTATATGGTTAATAGTTCAGAAAATGAAGTTCTGCCTTCAGAGGTGTATTGTACTGCCACAATACACACCCCCAGCTGACACTACATAGTTGTGTATGCAGGTTCTACTTAAAATGATGGTAGACTGAAGCACCAGGATTCATTAAATCGAGCAGAGTTTCTCATTAAATGTGTAGATTGACACTTAGAACTGACTGTCATTTGGGGTTTTTTTCAGCTATTTTTCCATACCATCAATGCTTTATTTAGAGTGAAACTTTACCACCCAGTGGCTGAGAGGTAGCTGGTTTGTGGGGGGAAAAAACAAGCAGAAAAATATTTGGCATTATTATTTTTCTGAAAAAGACGACTGGAAGTTTTCACATTTAAGATCTTGATCTTGTCTTCTCCATATTTTTTCCTGCGTAATTTATACTCTGAACAATGTATGTTGTCTGGTTTGCAATGTGCAAAGTATATATTTACATTTGTTTTCTAAAGGGAACCCAGTTACTTCTCATCTATTTTCTATAATAATCTCCTCTGCAGAGGTGTTAGCAAATATATTTCATTTTAACTGTGCCCTATAAATCCTTCATGGAAAATTCCAATTAATATGGCTATGCAGCAAGCTGGGCCAAAAAATTAACTGATCTGTTCTTGCTCAGCAATGTGACTTGATGAATACAGGAATGGAACAGACTCAATACAAAAATATTCTTTCTCCTTAAGGAGCTGGAGTCACCGGGTGCCACTGTTTTGCATCTTAACATAAAAATCTATAAGACTGCACCTTCTGGTATTAACAGATAACACCAGAATGCTCTACCCCATGGCAATTTGCTGAGATGCAAGATATCATTGCCCTGAGACTCTCAAAGGATTTTTTTCTTTCCATAAACATGGAACCTCAGTCATTGAAGAGCAGAATATGAAGAACACTCTCACCATAAATCAGCCTTCAGGGAAAATGCTGACTTTGGAAAGAGAAATTATGAATGTTGGACATTAATGAGGTGGAGAACTTGGAAGGGACAGTCTTCTAAAATGGAGAGGTCTTCAGGATGCAAAGACCATTTAAGAACATTAAAAAAATATGAACTCAGTGGAACACTGAATGAGCATACTGCACAACCTTGTAAGGAAAAGTCCTCAGGGGAGGAGGAAGTAAGGCCGTGAAGCCTCCCATGTTCTATCCTGATGGCCTCCTGGGTGAGTCCAGAAGAGGTTCATACAATGTTTTGTTTTTGTTACACATCCATACATCTGTCGTGAAGTGCTTGATTTCACAGTACCACAGAATAGCTGAGGTTGGATGCCATCCAATCCTACCCATGAGCTCAATTAGGGTCATGTCAAGACTGCTTTTGCATACCTCTAAGAATGGAGACTCTCTAACCTCTCTGGGCAGCCTGTGCCAGGGGTCAGTCATCCTCAGAGGCAGAGCCTCCTGTGTTTCTGTTTGTACCTGTTGCCTCTGGTCCTGTCATTGGGCTCCACTGAAGAGCCTGGATGCCTCCCCCTTGCACCTGTGCTTCACATATTTATGTACATTGGTGAGAGTCCTCTGAGCTTCTGTTTTCCAAGCTGAACAGTTCCAGCTCTTTCAGCCACTCCTCTCAGGAGAGATATTCTAGTCCCTGCATCATCTTCATGACCCTTTTCTGGACTCTTGCCAGTAGCTCTATCTCTTTTGCACTGGGGACAGACCCAAACACACCACTTTAGATGTTATTTCCCCAGAAATAATAGCAGCTTCCTCAACTTGCTGGTACCACTCAATCACCATCAGCAGACAGTTTGCATCACCAAATTGACAGAGGTGGGCACGGAGCAGCACAAGTGAGATACTGCTCCTGTTCACAGGAAGAATTAGGAGGGTTCTTTTTCCTACCCTCATGCAGCTAATGGCTCTGAGCAGTGTGAGGGCTACAAATGCAATTTGCTCATATTCAGAGATGCTCAGATTCCACATGGATGGTCAGAGAGAGAATTCAGTCATGTTTTCAGCATGAAGACTAATTCCACACATAATTCCATACTACTCATATGTGGGCTAAAACACTTATTTAGTTTTTATTAGAACATCATAGTTTTCTGATTTTTTGCATAATGTTCTAAATATTCTGAGAAAATTGCACAAATTGCACAAAATATCCCCAGCCAAGTTCCCAAGTACAGATGCCGAAGTCATGTATGCTTCTAATGGTGAAAAACTGTGTTGAAATTGTGGTCAAGTAATTTTTTCCTGGCATTATTCATTACAGTTTTTAAATTGGAATATTTGTAAAGCCTTTCAACTCCATAATAAAGTAAAAAAAGCCTTTTCCCCCCAAATGTTTCACATAAAAAAATAATAAACTAAGTTAAAAAGGAATAAGTGAGAAATATACGAAGCCAATTTCCACAAGAAAATGGCCTTATTCTAGTAGAAATTTTGTTCAATTTCCCAGTTAAGATCTGTCAGATTTCATAAGGCCTCATAAGCTAAGCTTAACTGTGTGTCAAGAAGTCCTACTAATGTTTAACTGTTCCATTGATATTGGACATGCTTTCTCCTACAAGGATTTGTATCTTCACAAATCTTGATATAAATGCTACTTATGTGTTTTTGTATCTTTAAGTCACCAAAATAATAACATGCTAAAAACACAGTGCTCCGTGAACATAATGTGATGAACAGAGAAAACAACATTTATGCATTATTTTCTGAAAATACAGTTACTGAAAGTGGATGTTTTGGATCAATACAGTATTATGAAAAAAACAGCAAAAGGATTTCTTAACACTACAACATTTATATTAAATAAGTATCTGATATTAATTACTTCAGGAACAGATTTCAGTGTGTTGCTTTAGATGCCTGAGTTTCTTCTACATCGCCCAGAGCTGTTTTAATTGCCTTGATTGAGCTTTAGAAAAAATTGACTGAGGTGAACCAAAAGGTGACTTGGTCTGAATGGGTTCAAGCTCAAAGCTTTCATCAAATAGGAATGCAGCATAACCAACAGGCTGCATGAGGCTGGCTGGAAAGGACTGGTGCTCCATTTTCTTGTTGAAACTGGGAAGCAAGAGTAGTCATGAATGAAAAATCCTTTCACTAAGAGAAAGTGAATGCAAGAGAGTGCATGGCTTTGTACTGTGGAGCCAGAGAACTGTATTGGCAGAGGGGTGTTGCTGGGATCATTGTGTTGAGTACCAACAGCTCATCTTTTTTCTGCCTAGGACTGGGTGCATCATGGTTCTCACCATTTCTTATTGGCTAGTTCAGATTCTTCCTTGCTCAGTTACTGGAATTTTTGAATTAATTTTTAAGCAGTTGATATAATATTATTCCATATATACAGGATATATAAGCCACTCTTCTAATTTTGAGTAGCGGAATGGTCCAGTTTTGATTTACTTTGTCATACTTTTTGCAAAAATACATTTTAAATGGCTGTGCAGCTCTTTTTCTCTGCCCACAGGAAAATCAATTTAAAAGAAAATGTTTACTGGAAACTTGGAAAGCACTGATATTTTAAAAAGAAAATCTAATCTAGTTCATTCTAGGTATAGTCTGTGCTGTGGAAACAAATCTCAGGAGTATGAATAGCAGAAATACCACATTTCTACATTGGCTGAAAAATTCAGGTATATCTTCCTAAAATGCATTCAGATATGTTGACAGGAACCTGTTACAGCATTTTAGGGTAGCAATTAATTAGAGCAAGCTAGAAAATGATCATCATGTCTTCATGTCTGAAAATGACATCTGTAAGATAAATTTGCAAATATATTACCACACACAGTTATGTTCATCTATGTAAATATTTTCATATCTGCCAATAGTTAGCCTACACTGGATACTGTTTTGGAAATCAGGCTGTGTCATTAGCATACCAGAGAAGATAAAGTACTCTAGGCATTTCTAACAATAAGAAGCATTTGTTATATGAACTCTTAGTACATATCTGTCCACAAACTGATCACACATTCTTTATTTTTGAAGATTCTGTTCTGGATCAGCTTAATGGAAAAAAAAAAAAGACCTAAGCAATTTTATTTTAAACATTATTTTATTGTTCTGTTAACCTGCTTTCTTTTTAAAAGTTGTTGACTGTGTGCTTTGTGTTTGTTGCTCTTTAGATTACTCAAAGGATGACACTAGATAGTCATTGTAAAGAGTTAACACCTTTCAGCATTTACTTAATGTTTTACTAACAGTTCTCTGTTTATGTAATTTTGCTGTAAACACAGAATTCAGTAGAGTACTTGGAAAAGGGTGATGGGTAATTGGTCTGTGGAGCTGAAACAAGGGTCACTTTCTAACTTCTTCCTACCAGAAGTGAAAACACTCCGACCAAAAGGACAATCCATCTCAAGAAATTCTGGCAAAGGTTGTGCTCCCCTCCACAGCCCAGAAGCATACAGACCTTGCAGGTCACAGAGATCTTTGTTCCTCTATGTATACAGGAATGTGTGGCACTGATTTACCCTGGATTATCTTAGCTGTCAGTACGTTTCTTCACTATGTCCATGTCTGTTTGCTCCTGCTCTGGAGCCAGTGCCACATGTGAAGACACTGGTTTCATGTCCTGTGGATGAAGCTGACCCCAGAGGAGGAGATTGTATTGTGCTGGGTGGTGGTTTATTTCACAACTACGTAAGAGCACCTTGTCTCCAAAACTAGCATGGCTGGTTTATTTTATCCTGAGGAGTTACATCTGCACAGAGGCCTGGTGAAATGCATTTGGTGACTTATGCTATTATCACGCTTTCCTTAAGAGTTACTTGGCTAGACAGCATGCACAAAGAAACCAATTTACAGCCTGTCGATATTGCCATATTTGTAAAGTAGCCTGGAAGTCTGACTGGCTTTCTAGGCCTTAGTACATCAGCACATCAGCAATTTGCCTCAGGATCTGGATCCTTAAAGATTATGGTGATGACTACAGCTTTTAAGTAAATGATCCCACACTTACATTTCTAGATGCAAGCTCCAATTTTGTGATAAATCAAAGCACTTCATGCTCTGCTTCCTGGAGGTCACAGCAAAGCTAAAGCGGATTTGCTTCATTTATGGTTACTGAGATATGTATTTTGTGAATCTCTTTTATTTTCCCCTTCTGCCCCAGTGCAGCAGCACAATCAGTGGATGCATTACTTGTAGGCAGTGCCTGCACGTTACACCAAGGGGGATTCCACCTTACAGTAATTACATTTTCATAAATACTGTACTGTTCTAAGTTTCCTCTTTTTGTAGTTGAAAATATGAAGTTCCTTTGTCATTTCCACATACAGATTTTCATGAGCTTTGAGAGACAAAGAGAAGGGATGGCATGGCATGAGGGGTATTTAAACTCATTTTTCATTCATGACTCTTCTGTCCTCCCTATTGCTCAGAGAAACTCAAGTCTAACCTCATGCTTCAAAACAGAAGAACACTGTCTGAGAGGGCAGGATTATACATAAGTTTGTATTTTAATTTAAAGGGGGCAAAAAGACTTAGGAAAAACCCCTAAATCTTTCCTTTAATGGGGCAAGAACATGTTTCCTCAACAGATACAGGCTATATGTGAAATGCATAAATACCTATTTCTTATTACTGAAGAATTTATACAAGGTACCTGAATGATTCTCTCCAAGGCATTTCTTTTTCTTTCAGGGTTGAAATACTATATGGCTTCTCTGAGGGAAAATTAATCTACAGTTTTCTATAGAGTACCATGGGATAAAATAAACAGTGCTTTAATATCTCTTCTAAAGGACATACTATAAAAATAAAAGTGACACATTTTTTACTTGTTTTGAGTGCACAATTTTTCACACCACAAGTAACTATGTAATTTATTGGAAATTACACATTTACTTTATTCATTAGTACTTGTAAAAAATAATTGAATTACTTCTAGCCTATTCTAGTTTTATGGAAAATGAAGAATGACTTGATTCAAACATTATTAACTAAATTAAGTAATTCTTTATGAGGCATTTATTTCTAGACTGCCAGGACTTTCAGCTGCAAATAAGCCCCTTAGACCAGGGTAGAGATTAGTTCAGTGAAAGCACAGAGCTTCCCATTCTCACTTTATAACATTCATCTCATTAGATCCTGCAAGATCTGTAACTCACAATACCAGGCAGAGAACAAGAATTAAAGGGAAAGGCAGACATATGGAAAGAGATGGAGAAGAAGAGAGCTTTCCTTTATCTGTAAGAAATGTAGAAGGCCAAAACTAGGAAAAAATAAGGTAAAACAAAATGCTTGTCAGTAAGAGTAAGTTAAATATATTCTGCTAGTTTGGTTACAGCTCACTCTGCTGCTTTTCTACATTTTTACTACTTGCAGATGTGCTGTAGCTTGAAGGCTACTGGAAAGCATGGCAGTGTACCACAAAGCAGCAGGCAAATCTTTGCCAAAAGGATGGACTGTGATCACACTGTCAACACTGACCAGTTTGATGGTAAAAAAGAAGAAAAATCAGTCTACAACAGGGAAAGAGCTGTTCTTTAGGTACTGTAAATCATGTGAGCTGGGTAAAATTCAGCCTATTATGATTACAGATCTGGATGAAGCAGCTTCAGACCAGAAGCCATTTTCTCTGAGACCTTGTGGAAGTTCCACAAAGGAGAAAATGGCAAAGAATATCTCCAGATATAAACAAGAAAAGGAGGAAGAAGTAGAAAATATAAGGCAGTTACAGAAACTTCCATTCTTAGAGAAAATACATGCACCTAATAATGAAAGAATCTGCTAACATCTAAATGATAACAGAAAGGAATAAACACCCAACAGGGAATTGTAAGGGGCAAATTATATAAAAAAAATTACATGACAGGCAAAGGAAGAAGCTGACAGTATATATATCTTTTACTAATGCATTTTGCACTGTGGTCTTAAAATTAAGCTTGACAAAAAAGGTTTAGGTCAAATTACTACTGGTTTATTAACAGTAAATTTTCAAAATGGAAGAATACAGTGAATGAGACTTGACAGAGGTCTATCCTCATCTGAATTTTTCACTAGAGAATTGGGCAAAGGACTTGAAAAGATGCTTAAGGAATCTGTTAGATCGGCCGAGGCATGAAATGCATAGGTGGACATGATTAGAATAGAAGAAGAGTTTCCGACAAATTGAAAAGATAAAGGTACTGAATCAGCAGAGCACTATATTTAGATAAGAATAAATAGCTGCAAGAAAAAATGCAAGCTGACTAGGCAGGAGGGCTGAAGCAGAGGATCTTCTGGGGTTGCAATGGGCCCCAGAATAAGTCAGTCTTGCCAATGGTGTCACAAATAGACAACCACCAGCGTGGGCTTTTAAGAATATACCCTGAAAAACATGTGACCTACAGCACCAAGCATGACAGTTCAAGAAGCATTTGGACAATACTCTCAGGCAGCTGGTGTGACTCTTGGGGTGGTCCTGTGCAGGGCCAGGAATTGGATTTGATGATCCTTGTGGTTCCCTTCCAACTCTGTGATTCTGTGGATATGCCCTGCTCAGTGTTGGAATGGCCCAAGCTGACACACCATGTTCAGTTTGTTAATACCATGCTTTTCACAAGAGGAAAATCAGATTAGTAGAAGGATGAAAAAGATCAGAAACTTAGAAAATGTGACTTGTTAGAAGAGGTTGATTGAAATCATGCTATTTAGCTTAATGCTATTTAGCTTAGAGAAAGAGAGACATAACTGCATTTTTTTATATTGATGACGGGAATAAACTTTTTTCCTTTTTGGCAAAAATCTACTTGTTTTTCATTAAAACAAACAAACAGACAAATTAATCCTTCTCTGAAAGTAACAAGTACATGGTTCTGACAGGGAATTTTGTGGGATCTCCAGCACAGGAATTTCCAAAAACAGTTGGAATATGTCTCTGTTATGAATGAAGAAAGTAGAGGTGGTCCTTGGCTGATAGATGGATGGGATGATCCTGTAAGTTCCTCCTTTCCTATGGCCTGTGACTTGTGTAGGAACAGCCGACCAAGGAAATTGGTGGCTTATAGATTTTATCATGGCAATCATGATTTCTGAAAGCAGAGAACTACTAATAGAGAAGAAAAATAGCCCTGAGGCCTAATTACAATTTTTGTGAGACCTTTCATACTACACTGATGAAAAGAATCCATGGGAATGTCAGAAAGCTATATAATTAGTCTCAGTCCCACCCTTAACATTATACACCACTGCAATGCAATATGTAAGTATAGCATTTTGATTAAACATCTATTTTTTAATTAAGAGTCTTCATCTCTTTACAGTTTTGAAATAGGAGCTTTTTCAAAATCAGCCACAATGTACTGAAAAAGTATGAAAAGACGGAGAAAAATAACCACAACAGTTATTGGTTATCATGTGTGATATGCAGCTGTCTGAAGAGCAGAAAACAGAAATTTTCCACTGTTCCTCACTGAAGAGATTAAAATACATATGGAATCTGCTAGGGTTTTTTTATAGTCTTAATGTACCTGTGTAATGGTCTGCATGCATACAAAAATTTTTTTCTTTAAAAATGCATTACAAAAATATATTGCAAAAGTCAAAACTTTGCAGTAAAACCCAACTCATCTCTCTTTATTTAGTGAACTTGCTTAAGACATATCTTCAGGTAATACTTTGACCCATAAAAATCTCTTAGGTGGTCAAACAAGATTAACAGCCTGAGATTTCATGCTATTCAGAGCTGAGAGGCCTTAATAAATTTCTCTCTCATGTACAATCTCTGCTGCTACACAATTGTTTTTGCAGAGTAAACAGCATAGCTTGGGTTCCAGTCCAGAAGGAGCTGAATTTTAAATACAGCTGTTCCTAGCTGAAGATTCCTGAAGGTAATGCCCTGAATTCATGGATATTTCTCCTCTCTGTGGTTTTTCTTGCTCTAATGTCAATCTGACCTGAGGAGAGGTCGAACTGACAAGACTGTTCTGGGTGGCTTTTTGTCAATTCTTACAGTTCTAAGGGGTAATGAGTTGACCCCAGTACCATCAAATATTTTGGAGTCACCATGTCCATAACATGATGGGTTTTTTTGGTTGGTACAAGGCTCGTATTTCTGGAATTACACGGTCCAGAACATGGTCAGACTTTATAACCAATCTCAATGTATATATAAGTTTCATATTGCTGACACAAATTTAGTGATTAGAATATTTTCTAAGAGAGGGTCATGTTCATCAAATATGTGCTTTCTATAGATAAGAAATGGCTACTAGTCAAGGTAAAAGATTTTGTAGCATATAATTAAAATAAAATACCGGAAGATTTGGAAATGATTGTGGATAGCAAATGACCTGTAGGGAAGACAGTATTTCTCTAGCTTACCAGGTGAGGAAGCGGAAATAGGGAATTTTTATTAATAACTGTTGACCCAAAGATTATTTGCACTTTAGCAGGATTTGTTTTTTCAGATATGAGCAAATTTTTAATATTGGTAGAAAAAAAGGGGAAAACACCACATTATATTAGAGTAGCATGCTATCTGTCTTCTGATATATTTGCAAGGAACAGATAGCTAAACAGATTTTGCCAGAAAGGTTGCTCTTAGCCTCATCTGCCCTAAAGGGTTGAATCCATAATCTGTGCTCTTCTGGTCACAATATATACTTGCATTGTCTAAATCATTTTGCTTAAAATTATTTTGTTCCTTATGACAGTGGTTTTTCTTGAGAATGATTATACTCACCACCTGTGATTTCAGTGTCACTGGGTTGGTGTCTGAGCATCAGATTTTCATGTCTGTACACTTATTGAAACCATAGAAATTCAGCCTACTATCTTCTCCCTACAGGAGACACTAAGGCAGATGAAGTTGTAAAATGATCGTGGCATCATAAATTTAAAACAGACACTGTATTTTTGTACCCCACCCACTTGTGTCCCCTCAGGAGATTCCCACAACAGCTTCCCACTACTGCATGGAATGGTTGCAGCTGAGGGCTGCACAGGTAAAGTGGTGGAATCATGTTTACTCTGTGCTTGTTCAACAACATTTGATGTGCTGTATGAAAGCGTAAGGTGATGAACAGTGGGGGGTTTCTTAGTCAAGGTGTGCCAGATGCCACAGGAAACCAGAACACTCTGCCTCATGTTGACACCAAGTGTACAAGCAACCAAAACCATTCTGCCTGCACTTGCCCTTCCTTATCGGTTTTCCAAGGCCAAAATGACGAACATTACATAATGACTGTGTTGGTAACATTTTAATGACATCACAGAATTTCTTTTTCAGTATAAAGGGTAACTTTATGATGAGCTTAGCAAAGTAGGCAAAAATATTAAATGAAAAATAATTATGGCTGCTATTCTGTGTAAATATGGCATTGACAGTATTATACATATTCTGTTTGCCAAAGATTATATTAAATGATAACTAGCACAGAATTTTCAAACTTCATCAAGCTTTCATCTTTCTTAATATGATAGAAATCCAAAAAGATCTTGTACCAGCTTTTCAAGTCCATGTTAAATGCTGTAAGTTTTTTCTAAAGTAGAACTGTACAGTCACCCTAAACCCTCACAATTTCTCGTCTCAGGCATTAAAATTTCACTGATAATAATCTTCTCATAAATCTTGGCATTGCTGTTAAATTATTCATATGGTACTATATGAAAACACATGACAATTTTTTAAAATGTATTCGTCAAGCATCTTTCAATCAGCTGAGATGCCACTCTGCTGGTTATTTTTCTGAATCTTGCCATCTGAATGTTCTGAATAAATTTTAGTTTATTGAATAAGTTTCACTCTTGTTTCCAAGTGGTTCTTTATGATTTCTACAGCTTCACTTGTATTACCCTCCTATTTTATTTTTTCTTGTCTCTATTTCTCTTTCTATCTGCCATGTGCTCTATTTTGCCATTCTTGCAATCTATTGTTTTAGTGTTGAAAAAGATATTCCTTATTAGCTGATCTTCCCTGGATGTACTTAACTTTGTGACATTCTTCTTCTCTGAGTGACCTTTGTAATATAAACTTTCATTGCTGCCTCCTGAAAGTGTATTCTGACAGTAAAGTCTGGCACACCTCTAATTCTTAAATACAGAAGTCACACTTCTTGACATTCCCATATTCCCCTCCCATGCTTACATTTCAGCAATATGACAATTGGATTGGGTTACTAAGTTGCATTTTACCTTTCCATTTCCCTTTTATGAATTGTCATACATTATTTCTTTGGTCTTGATCTAGAATGTGAAGAAATAGACAGTGGGTTTTCAACTGAGAAAGTAATTCAAGAACAATGAAGCAAACAAAATCCAAATTCAATAAAAATAAGTACCTTTGTTAATATGGGGTTAAACTGCAAATATTTTTTGGTTATTTCTAGCACAGAAGTCCTTAGCGTGTATTATCAGGGCTAGTTCTAAAGAGCAGAAATAATTTAAAGCACAAAAATGACATGGGATTGTTTCAATTTCTAAAGCACTCAGAGCATCATGAATATGGAGAGGAGCATTAAGGTTACCCAAACTATCTTAACTCTCTGCTTACCTCTTCACTTTGAGAAAAGTAGAGAAACTTCAGCAAGCTCTATCAGAATGGACTACTAATGTACACCCAAGTAGTGATCACAGCCTAGTGCTAGTCCTTATCTTAATACACCCCTCCAGGACTTAGGAGCTTGTTTTATTTTCAGCTCATACTTGTAGGATTTATTGTAACACCCTGTGACTGTTTTGCAGCCTTGAAAGTTCAGGGAGGTCTGTTTATTGAATTCACTGAAGTTCAAACTAGGAAAAATATGTTGGTAAAAGGAAATCCACATAAAAATCAAGATGGTTTAAAGAAACTTCTAAGTGCATGAACGGTATTTAATTTTTTTTTTTTTTTTGAAAGAGCAGAACCTTCAGATTGGTTTTTCAGAGTATTCCAGAGGTGTGAAAAATTGGTCTGAAAATCCACAATTATGATCCTTGCATCAGAGTTTGTTGTGAGTCTGCTAAACAGGAAGTGAGCATGACTGAGGCACAGGTTTATCCATATTATAAAGAAAGTGAGTGGGGAAAGAAAAGGAAAATGCAAACAAAAATAACTGATTTTATTTCATTATCCTGATTGGAGCCTTGTGTAAATCCTAATGAACATTTCTGTAATTTTCTTTGAAACACCACAAAAATTACAAGAATGACAACAAAATAATGTTAAGATTAGTTTTCAGAAAACAGCTTTTCTGTCCAATGCATCATGTTTGCAATGTCCTGGACTTAAAAAGGATACAGAACGGAGCCAAGGAACATTAAACATCTTGATGATTTCTCTAGGTTGGCAGGAAAAATCCTAAAATACCCAGAATATCAAGTCAGAGTAGAAATACTGATGATGTGTGTGTGTGGGGGGGG
>VXAC01003552.1:166881-252850 GCA_013399225.1 Rhipidura dahli
TGTTTTCCCATGGACATCAGCTGACCACAAAGTAATTTATAAATTTATTCCTGGATACATGTCCAACAGGTTATAAATGAAGAACTGAAGCTCTGTACAAATTTGTTCACTCCTTGACTACCCATTTTAGTCATATTATTATTTATTTGTGACCTATCATCAAGCTTAAATTTATAGCACTTGTTTATTCAAGTGTTATTTAGCTGAATTATCTATAAAACATGTCATGGAAAGAGTTAACTTTTTTTTTAATAAATCCATTATTGAATTGAATTGATTTTATAATTAGTTTCAATACCAGTTTTTTAATCCCTCATAAAACACATACAAATATTTAATAAGAAGGTTATGAAATTTTTTAGATAATGCAGTAAAAAAAATTGAGAAGTCTATTTTAACTAAAATAAACCCCAAAACAAAAACCCCGACCCCAAACATTCACTTCCAAGAAAAGACATTTGAAAGGAAAAAACATATTTTTAATCAAAACACTGAAGTCTGTTACACTGAAATGATATTAATGTCATGCACTATGTTTTTTCTCTAGTAGGATCCTTAGCAAAGCAGACATCAAAACAAACCAAAATGTTCAGTAATAAACAGTGCAAAAATGTCATACCCTTATACAGAAATGTATGTTTTTTCACAATGGAGTTGATTAGGTGGTTTCTGATAATTTAATATAGAAGACCCCCTAAAATGTTCAGGTCAGACATTACGACTTACCTTTATGAATTAGACAATTGCATTAATAACCTCCTTTAAATCAAGGTGCTTGAGATAAATATCTCAAATATAGTTTTTATTTTTATAATCTAATTACCATTAAAAATTGCAAAAACTATGCCAAACTATAAAAATATAATCCAGGTTAAGTTACTAGTCTCTAAATCTAAACAAACTCCTTTTTAATAGAAAAGAATAATTCCTTCCAATTCAGAAACTACTCAGGAAAAAATGCTATAACAGGATAGGAAAGGAACTTACTTTAGGCAAACATAATGGCTCTTTCTGGCCTCGAAGTTTAAAAATCTATTAAAAACCACTCTTAATCCCAACCATAACCCAACTCTTTTGCAAGTCTATAGCAAAGCATGGCTTTACAGCTTCCCCAGAAATTAACAAATATTCTCTTGGCATTCGAGGAAAGTGTATAAGAGCAGGAAAGTACACCCTGACAGCAGAACTTTAGTTTTACAATCTCAGAAGATAAGAACATGAAATTACCATACTAGGTCAGGCTAAATAATCATGTAACTCAGTATTGCAACTTCACGGGTGGCTACTATAGGGCATTTCAGTTCTCTTTATAAACTTTGACCTTCTGTTCACTTCATAGATTACATATCAAGCTTGGAAAAAAACCCAAACAAACAGTTTCTTGTTTTGTTATTATTTTTTTTCTTTTTTCCCATGCTTTCAAAAAGTTATTTCCATTTTTTATGTGCCTTAATATGTGGGGTGTTTTTTTCTATATATTGTCTCAATTTTTCCTTTTTAAAAACTTTTCAGTTGGCTATGTATAAGGAGGATAATTACCATTTTTTTAGAACTACTGTTGCATTCTCTACCTTTTCTGTTCAGCTGTACAGTTTCCTATAGAAGCATGTGAGAAATATTTTTGGTGGTCGGAGTGATTCACTGTTAATTTGAATGGCTTATACATGTTCTTTAAATTTTTTTGTATCATTAGTAGGCATTTTATCCTTTTTATTCCTATTTCTTTTAGTTTATTTTTAATTAGCTGCCTTCATTATGGAAGGGAATTTTCTTCTGTTGGTCATTGCTACAGCAGAAGACTTCCTCCCAGGTAGATGTACATTAAAAAGCATAACACTCTGCTAAATTACTACTGTCATTTTTAAGTACCCCTAGAAAAAAATAGCTCAAGAAATCCCCAATTTAACTGTCACCACAAAGGTTCTAGCAACACTGTGGTTTACAGGTTACCACTAAACTTTGTGTGATACATTAAAAAGCAGACCTCATTACCCATTAGCTTTGATTCTTGTGTGGACTCAGCATAAGTCATAAAGAGCCAGTAAAAATGTTTAAACCCCAGAATCTTTACCTATTTGCTGAAAGCCTTTACTTTGAGATTATTCTATTTTGATATCAGAATAAAGGCTAAGGAACTTTATCATGGACAATGGCAAAGGCTCCTTAAAGTGGAAAGAAGTGGTTAGGTCTTGCCTCTTATCCTTTGCTCCAAAGAACATTCTCCATAAGCCCTACAGAAGAGATTTTTGTGATTTCATCCAGAATTCCCTGAGGAACTATGACCCCAGCTAGAATGCAATCTGAATACCAGAAACTCCCTCAAAATGAAAACTGCTTTCACTCAACCCCATGTTAATATTGGATGATTCATTAGACAGATGAAAAAATAGGGTCTTTCCTATTTTGGCCCTTTCGATATACCCTCAACAGCATTTTCAATCAAAGCTTGGAAATTTTGCAGTTTCTTAGTGGTTTTGTGTCAAGATACAGGAAAGAACGGGAGTCTGCTAACTTGTGATTTAGAATGAGGTAGGAGTTAATTGTTTCTGTGAGTTCAGCTTTCAGATCCCTTTTTCTCATCTGAAGGAAGGAAATCAGAGAGACCAGCTTAGTGACAATTGATGTAAAACATGACTGAGACCCCCTGATAGCTGACAGCTTCTTGTGCAGCACAGGGCTGGAGCTGCTGAGGCTCCTGGTATGTTCCTTTCCTACTTCTCAGTCCAGGGAATTTTGTTCTGTTTCGATGCATTGGTGATTAACTGTTGTGGAAAATTTAATAGCAATGGCTTATGCAAATCGTGTGCTCTACAAGTAAAACAAATAAAAATGAGGAAATGTACACATTGTACCTTTGAAAGGTTGGGAGCAGTGGCGCAGAAGACTTGGGTTACAATAACATCTGAAATGAGCCTGGGAGTGGGAACATAGCAAGGCCTGTTTCAAAGGAGAGCCAGTTCACTAAACACCAGAGTGATTTAATGCACCATCAATTATTTCCTGCTTGTCACTTAAACAGGCTCCACATATGCATGGCAGGTCATGAGTGCAAAGGGGAGGTAGAAAGCATGATTTATTGGCTGGGGCAAACACCTGCGAATTAAGCAGCTCAGAAATTAGCCACAAGTAGCATATTAGTGCAGCTAATCAGGCACAGTTCAGTATTTCAGTTTCTTGATTTGCCCATAAATAAGGCTGTATGTGGCTGCCCTGAGGCGTTCTTGTGATTAACAGCCCTGACCTACAGTAAAGTGTGCAATCTAAACAATTTAGTGGTATCTGCAGGTGTACATCGTAAGCTTGTTGCCTATAAGGCTGCTACATTCAGTACGTAGAAAGCTCCTGGTATCTGGATGTCTTGTTCATACATTTAATTGCACCATTTAATGATCAATTTTCTTTTCATTCATTTACCAGGGCCTGTTAACATTAACGAGTTTTAAACTACGAGGCACTGATGCGCAACTGTGAAACCCAGTTGTCTTCTTTGTCTTATTCAGATGCCAGAGAAACAAGATCACCACTCTTTGCTGTGCATTTTCACATCTCACACCTTAGTTGTTGACTTCCATCACAGCTGAAATGACAAGTTGCTGCTTCATTATTTCGGGACCTGTGTTTTGCTGGCCTCCCTGTTGATTGATGATGCAAAGGTACCATGTGGAGTAGCCTGAACACAGACAACTGCAAACTGCTGTTCTGGTTTTGCAAAATGCTGAAACAGAAATGCCTGATCACTACATACTGGCCTGATAAGCACATTTGCTGGAGGAGGCTTGGAGTTCTCCTGAAACATTAAATGTAGACTCACATAAAGGTCAGCAGTAGCCATATCAACTTTAACTGTAAGAAAAATTACACTTATGGGAAAGAAAAGAAAGATACCCTCCCCTAAAGCAAGATACTTGATAAAGCATCCTCATTACCCAAAGTCCTCACAGTAGCCTGCTAATTTCTGACTCCAAAAGAACACATGGGGGCATGCACAAGGATAAAGGTGAAGGACTGGTGAGAAAGTTAGGTTATGAAGCCTCACTTGTGAAGGAATGACATTGCAAATCTAGAGCTGTCCACGTTTTCATATAAAAAAGTGTTGGAACATTTTAGGAAGGAAGCATGGAATCATAAAAGATACATGGTTGAGGAAAAGCAAGGTGACCATTGCTATTTACATCTTTCTCCTGCTTTATGCATAACATGGTAAGACTTCTTGGCAGCAATTTTTTTTCCACAAATGATTTATTATTTTAACACTGAAAACTTTGAATTATTTGAGCAAAAAAGTATTAAACATAAAAAGTAAGCACACTGATAGAGTCCACAACTATGTTTCATAAGGGAAAACTTTACGCACAAGGGATACATAATTTCCTGTTTCATATTAAGCATTAGATTTAATAATGCTTTTTTCTTACAATTTCAGTTTATTTTTCCATCACACCATCCTGTACAGATGATTGCTGGGATTCATGACTCAGTGTGAAATGACCTGACCTGACCTGGAATGACTTGGCTTAGGTTTATAGATTGAAGACACCAAGGCCCAGTTCTGGCCAGTTGCTGTTCATAATCCTGGTCATGAAATGTCCTTGTGGGTTCCTCTAGGCAAGCATAGACAGCATGTCCCACTCTTCTCACTAGAAAGCCACCCTGTGCCTTGCATGGGGTAGATAGAAGCACCTGTCAAGGTTGGTTCTTCTTGATCTAGAGGGATTTTTTCTTGTTGGGACTCAGTTACAAAATCTTAAGTTTCTTTCTGAACTCATATAGCTTCATATTGGAACAGAGATAGTTACAGGCCTGCTTTCCATCACTGCCCATTTCTGTTCAGTAAAGTGATGCTGAGAGTGTGCACCATGTGCAAAGGAGAGTGGGATGAATGTGGTTTTGAATGTAAGTTGGTGGAAGACTGGGGTAGACAACAGAGCAAGATGTCTCATCCCTGTACCTGCTTCCTAAGTTTTCAGCCAGACCTGGGTGCTGACTGGGTAAGGACCATATTGCTCAATCCCAGGAAATATCAGCACTTCTAAAGTGTTGCCTGTCAAAGAAGCAGGAACTCAGAGTGCAAGTCATTAAATTGATGGCATAGGCACACTGTGCATTTTTCTGGGCTTTTTTTGATTGGTTGGTTTTTGGTTTGTTTGGGTTTTGCAATAATTTTTTTTCTATGTTTAGTTGTAGCAGAAATAAAATGTGACAAAATGTTTTTCCTGGCTGACATGAAAGACTGGTTATTTTGGAATAATTTTTTAAAAAGTGCTCTTTCCTGGTGCATTTTTTCCTAGTTCATGTCATCCTCCTCATACCAGTATATTATAAACTCCACATGTATTTAGTAAGGGAGGTGAAGAATTGAAAACATAAGATAAGAAAACAGAAATGTAATGAAGAACTTCACAATATTGTTATATACTACAGCAATATTTAAATTAGTTACAAGGTGTGTGGGATAGAAAACAAAGGAGTCTTTGCGAGAACTGAGAACAGCATAAAAATGTTCAAAATATAATGTACAATCTAGAATAAAGATGGCAGCACAGGAGCAGAATGAGATCTATTAAAATGCTTTAGATGCCTCATAGAATTTCAGGCTATGTCTTTGGCAAACTTAAAGTAAGATTTGAAGGTGTATCTATGATTTTGAAAATTGCATGGCATCATCACATCACCAGTGTGTCAGAGCTTTTGTAATAAGATAGCCTTTGCCTTTTGGTAAAGGAGATGCTAAATTTCAAGTACAGCAAACTCAAAATGGCTACATAAAACCAAGCAGATTTTTAAAAAGGTTAAAAAACCCCAGATTTATTGTGGGAACTCTGAAATGATATCTAGATGATCCCCGAGCAGCCCTTGAGATGTCAAAGATGATAATACAGTAACAACATTTGGGAAGTATTTCTAGTTTTACACTTAGCCTTTTGGCAGAAATTTATTAAGACAGAATAAGTCTGTGACTTTTCAATTCCAAGTACAATTTGTTTCTCTAATATATCTGCAGGAGTAATGTGTGATGGAATTTTTCCTTTGCTGTGCCCAGTACTTGTGGGTGATGATGTGCTATAATAGGTTCTCACAAGCCATATCTCAACAAGATAAAACACAACACATGTACATCTGTGGCCCAGTGTCAATGCCTTAAATGTACATCAGAAATGCATTAAATCTTCTGATTGCTATTTTGTTTGTACAGCTTGTTGGTTCAGACTTTCATCTGTAATGTAGTCTGCTGATTGCCTTGAATTATTGGCATATCCTTGGTAGAACAAGCACACCTTGTCCCGAAATTCAGCATTACAGATGTGGCTTGAATCCTTTCCTTTATTAGCAGAAACAGAAGAAATGTTCTTCAAGTTATTCCAGTACACTTCCTGAAAGCACTTATTTCAGAATCAACTGGGTCTAGCAGAGCTTTGGACCAAAGAAAAAGGCATGTGATATCACACCAGAAATTCATCCACACAGTTGTTTGTGTGCATCTGTGCCTGTGCCTATGTATAATGACAAAACCATGTAGAAAATAAAGTATTATGGACAGCTATGGAAAATGGTGCATCAGAAGAGGCACTTTTAGTTTTGGACACTTTTTGTGGGCCAGATTCTCAACTGGTTTAAAGCTGTACAGATCACATCAACTTGCTTGTTCCTGTGTGAGACTTTCCTTTTTAGAGAAAGTTAATATTTTAGAAGTAATCTTGAGCTAAACTGTAGCGGAAACCATTGTGTCTGACACAAATAAAACAAGTATATAAACTGTAATATTAATTAACACCATCCAGATTCAATCTCCTGTGTTCCTGCAACATGATTTCTGCTCAAAGATAGCCTGCTGAAAGCATACCCCTGGGCACAAAGATACAGGGATGCATCCTGGGGGTTTCAGTTTGTGTCAAACCACCTCATAAGGTGTGCAGTGTGGGATGGTTATTGCTTTTGTAGATGAATTCTCCCTTTTTTCTCATTTGTCAACAACTTTAGTTGTTAAGAGTTGTGTCTTTTGTGCCTGCATTGGTACTGTGAGGCTGATAACCACTCCATGAACTGCACACCTTGTGACCTTTGGACTGACCAGACTGGAGAGGCATTACTGGAGGGGTTTTTTTTTTCACTGACATCTCTGTGTCTTCTTTCCAAAGGAGAATAATGGCAGAGTTACACAGGGAACAACAGAGGTGTTTGCCTGGGAAAACACACTCAGGCAAATCTGGTGGCCTTCTATGATGTGCTTATGATGTTGGTGGTTAAGGGAAGACTGGCTGATGTCATCTACCTGGAGCAAAGCGTTTGACAGTGTCCCACACAACCTTGTATCTAAACTAGAGACGTGGATTTGATTGGGTGAACCACTTGGAGAATAAAAAACTGGCTCCATGGTCACACTTGCAGTTTTGCAAGGCAATGGCTTGATGTCCGAGTGAAGACCAGTGACAAGCAGCTTTCCTCAGTGGTCAGTACTGGGAGCAGTATGGTTTAACACCTCTGTCAGTGACGTGGACAGTGGTCTTGAGTGCACCCTCAGCAATTTTGTCAATGTCACCAAGCTGTGTGAAGCAGTTGACACATTGGAGGGAAGAGATGCCACCCAGAGGGGTCTTGACAGGCTTGAAAAGTGGGTCCAAATCTCATGAAAGTTCAAGAAGGCCAAGTGCAAGGTCCTGCACCTGGGCTGGGGCAATCCCAAATACAGATACTGGCTGAGTGGAGAATGGATGGAGAACAGCCCTGGTGAGAAGGATTTGGAGTTGTTGGTGCTCAACAAGACTTGTCAGTGTGCACTTGTAGCCCAGAAAGCTGACCATAACCTAAGCTGCACTAAAAAAAGCATGGTCAGCAGGGCAAGGGAGGCAATTCTCCCCCTCTGCTCTGGTCTCATGAGACCCTACCTGGAGCACTGCATTAAGTGCTGGTGTCCCCGGGCATGAACCTGTTGGAGCAAGACTAGAGAAGGGCCAGGAAGGTGATCAGAGCTGTAGTACCTCTCCTATGAAGACAGGCTGAGAGAGTTGGGGCTGTTCAGCCTGGAAAAGAGAAGGTTCTGGAGAGACCTTACAAGAGCCTTGCAGTACCTAAAGGGGGCCTGCAAGAAAGATAGAGAGGGACATTTTACAAGGGCATGGAGTGATAGGGCAAAGGGTAATGGCAGGTGTAGATTAGATATTAGGAAGAAATTCTTTATTCAGATGGTAAAGAGGCACTGGAACAGGTTGCCCAGAGAAGTTGTGGATGACTCATCCCCGCAAGCATTCAAGGCCAGGTTGGATGGTACTTTGAGCAGCCTGCTGTAGTGGAAGATGTATCTGTCCATTGCAGGAGGATTGGAATCAGATTGTCTTTAAGTCCCTTCCAACCCCAACAATTCAATGAAGACACAGTGTAGTCTTTATTAAAATTTAACTTTATTTTTGGCTTTAAAAGTAGATTTTTGCTCTTTTCCATACAAACGTATAATGGGATTTCAGTAGAATAAATTCATTTCCACAATCCATTCAACACTTGATTAATTCATATTACTGAGTCAACAGAGAAATGATTAACTTATTTGTGTCTTACAGTTCATAAACTCTGTTACAGATAACAGTGTGAGCCATTGCTGATTCTTTATGCAATAGAAAAGCTTTAGTGACATCAGTAGAGACCTGTTTTTTCATTAAATATGGTTGTAATCTAATTTAGTTGTAAAAATCAGCATATTTCTTGATACTGGCATCATACATCAAATAAAATGGAGCTTGACAGCAGCTTTTTCGTCTTCCTAACAGAACTGAAAAATAGATTTGAGAAGCTTGTTGTGCTGGCCCCATTTTTAGACAATGTCCTAGAAACGTTTCTACATATTTCTAAGTGAGTGAGATGTATGACTCAGTGAACTCCTCTGAGCATTCTTAACCAGTACTTCATTATTGTGAGAAAAACCCCCAAGGAAAGTGTCTTTTATTCAAAAGGTGCTTTGTAAATACATCCTTGCCCTCAAATTACAAAGCACTTGTATAAAAAAATGTAATGACAAAATACAGTGTTAGTGCTTGGTTAACCTCAAAGTTAACCTCTTCCTCATTATCAGATGGCACTTCCTATATTTTGGTGTGAGTCCATTGCTTCTGGTCTTGTACTAGGCACCATGGAAAAGAGCCTGGCTCTGTCTTGTTTGCATCCTTCCCTCAGGCATTTGCACAATTTGATGAGTTCTCCCCCATAACCTTTTCTTCTTCTCGTCTACAACCACAGGTCCATGGTTGACTCATAGGACCAGTTGTTGACCCATAGAGTTGATAAAGTCCTCAGGTCCTTCTCCACTTCTGGCAGGACTGAGGAGAACACTAGCTCCTCCATTGTACCACACTGTCCTAGGTTAAAAATAGATGTATTCTATTACCACCAGCTGTGGGCCATTAGCTGTTATCACCTGCTAACGACCCACCCCTGATAACAGACAATGGGCCATCAAGAAGCCACCCAATGACTCATGGACTCATGATGACTCATCATCCCACCCTATTGTGAGAGGCTCCACCCAGGAGGGGGAAGCCGGGCATTCCCACCTGGATATAAGCTGCCCTAGAACTGCCTAATCCAGCCCTGTCTACTGGGTAACCAGAGGACAAGAGCCACCACGGACTTTCAGTTGGACACCGGACCTTCCATCGGATCATCACTTCAACTGGATCACTTCAGTGGGACTGCTTCTGCCACCCTAATAGGGTATCAGGTTGTATCTAACTTTATCTGTACCTTTTTCCTTATATTATTTTGCTTGTTTCTACCTTTTCTATAAATTTCAATCTTGACTTGTGACCTCCCACTGGTTTGTTTTCAAACCAATACACACATGCTCTGTGCCACATTGTCACAACAGCTAAGGATGTGTGTGCTATGAGAAATTTTGCTGGCCTCTCTTTTCTGTTTTACTGAACTAGGTGATACTTCAGACTATTCATATTTGCAGAAATGTCTTGGTATTTCTGGTACCCTGAATGTCTTGGGAGAATAATTTGTTTGGGAAAAGAGAAAGACTTCTAAGTGAGTTAAATATAATCTGAAAACAAGTCAGCAGACAGCTGGAGAATATGGTCAGTGATTCTAAACACAGAAACTGGTACGTGGTAATTGTCTCCTAAAGAAACTACTGAATGTCATCTCCAGCATACCTGGTCTTCTGGACTGGCAGCTCTCCTTTGGGAGACAGTAGAAAGACTCTGCAACCCATTACCTAGATGCAATGAAAAACTTGTTTTGGTCAATTTGTGTCATTTCTGTGAAACTATTTAAGGCAAAGAAAAAAAAAACTCAGTGTTTTTTCAAGTCAAATATATGATGAAAAGAAACTGAAATATAGGAACACTGAAACAAGGTGAATGTGCCGATTACAATAAAATGAATATATAATTAATATGTCATGCATAAATGTTGATAATAAATTAAAATATTTGCTAAAGTTAGGAATAAACACAGGCAGGTTTATAGCTACAAGTTGTGCAGTAACAGAGTAGCTCATATTTTTGTGAATTTAGGGAAAGTCAGTCACAATGCAGTGAACACCAGAGATTTTAATTAATGGGATAGAATATGTCATCAGTAGAAGTTTATTATTGACAGGGCAACAGCTTATCCTAAACCATTATAGCCTAATATTGGTTGTTGGAAGACTTAGATTATTCACAACGAATAATAACTCTTATCATTTTTCCCTGTTTTGGCTTGTGAAGAGTTCACAAACTGTATCTGACATCTAAAATATATTAATTTACCAGAACTATTTCGCCTTAACGAATTTCAGAGTTATTTCTGAACAAAACATTCCAAATTGTATATATTATGTATAGCACTGTGTTCTGAATACCAAAGCATAGTATTGTTTTCACTTATAGAGAAGAACACAGCTAACAGAGCTAAGAAACAGGAAATTTTTCTCTTCTGTGAAGAAGATGTTCCTGAACAGTTGCAGGTTTCAGTATTGGAGTTTTGGACATAGGCTACTATATTTATCTATATTCCACTTCATCAGCTCTAGTTCTCTTTGGATCTGGCCATGAGGTGGCAATATCTCTGGGACACAGGTATTTTTCTGTGTGAAGATTTTATGATTCATGATTTGTGGTGGGGATTTGTGGAGAGTATCACAAAACTGGGCATACATAAAAAATATAAGTATCCATTGTGTTCAGCTCTGAAATGTAATCTTCACAAAACAGTGTGGTTTGTATAACCCCCACAAAATATGCCTCACTTCCCTTTTCAGTTGATTATGCCTAAATGCAATAAAATGCAGATGATTAGAGTTGTTTATTTTGCCCAGTTCTTGTGTGGATTATCTGCTTTTGCCTGTACTACTACTCAGTTACTGGCTGAAGTTTTTTGTCCAGGTGACTAATTTCCTTTTAATACTCTCATTCTCTCACAACAAACAAAATAGCTCTCTCTTTTGTAGAGCTTCATATTTATATGTCAAGAAAAGTCCTCATGATGAAAAGTCAGTTGAAGTGAAATTGAGTGTATATATAATGTTAATAATTTAATTCCATTGCATTCCATTATTCTTTAAACTGAATTATGAGATCCTATTTGCAAATCTCGAAGTGCTCTTTGAATTACAAGCAGTGGTTCTTAGCTGAAGTCCTATAACCAGACCCTATATTACCACACAAGAAGAACTTCAATTATAGCTGAAAGTGGACATGCCACTTAATGGTAATAAAACACTATAATGATAATGTAGCTATCCTTAAATCAAAGAAATTCAGTCCTGTGTTGCACTCAAAAGAAATCCAAAAGTATTAGAGTACAAACCAGTCCAAAGACTTTGCTTTTGATCACCGATGATGCCTCACAGTGGCTGAAACCTTATGATTTCAGGGTACTAGCCCTGGAGATCCAACTTACACTTAAATTTTTTTTTAAACTCATTAGATTCCTTCTGTCCGCTTTTAGTTCCTGTCAACTGATAAAGAAATCTGCATCAATTTGGATTCTAGTGGAGGGTCTTTCTGTAGGGTCAAAGCATTTTTACTATTACAAGGACCATAAATGAAGGACATAACCAAGCCCAGCAAAGTAATAGGGGTGGACACTGACATTTGTTTCAGATGTGTAAATTTTCAGACAGCCTTGATCTCAAAAAGCTTGTGGGTTTGGTGTCAGCTACTTAAAAGAAAAAACAAGTAATACCAGAATTGTATGGTTGTTTTGCTTCTAAAATAGGTGCTCCTACAGTGAGCTTGGATGGTTATATCAAAAAGATGTGCAATAACCTTCCCTCCTGCCTTACTCCCCCCAAGATGGACATGGAGCTGTGCTGAGAAAGACTGCAGTTGGCCAGTCTGCAGGATCTCTGTGGGAACTTCTGCTGCAGGCCTGTGTGCATTCCAAATCAAGCAATTTAGCTTAAGAGCATCTGCTTTTCCCTGTTGCAAGATACTGCTAATCAGCTAATTGACATTGTTTCGCCTCTCTAATGCCAGGGGCTCCTGAATAAAAACATTCGTGCTGCCATGGTGGATCAGATGAAAGAGTCCATCTTATCCTGGTTTCCTTTCTTCATTGGTGACTAGCAGCAGATGCCTAGGGAAGTAGTGATAATTCCCTCTGTGCACCCTCCTAGTTGTGAGCAGCATGTGGACTCGGTGAGTCAAAGATGGTGCTTTTTTGGATTTTTTTTCTGTGAACATATCCAGGAGCTTCTGCTTCTGCTTTTTGTATTCATTATGTGGTATGTTATCTCTCCTTTAAATTCAGTATTTTGATTCACCCAGGCTGCTACTGATTTTATATCACTTTCTCATAAATCTGTTTATAGACTGTTACCTTTCTTTCCTATGGTAGTTATTATCTCTTTGATGGTTCTTTGCAGAGAAACTGTGCCACAGATCCTCCTCACTCCCCCTCCCAGTGCTGTTTTACCTTCTGTGGGACCAGAATGGCACCTGCACAAACTCTTTATTTTCCCCTAAATAATGGTTTGTCCTAGGCCTTTCCATGTACCTAGCCATTCCAACTTGAGAACCTGTAACAACTTAGTAATGACAGCTTGTTTTGAACACTGCTGATGCTAATGCAGGTTCCTACCAGTCTACATTATTGACCTACCTCTCCAGAATCACAATTTATCATTGCTTTTGTTCCATAATATACAAATAGCTATTCACGTCACACCTTAGAATTTTAATTAGTTTCAGAGCCTACCACAATATATGTGGTAGACAATTTTGTAAAAATCCAAATACAGTACTTCAACCAGATCACCCTCACATTCAGTCCTACAGAGATTATTAATCAACTGTAAGCACAGTGCTTCTCTATGAATACTGGGTTATTTCTCCACCACTGAATCACGTTTCCTTGAACACAGTGTTTCTATACTTCAGTAACAGTTTTTACAGGTTTACTGCCATACATAGTGATCTGGAGTTCCCCAGATACACCTCTCCACTTGAGCCATTTAAAAAATTTGGTATCCTGTAGTTGCAGACAGCTACACTTCTTAGAAATCGGTATTACAGATGACAAATCCTGACAAAACTAACATAAGCTAAACCAGATGTGTAAATTGATGTTTGGAATCACTGCTCTTGAATTTCCAACAGTTTTATTTCATCCTATTCTATCAAGTGCACTGAATCTTGTTTACTTCTAGAAAATACTATATTTTTTTTTCTTTTTCTAAAATATGACATTCTTATTACAAAAAAATCATGTATTCAACCAAATTCCCCTGTGGAGATTCTTGTCTAGGTTATAAAGAGTAAAATAATGCTGTTTTAATAGAAGATCTCACAGAAATGTTATGCCACTGTGTTTTAGTGAGAGAAAATTTTGAGAGAGATAATGATGACTCTATAATCCTTTTTTTTTTTTCTCAGATTTTTGGTATGTTTTTCTGCTGGACAATATTGGGCAAACAGGATATAAAGCTACTTAATTTCCATGAAATACTTGACTTTTCTTCAAAAATGCTGGTTTATATTATTTTTGTGAAAAAATTAGAGTGTTCTCTGACAGAGAATGGGAAAAGAATGTGACATGTTTAACACTAGGGTAAATTAGGTAGTAAACCAGACACTGTGTGGATGTGAGGATGAACAAATGAAGAAAAAGGAGTGACACAATATTTGATCCAAGCTCCCAGAACTGTAGTGCCACCTCAGCATGTGGAACACATAGAAATCACATCAGTACGTTGTGCTGATGCTTCCTCACTATCTGGCCTCTTCCTTGAAAACAGCTGGACTTAGCAGGGTCATTTGGTCAGTTACATCACAGAGACAGAACAGACTTGCCAGCAGCTACAACAATTTTATGGCAAATATAAAATGGCTCTCTAGAAACTGCCTTCTGTCAATGAAGATTGGAGTTAATTAAGAAGTTCTCATCTTGAGAAATGTGAAAGTTGTTTCAGCTGAATCTCAAAGGCTTCCTCAGACCACACAGTCAAACCCAAGGCAAAATGACTGAAGAATTGAAAAGATTTGCTTTAATCTTATTAACCCAATCTTGCAGCCCAGCTAAAGCTACTTTAAACCCTTTTTACATTCCTGAAAGAAGACAAAGTAAATAAGTATATCCATGAAAAAGAAGCCATGCTGGCTTAAGAATGAACAACAGAAGCCCGTGGATCAAGAATCCTTCCAGTTTCACTCAGTTCTTCCACTTCAGTTTGGAACAAAGACAGTCTTTGTTGGGATGATGCACATTAATAGTCTGTGACAAGATATAAATATATTGTGGTTGAATGGATTTTTTTTACAATAGATTCTTGTAGTGTTTCCCGATCAGAATTATACGTATGGATTTTAAACAACCTGAATACGTATTTGGGATTATATCTCTGAAAGTTGACATGATAGGCAATAATGCATATTTAAGATGATACAATGTAAAGTCATTTGGCAAGTCTGTGACCCAGTAAGGGAGAAAAGAAAGTATTCTTAATAAAATAATAAAAAAAACCCAACTAATTTTTTATTATGAAAGAGACTTGAGAAGTTAAAAAATGTCAATTTCACTCAATTTTCACTACCTTTTGTGGCTTGAGTTTAAGGAAGGAAGAATAACTGATAGTATCCTGATTTAATATTCTGTGTTTTCAAAATACAATGTCAGTGAAAAAAGGATAGTATTGTCATATTTCCTTGACAGTTAACCCACAGTTATATCTTTCTATAGGGACAATAAAGTTTTCTTCACAATACTCTCTTAGTTCCCCTTTGGAGGAAGCAAATTAAAGGTTGAAAGAATAATGTACAACTTTTATTAATTCCTTATAATTAACTGTGGATATTTCTAGTGAGACTTATTTGAATAATTTGAAAAAGCGTAGATTTTTAAAGTACTCTAGAATCTCAGGGAATGACGGCACTGATCAATGTTACGATGATTTAATTTGTTTCCAAGGGAAAAATGTGTGCCTGCAATTTGAATTTTATGACATCGAGAAGCCAGAAGACTTTGCATATGAAAACCAATGAAAAAACACCAAATGAAAACAACTGGTTTTGAATATCTTCCAGTGATATAATTTCCTGCAAATATGAAAAAAAGAAAAATGCAAAATTTCTTTTGAATCCTAAATAGTAAAATTTAAGACTGTCCTCTGAATAGGAAAAAATAATATTTCATAATTAATAAGATTGTGACTAGCATTCCATCAGAAACCTGGTTTTGAGTTCTCTCAAAACATGCCTCTGGCTGAATACTGAATGTATTAAATGTGTATTAAAATGCATGTTATTTGAATACACCCATGGTGCCATGTGATCTGGATGTCTCTGAATAAACAGCCTATTCTCATCATTATTTTTAATCAACCAATCACTCCACCATCAATAAATCTGATCAGCTTTTTATTATGAGTGATAGAATTACTGAATACACAGACCTGCCTTATTCACTAGAAATAATCCCACCATTTTCTTTTTCTAATGTGTTAGGTTTTGAGATATGCCGAATGGTTATTTTTCACTTTGCACAACACCTACTCTTTAGATATTGTATATTGTAGTTTTTTTAAATAGTGTTAATATCCAACCATAGTTCAAATGTATTGCAAAAACAGAAGTATGTAACTTGATCACCTTTTATTTTTATGGCCTAGTAAGTGGGGAATTTCTGAGCACATTCTAAAAATAATTGATTTAATTTATGGTCAGTTTTTTTCTTAAGAATCTGAGATAGCAATCCAAAAGAAGTATTACTTAAAATAATCATATGTAAAATATTAATCAGTATCTGTCAGAGGCTTTAATTTTAGTTGCAAGACTGCAAATCTATTGTGGAGGATTCTAAGGTCAATGAAGATTAACAATACTTTATATATAAATATATGTATTTATTATTTGGGAAGACAATGTCCATAATCACTTCAGTACATATCAAAGTAATGGTTGCCTACTTTTAAGAAAACCCAACCAAACAAAACACCTAAGAAAGGTATTTTGTTAGTTACTTATCTTACTTTGTTGAAAGTGGAGGGGTTAGGGAATGGTGGCTTATTTTACAAATCTTTGTTTAAGCTTTTTAGCATGAAATCCAAATTAACTGCTAAGGAAAGAGTTGCTGAGAACTGGCATAGACAGACATGCTTGAGCATGTGCCTGTCTTTTTCCAGACTTTGGGAAACCTACCCACTCTGGAATCATAGAAAAGAATTTTAAGCTTTCTTCTAGAGGAATAGATTAGACTTACTTCTTGAAAATATAGTAAAGCACAAAACCTTGTGGTTAAAACCTCTGCACAGTGTGTGGTGGCTTGGATTCCTCAGCCTCAAGCTATTTGGACCAAGCACTAGAGTGTACCTGAACCACCTGACTATGATAATAGCCTTGAAACTGTTCCCACACACGGCAAAACCTTGCTTGTCCACAGGGTTTAAAGAGTGAGAAAGAAGACAAGGGAAAACAAGTTCTGTAACCTGGCACTTACGTAGGATATTTTCATGGTATCATAAAATGGCTTGGATTGGAAGGGACCTTCAAGACCACACCACACTCACCATGGACAGGGAAGCCACCCACTAGATCTGAATTTCTAGTTCTAGTCCTGGCAGGCCTCACCAGAGTGAGGTCTCCCATAGCGTTCTCTTCTCCAGGCTGAGCAACCCCAGCTCTCTCAGCCTGTCTTCATAGGAGAAGTGCTCCAGCCCTGTGATAATCTTTGTGGCACTCCAGCATTGTAAAATACCTTTTTGCCAGTCCTTGCATCCAGATTAGCGTTTGCACTCTATCCAATGACCATATAATAGATGAGCATTGCTATACTGAAATTTTTATAATACTGTAGGAGCTTCCAGAGAATTACAGAGAGACGTAAAAATAAGTTTCATGTAAGGGAAGCCTGAACAGACTTGTGAATGAAGTATGATTTTGCTCAAAAATTAAGATCCTGAATAAATGAAAAAACCACCCAAAAGTGACAGTTTAAGGGCTTATCCCATAAGTACATGAACAGTTCTTACACAGTAAATGTTCAAGATTAATAGGGGAAGGGCCACTTTGGCAATTTGTCTTGTTTTTAAAATACACTAAAAACCAGTTTGCAGATCTGAGATAGAAGAGTAGTCTATTAGTTAAAAAACCTGGTTTTTAACTTGGTATTTGATTAATTTTTAAAAATTGTGAAAGCTTAGCTAATGTTTTTGTGTAACAACTTTCCTTGTTTTATATCAAAACAATTTAGTAACTCTGACATTCTATATTTTCTGTTGGCAACTATGCATTAATACAGATTTGGTTTAGAATGAGTTTGGACTGATATAACACTTGCCTTAGAAACTTGGTCACTTTTGAGGGAAGTGCACCAGTGTTTTGAAGGCTGGTGAAAAATATATTTTGTTGATTGTTTTTTCCTGCTGTTAGCATACTGAATGCTTTAAGAAATTGGTGATATTTTTACAATGTTTCTGTTTCAGGATGGAAAATGAGGAGATTCAGATTGTAAATTGCTTTTCAATTGTTCATTTACATGGGAAATGCAGTCTGCAATTGCTTTAAAAATTTTGGATCCTTTTGCCACTTTCAAAAACATACGTATTTTCTGGTCAGTTTTTTTTGGAGGGTGTGTGTTTGAGGTTTGTTTTGGTATTTTTTAAATGCTGAGGACTGTCACTTTTCCTGGATCTTAGTTATGACCTACAGGGCATGTGGTCCTTTGACATGAAGTTTATTTTTTTAAACCCACAGCTTGATATTCTAGCACTTAATTTCAAAATGCAGCTTAAATCACAGAAACCATAATATGTCAAATGATCCTACACTTGCAGGGGAAAACAGTAAGTAATGAAAAAGCTGTGATTGCTTTTCTGTCCCTCCAAATGACAGTTATCACCTCAGTGACCTGCTCCGGGCGGACCCATCTAAACATGACACACTAAGGGATAACGTCATCTAACAGGGTAGTTATAAAAATCAATACAAAACCCATTTCAAAGATACTCTGTGTAGGAATCCTGGTGTAAAGTTTATTTATTGAATAGGCCTGAGGAAAAAAACCAACAACTTTTCTGATAGATATGCCTTACCTCCCAAGCAAAGGAATTCTGTAGGTAAGCAATAATTGTATTTTTCAATCTATTATTTAGTCTTGCCAAAGCTCAGCCTAGAATCTAATATGTGGATGATTGCTATAACTCAATTATGAAACCTAAGCAGAGCTCTAATGCATCTGTAATGCAAAAGGAGCATAACAAGACAATTGACTGTACTTCTTTTAGTTGTGGAGTAGATGTCTATGTTTGTGCAGGGATGAACAGAAACAGGGTGGGAGACTGCGATATTGTATTTTTCGCTGAAGGATTAGGAATGTTCTGTACTTATCTTCACTCATGAATATCGAAGGTATGGTTACATCATTGAAACAACTGCAGGCTCACAACTGACTGAAAATAGGCTTCTATTGTTTGCTTTCTCAAATGACAATAATACTTAAGCCTGGAGCAATTTTATCCAGTCATATCCCATATACAAGGCATGCAATTTGATTTGCTAAAAAGTCAGTTTAAAAAAGCTGGTATTTATTTTCCTTATCTTTATCAAACTATTTTCAAATCTGTGTGAGTTTTATTCCTCTCAGGAAGTAAATAATAGATGTAGAATGTATCTTCAGTTTTAATTTCTTGCAAAAAGATGCAGTATAGCTTGATAGATTTAAAAAATATCATTAAGATCTTTTTTTCTGGATATTAATGTGAAAGCATGTCTATATTTAGGAAAATATATGGTTTAATATATATTGGGATTTTTTAATGTTGACTTTTATTGTCAACATTTTGTTTTGTAGTATAATATAGGAAGTTATTTACCTTCACACTTAACATAATTCTGGTGGTTCCACATTCATACCGAGAGGTGTCTGATCACTGAAATTGTCTCACTGAAACCATCTTGCAGACTTTGAAAAGAAATGTAAGGAGAGGATAAAGGAAACAATGTAACAATTTCTAGGGCCACTCAGTAAAGTGTAATGGAAATCGGGGCTTTCTGGTATACAAGGGTTGCACTTCCAAAGTCAGAAGACATCCAGTTATCTGTCTGCACACCTAAAACATCAATAAAATTCAAGAATTAATGTCTCTGATAGTAGAATCTGAATGGGGATGCTCAGAAATGTTAGCTAATTTTTTTTTCTGAAGCACTGATCTGCTAAAAAACTGATCTGACACTCTTTATATCCTTCCCAAAATCAAACAGGTCTGAAACAAAAAATTAGCTTTGCTGGATCATCTGTACTTTCCATCCCTTCCTGCAGATCAGCTGCCATACTGCACACAGAGCGAACCTTGGCAACTGAAATAAAATTTACTGAAGCAGACTTTCTTGTGAAACACAGCCAGTATTCTCTTCCTGAGTAAACTGTACCTTAATTCCATACTGTGTTCCTTCCCAAGACATGAACTGCTTGGATAATTTGAGGGCCTTGGGCCTTTATATTCAATTTGGTCTGAGAAGGTCTGAAAAAAAAAAAAAACCTCTTAGAAAACAGCATCCCATCCACAGTACATCCAAGTAGGGAAGAAAAGAGCTGCAACAGTCTGCATATAAGCCATATAAGTGGTGTGCAGAAAAATGCTATTTTGATTCTTTCTAGTGTACTTTATTAATTGACACAGCAGACTGTTTTGAAGCCAATTTAAAAAAAAAAGACAAAAATTAGTAGTGTTTTAGTGTGGTATATATTCAAGTTGTGTCAAGGAAAAACAGAGCCCTGATGAAATTGGCAGGGTAAATCTAATATTGAAACATGCATCTTATTAATGGGTGTTAATGAGGGGTGGGAGAACACTCTTTTTGAGACCATGATTAACACCTGATTTTCTTAAAAAAAAAAAAAAAAAAGGTAGAACCACGAAAATCCATGGTCAATGGTCATTGACTAGGAAACAGCAGCCAACAGTGCCCTTTGGCTTAATGGCTGCTTTGTGGAGTTCTGTTGCTTGTGTTGCTCAGATACAGATGTTGATATACATTTTTTTTCTTTAGAAATAGTGACTGCTTGCTTTCATCTTCCAGCTCCTTGTTCAAAGCAGTATATAACTGCCAGGAAAAACTTGAGCATAAGTCAGGGTGTGGGAAGGCCTCAGGCCACTGACATCATATGTGGGAAGTGATCTTTTTAGCTTGCCTGTCATTGTCATGGTTGCTGTCCTAAAGGTGGTTGCCTGAAAACATCATAGGATGGGACATTTATGGAACTACTGCTTTCCTTTGTTATAGTTAAATTTCCCTTTTGGAACAGAGAGGGTACATCTAGTATTAAAGATGCCTTTAATTAGTGACACACTAATTAAAGAGTTTCTCTTCAAGTAATTAAAACTAGAATTTTGGTATCAGAAGGTCTTCATATTAATAAAACTCTTATGAAAAAAGGACTATGGCAGTGAGATTGCTGAAATGTCCTAAATCACAAATACCCAGCTGGAAATGATGTCTGGAAAAGCTGTTTACAGGCTGTGCTGAATTAGGAGGTCAAGAGAAAAGTCATTATCATGAAAGTTCAGTTAATGAAAAATCGATCACAGACCCTTCTAAAGGTGCCTCAAAACCCCTCAAAGGAGCAGGAGTCTACAGCTGTAAAACAGCCCAGTAAGTAAAAGACCCAGACCCTGTGTGACTGTTTGCCCAGAGAGGACCAAGAAAAATCTTTAGCAGCTGTTCTTCTGATGTGTCAGCGTGTCCTTTGAGAAGAATAAATAGCTTTATAGGAATAAGCCGAGGTAGTATAAGATGTTACTTACATCAAGGGAAGTTGCTTTAGAGAAGCCCCTCTGCACTGCTGTGAAAGTGAAGATGCTTCTCATGTGGGAACCTGTCTTAAGCAACTTGTATACCTCTCTCACTATGGTTGTAAACAAAAAGTCCTGACTAAAATTCCAAGATATGCACTGATGACTGGAGGCAGAGGCTGCTTCATAGATCCACATTCATCCTTCAGAATAACTCACCAGAGGTAAAGTAGTGTAATAGTCTTGACTTTGAGGTAGATATTGCCCAGTGAAGTGACACTTCAGGTATGAGGAAGAACAGAGATTTGCAGGAATCAATTTGAGAATTACTTTATTGTATCTAAATGTTCTTGTAGCACCTTAATAATGTCAGAGGGAAGGTGTGATAGAGTCAGATTTTGAAAACTGTAGTCCTCTTTATTTACCAAGATGGCTTCATTTGTTACCACAAAGCTCTCTCATGTGGGAGAAAAACTGTGAACTCTAAAGAGTGTTGACTTTTCCAGAGAACAAATTTCACCAACAGTTTACTGAAGAGAGTCTCCATTTCTCCAGGTATGCAGTCAGATGCTGCAACTGTGAAGTTGCTGGGGAGCATAAGGGTTTAAGGAGAACAATTGCAATTGCGCAGCTGAAACACCGTGACATGGGTATGCCCTATCTCAGAAAACTGCATGTCCAGGAGATCGGATTGCAACAATATTAAAACTCCCTTTCTGTTCTTATTAGAGTTGAGCTGAACCTTGTATCCTTGGATGTCATTCTATAACCTAGTCTCATTATGGAATTGTTGTCTTATTCTGGCATTATATTGTTGCTTTGATCAGAGTGTGAGGGGAATGCAATATTTCCTGGAACTCTCACATTTTTTCAATAAGCTCTTTGATTTCTATAGATGAGTATTAGAGTGTTTGTATCATAAGCCACATTGCAGAAAACTGAGAATATAAAAAATTTGAGAAGGCATTTCTAATTTTCATCTTTTTGTAAAGATGGTCAGTACTAAATTCTTCCTCCTAAGCTGAGCACTTTGTTCTCTGTCCTCTCTCTTGCTTCACATTTTTTCTTTCCTCCCAGTTGCTGTCTGAACCTTCTCACGTCCATGCACACATACAATCTATCTCTCAAGAAAGCAGGATGTGGCTTTAAAGGATCCAGTTAATTTCTCTGTATCAGTGCTAAATATTCAACCATATCATACATCTGTTGTATCCTGAAAAGTGCTGAGGAAATTCTAAGCATCACACTTAAAGTTAAAACTCATTTCAATTGAAGAACCATATTGTTTGACGTGACTGGTCAACTTTGTGCAACAACAGTGAAGCCATTGTAATTTCCTGGGAAATACGTCAAGACATTGGCAAAACATGTCCTATTAACAAAAATGGAGAAGTAACCACAGCATTTATGGAGAGCCCAGGATGTCCTTAACCAGAAGCAGCCAATCAACCAGTGAAATTAAAATTAGTTGTGTTGAGACATGTGAAGGTAGTCTCTATCTCAATATATCAATAGGCAAACATGCTGAGATTTTTCCAGTATGATAATTAGCATCTGGCTCATATTTGTAAACCAGTTAGAGACTCATTTATATTACAACTGTGTGTTTGCCCTTTTGCCCTTATTAGTTGTAAAGGAGGTGATATTCTACAAATAAGGTATATAGCCTCATTATATTAATCACAAAGTATTTTCTGTCTGTAGTTTTAGCTGCTGTTTAATGCCAGCATGGATATTTGCATTTTTGAAAGGTGAAATTTGGTCCAGATCACCCATGCTAAGGTAGGGCAGGAGGGATGTGAGAGGGTTATTCAGTTGAATGACAGGTCAGTGTCATGTGAACTGAAGCATGCAAACTGTATGAGGCCATAGTTACCATGGGGAAGAGATTCACCTCCCTTTGTTTTCTCTCCTTACCCAATAAATTTACGCTTGAAAAATGTCAGCCTGATTTTTTAGCTCTATAGGTATTTTAAAGCCCTCGTGAATTTTTGATATAATCAGAGATACATGCAAAATATTACAGTCTTGTGTGTATTACCAGAGTAGCTATGCTTGGTAACATAGTGTCTTCATGTTACACACCAGGATTTCAGAGTAGCCTTTTCAGAAATTAGAATCAACCACATCAGATCAGGTCATAATGTTAAGTATACAGTATCTTGAGGGAAACTCAATCAAACCCAACCAAACTTTTCATAAGGCATCACAAATCATCCTGTATTAGCATCACATGGATTATTTATGAAAATGCTGTTGCTTGTCTGACAACCTAGGTGACATTACCTCTGGAGGATGAGCATCACCATGGCAAAACAGACATGTCACCATTAGACATTAGTCTAGTGTAACTAATTTATAAGGCTGTCCTGTAATTTGTTTTGATCAGGCAGCCTGAATATAGTTGAAGGGGATGAAAGGGAGGAGGCAGTGCAGTGAGGAAGGAGAGAGAAAGAAAATCCAATATTATTATTAACTAGAGAATTCAAAACTGTAAAAAATAAAGCATGAAAATGTGTAGCTCTTTTTTTTTCATATCCATAACTTCTGTCTTTACAGACAGACAGATCAGAACAAGTTTTCTCTCTTGGCCATGGAATTTTTCCTAAATTTTTTCTGTTTTCTATGCTATAAATTTGTTGCCATCGTCCTGCTTGCAGTTCTTTTTTTTTTTTTTTTTTTAATAAAGTAGAGATATAGTCCAAAAATGACTTTGTGAAAATGTCTCCAGAGTCAATCATGTTACAGTGAATGTCATATCAAGTTTGTCTGCCAGAAATAAAAGGGAGTGTTACAAACTAAGGCTTACTAGCTGAAGCAAACATGTAAAAGTGCAAGTTTTGGGCTGTGTCCCTTCTGACTTAGCAAATTCTTCAGTGCAATACTGCAATTTAAGTCATCTTTTCTAAGGCCAGCTGATAAATAACATTAAATAAAAAAGAAAGAATCAGTAGGATATGAATGAATATGAAATAGTGATAATTTATTCAATTGTAACTGCTAAAAAGAGAGGAGAAGGTGCTGTAACTACATAATAACATCTCTATAACTACATAGTAACATCTCTATAATTACATAATAACATTTCTGACCATAAATGACCTTGAGAGGATCCATTGTCATGGACCCTGTTTGTGCCTGCACAGGGATACAAAGCATTCTTTTGAGCTGAAGTTTGTAAGGCTGTGGCTCCAACTCATAACTCAGTTTTGAAGGAACATATTTTGCTTAGGAAGATTGCTGTTCTAAAAGTAAAGGTATTTTGTTCAGAGTCAGGGCAATGAAGGAGGATATCAATCATTCAGGGAAATTACCAGCGTTTAAAAGGCCTCGGAAAAGGGGTTTAAAGATTTATAAAGTGTTCAAAAGAAGATTATTCTGTAGTCTGAGAAGATGCAGCAGTTGACACAGAGACTGAAAATTCTGGAGCCAGAACTGTGTTTAACTGCAGTAAGAAAAACCAAAGGGTCCAATTTTTTTTTTCTTTTTTTTTTTAATGTAACATCCACACCTTTACTTTTTTCTTCAGTTTTCTTTCACAATATCACAGCTGCATAGTAACCTATGTTATAGTATTATATCAGTATTATTTCAAGTAGTAGGAAGTAGAGAGTTAACAGTAAAACATAAATGAGCTTCGCTTTGACCCTGGAAGCAAGTGTGGTTAGGAATAATAGATGGAAGAAAAGGATTGCTCATTTGGAAGATTTATTCCTCTTCTTGTGAGCAGACATATGAACTTTGCTAACATTTTTGCTCTAAAAAATCCCATCAAAATTTTCCTCCCTTCTTCCCCAGCTTTTACCAGACATTGTGCAAACCTAGAGGCAAAACTGCTTCTGTCAGAATGCCCAATCTAAATAGAAAAATGAATAATAATAAAGAAAAAAGAATTGGGGCAAGATGGGGGATAAACAAAGTATCAAGAATAAGACCTGATTGTACTAATTACATTCACTTTTCCCCTTGAATTTTGACTACTCTGATCTACTCAGGAGGAAAGCAAGAGAATTACATGGGCATCATTTGTCTGGTGGCAATGTGAGCTCTTGCTCTATAATCACATGATAATGACTTATTTTGCTACTTTTAACCTCTAGTGTGTAGGTTTCATGCCATGGTTTCTGGCTCAAAAAACCATGTTTGGCTGTGTCTCAGATCTTTAAAATCTTGGTAGGCACATCTGAAAGCAGAAGAAAGGGGCTGAAGAAGGCAGAGGCCTTTCAGCAGTCACAAAATGTATTTGTTCTATTTAAATAGTATTACAAAATGCCACCAACCACTAGGAAAGCATATGTTTCCATCAAAATAACCTAGCATAATTTTATTTTCTTGAACCAGTTTTTCTGGAAAATTGTTTACTGATTTGAGTAGGTCCAGGTTTTTTTAGACCTAGGTGCAATATTCAGTCCTCCAGCTGAACAGTTGGCATCACTGTGAATGATGCAGTGTATTCTCCTATTTTTTTTTCTCTGATTACCAACGTATTCAAATAACACAGCAGCATAGTATGTTTTCTTCCTGTCTCTTCAAATCCCTAAATTCTAGTCTATTTGCAACACAGTTTTTACTGTATATTAGTAAAATACTTTAAAAAACCCCAAATCCCAAAACCTAGAAATATATTCTCTAGAGTTACCATCTGTAGCTCCTTTTTAATATTAATTTAATTCAATAATATAATAAATTAATTAATATTGCCATTGAGCCTTGTATGGGCAGCCCTTTTGGAATAGCTACGACTAAAATACTAAAAAATCAAGACAGTTTTTCTTAGTTTGGTTAATGACTAAATTCAGCAGACTTTCTGTACATTACACACAAATTTACATTGCTCCCAGGAAGTTATTGCCCATAGCGATTCTAAAATCCAAGTTTAATATGTGCTATTCAAACAATCCAGCATTCAGATATCTTTAAATATATCATGTTAGAACATACTCTTGGTGAATATATTTAGTCTTTAAAGGCTATTATTGTGTGGCATCACCATTCTTAAGTGAACTTTACATTGCACTGAATGCAAATAGGAGCAGCAATAATATATCCCATGTGCATACATTTATATTTTTGTAGATTTTTTGCTTTTACTCATATGCTATATTTTCATGTTAGAGCTTGTAAAGTTTCAACATAAACAAACAAACAAAACATCCTAAGGCAGAACATTTACCTTTATGGAAATACACCTTTTGTGCAAGCTTTCTCATGAAGAATTCTAATTCTGGGTTTTGTTTTCTGGTGTTCATACACAGTAGCACATATAAATACACATACATACAATATTCTTTTTAATCTTGTACTCAAAACTTCAGAAAAGTAAAAGTATGTCTGCACTACACATTGCAAAATTAAAATACAATAAATTAGCCTTCACAAAACCCCATGATGTTGCTGTGAGGTTGATTTCAGTCAGTAGTTGAAACAGTTTGATTAAAATTAGGCTGGGTATTGCAGCAGTTTGAACTGCACATATAATATGAGAAGCCTACTAATACTTTTACAGTTTATTATTTTCCTTTCCCTAGCAGCAAGGTGCACTATTGTGTTTTGTGCCAATTTTTACAGCAAATTTAATTAAAAATTTAAGTTCCTTTTGCTACGTAAGTTGGTTTCTTTGTGTTTAAGTCTGTAGTAAAATTTCTAGTTTATTCAACAACTGGATTGTAGGACAGGTGCTGGGCATCACAGCTAGGTTGAAGAATGCAAACAATATACTCAGAAAATCTTTTTAGTAAGTTTTAATCAAACCATTTGTAGCATGCTAAAATCATCTTTTTGAGAAAGATATCAGACTCCTGTTTATGAAAGATCTCTTGAACTTGAGTTATCAAAATGTGAGAAGTACTATAAATGTTCAGTAGCAGTAGAACATAAAAAGTTTGCTTTTTTTATGGTACTAGTTTAATAGAAGACACTCAGAAGGATTCCTTCCAGAAATAGGAGCTACTATGTTTGTTTTAATTTGAGGCCCTTTCCTAAAATCCCCAAAGAAGATGTGTTATCAAAGTAATTTCACTAATAAACCAATTCTCAAGTATCAGCCCAAGGAGAACTTGTGTCTAATAAAAATGCTTGTGGAGGGTTTTCTGTTTTATTTTACTTATGATAATCCAGTATGTTTGGAAGACGAATAACAGCATTAATATAGATGCTGGGTTATTTGAAAGCTAAGCTTTTTGGGCTGTTCATTATCAGACCTGACTAAATCTTTCAGAACATGAGATTCTTGTTTATTTTTCCCTATTTCAATTAGCTGCACAGTGAGATGCAGAATATCTCCACTTACAGAAGACAGAGGTTTTTGACAAAGAAATTGCAAATAATGTTTGGTGTGCCACAAGGTATCTGAGATTTGACATTCAGGTTAATGCAGAAATTCTGAAACCTCTTTGCTGTTTGGCCCATTAGAGGAACACAAACAGGTCCTCTGTCCCAGCCATGGACACATGAACAGACATATCCACTGATGGAACTTTACTACTGTTGCTTACTCAGTGTGGCATGTAGGACCTCAGAGGAAATAATCTGGGCTGCACCGTTCCTCTGCACCTTCCCCTCTAAGCCTCAGTTACTGTGAAAAGGCCAAAAAAGCTTAAAGCACAGAAATATTCCTTCCAAGAAAAATTTGTATCAGTAGAATCACTGCCATGATTCAGTTGCAATTACAAAATGGAGCAATTGCTTAATCTCTGGCTGGGCAAATGCATTACAAAGAAAACCCCACACCTTCACATTCTGAGCATCCCTCCTTTCATTCCCTCTTTTGTTCACAGTGTCTGAAAAAGCATAGGAACTTGCAGTACAGAATCTGTGACTTTCCAGGGAGGTAATATGTATTTCTAAAACTGCATATGGCCCAATTTCTTCAGCTGAGAAATTTAGGTAAAAATATTTCCTGAACCCAAAAGAGTGTTGTTAGGCAATTTCCAATAAAATAATGTCAGGAAGTCTTTTATTTTATGAAGTGTTTGAGAAAAATGGTAACAAAATATTATTATTTATTAATCAAATAACCAATTTTTTATTCATCAAAGGAAATGAACACAGAGCTCCTGTTACCTACATCATGTCTTAATTCTCTGTTTCATATCCTGGTATTTGTAATTAGGAAAATGAATATTAGTGGTTTTTCTAGGAGATGAAAATGTGCCTTATTGCAAAAATGCAACATATAATTATAATATTCACTGTAGAAATTATGCAGGATGAAAACTTGAATTAGGTACAAACCATGGTGGATCTCATATTGATAAGAATTTGCAAAAATGTATATAAAATGACTTTCAAGATAAACTTTAGTTTTCATCAACAATCATGCGTTTATGCTCAATTTCTATCTGAAATGGATTTTGTGGTGTTAAAAAATCATTTCAGCTCCAAGTGCAATTTTCCCTTTAGTGGTGACATTAATTTTGTAGATTTTTTGTACTTTCCTTATTTGTCTGTCACTTTTCATGAAATTTTGAGGAATTTAACCTTTGAGGCCTTAATGTATGAGCCACATTTGACTAAATTTGGTCAGTTGGTTCAAAAGTTATTGTAAGGGGAGGGACAACTGTTTGCTAGATGTGCAAAACAAGAAGGCACTCATACATGTTTATTTTCTAAGAAATACAATGAAAAAGAGTGACTGGTTGTTGAGCTAAGTTTTTGGTTTGTGTCATACCTAGACGTTCTCATTCCTTTTTGCTTGTTTGTTCCAGAAATGAGACATACATGTTCAGTTTGTTTGACATTAAAAAAAATATATTATTTTTATTATTAACTTGTTTATTAACTTGTGAGCTTTTCCTGTTTGCTATGCTACAATAAGTGTAGCTGTGAAACAACTTCAAAACACAGAAAGTGTTCAGGATAATACATCACCTGGTTGATTATTTTTCCTCAGCCATCACTTGCATACCCCAGACCAGTAGTAAAACTGTTGTAATGGTACTCTCAGACTAACCTTCCTTCAATGAAACAAGGAATTTCTTATACTTCATCTGAAATAAACATGAATCTTGAAGAATACCTTTTCCCAGTGAATCTGAAATGGCCATTGGGTTTGAACCAAATATGTTTAGAAATATATGGACACAAGATAGGCTTGGGAAGGACCAGTTATGGCATCAAACACACATAGGTCACCAGATTTGTCCAGTACAGTAAAAAGCAGTCAGGCAATTAAGTATCTCATTCTGAAGAGTTTCCAGTTTCCTTTCTACATATAACACATGTAAGGAGAGTTGTCCACTCTGCTTTACCTTCTTCTCAGCCACAGGTAATTTCTAATTCTTAGGAAATGGGTGGATACCACACTTTCTTTTCCTTGTCTTTTATTAAAACCATTAAGATTAGCAGAAAAAAAAAGCCTCCTCTCCCACAGCAAGGTAAACCAACAAATATATCCCCATTTTCCTCTGGATTCATTGATCAACATGATCCTGTACATGAAACAGTCTGTTTCCTCCTTTCCAGCCAATGACAATAGTGTCCCACCTAATGTTTTAATTCTTTCCTGATGTGTATATGTGGCATTTAGAGACATGATTTAGTGGTGCATTTGTCAATTTGCAGGATTGATAGCTGGACACAACAAGGTCTTTTCCACCCTAAACGATTTTATGATTCAGTGATTGCAAATGCTGGCACTCCTAGACCAAAGGAGGTGTATAAAAAACATTAGATTGCATTTTCAAAATGAAAACAGAGAACAAGAAGACAGGTAAGTGGAAACATGCAAATTGACCAGGTGTGTGGAAGGATTGAAAGCTGCAGCCCGAAGATACTGACCAGTTCACAGTTCCCAGATAATTAAAATGAAATAGACAAGAAGTGTTTTCTTTATCTGCTAAAGTATGCTATGCAGGTAACTGGTCCAACAGATGGTCAGAAACAAAATGTTATCTGTTTTCTATCTCCCTTTGTTTCTCAGAAATTGACCCAACTTGAAGGAATGAAACCCATATAGTATAGGCTCCTACTTTATCGAAAGCACCGGCTCCTTCCAAAATAACTAAGGTGGCTTCCTAAATTACAGAGCAGAAAGTATATTGACGTGTTTTAGAAGTCTTCCCCAAGGGTAAATCAATGGACCAAAAAAAGTCTAAGGTAAGACCAATGAGTTTTTGAAAAACAGTGAGATCACTAAATGGTGAGGCAGAAAGGGTTACACATACAGATAGGGTTCAGAAAACCACAAAGTCAAGAGATCCAGGGACACTGACAAGGCAAAAGGCATGCCAAGGGGAGCATGATGCTGCCCAAAACATTCTCCCCAAATTCTTTCCACTTGGTGCTCGACTCATCCCAAAGCCTGATTTTCAGCTCAGCCTACAGTTTTGGTTAGGGTTAGGGGTAGGGTTATGCCTAGGCTTAGGGTTCAGAAAACCAAAAAGCCCAATGCCCCAGTGACACTGAAAATGCAAAAGACATGCCAAAGGCAGTGTGACGCTGCCCCAACCATATTGCCTTCTCTTCTTTCTGCTCAGACAACGCATCTGCCCTGTACCAGCTTCCCGGCTCTGCCCAGGGTTTGGGTTAGGATAAGGGTAAAGCCTAGGGTTGGGGTTAAAAAAACCACAAAGCCCAGAGCCCCGGGGACACTGACAATGCAAAAGGCATGCCAAGAGGAGCACAACCCTGCCCACACCTTGTGGCATTCTGACTGTTGTGCGCAAGCTGTAGGCTACACGCCTAGTAAGGATTAGGGCTAGGGTTAGGGTTATGCCTAGGGTTAGGGTTCAGGAAACCACTAAGCCCTGAGCTCCTGGGACACTGAGGAGGTTAAAGGCATGCCAAGGGTAGTATGATACTGCTGAAACCTTGTTCCTTTGTCTTCTTTCTACTTGTCGGTTAACTCCGTCCTATTCCATTCCTGTGCCTCCTCCTCGGACTGGTGCTTGGGTTAGGTTTACGCCTAGGGTAGGGTTCATAAAATCATAAAGCCCATGGCTTCAGGAACAGTGGCAATGCAAAAGATATGCCAAGGGGAGCATGATGCTGCCCCAAAGTTTCTTCTTTAACTTCTTTCTTCTTGGACCTCGGAGCTGCCTAGCCTAGGATTAGGGTTAGCGTTAGGGTTATGTGTATGCTTAAGGTTCAGAAAACCACAAAGCCCAGAGCTCCAGGCACACTGACAAAGCTAAAGGTTTGTCAAGGGGAGCGTGACACTTCCCAAACCTCGCTCCCTGATCTTCTTTCTTCGTTGTGGCCAACTCTGCCCCCTTGCAGTATGTAGTCCACCTTGGACTAGGGCTAGGGTTTGGGTTACACCTAGGGTTACGATTCAGAAAATCACAAAGCCCAGAGCTTCAGGGACAATTTCAGTTTTAAACAGATGTCAGTGGAAGTGTGATGCTTCCCCAACCTTCCTTCCTCCACTTCTTTCTGTTTGTACCTCGCGTGTGCAGGATTCCGCCATTCCAGGTCAGCCTAGGGGGTATTAGAGATTGATCTTAATGCTTGCTATAACTGAATGATAAACTTTCTGGATATGGGTAAATAATAGAGTTTTTTTTTATTAAGCTATCTAATTCTTGCTACTATCTGATTTCTGTTATTTAATGTATTACTTATGGTCATTTGGATCTTCACATTGTATGAGTTTCATTGATATCTTTTAAATAATTTGGAATCTGGATAAACAATATTCCCTAGATTTCTTACTGGTTATCACAGAATCACTGAATTTTTAGGTTTAGAAGGGACCTCTGGAGAACATATTTTCCACTCCCCCTGCCAAGGCAGGGCCATCTAGAGCAGGTGACATAGGAATACTTTTAAGTGGGTTTGGAATTTCTCCAGAGAGGGAGACTCCACAACATGCCTGGGCAGCCTGTTCCAGTGCTCTGCCATTGTCAACATAGAAAAGTTCTTCCTCATGTTGAGGTCGACCTTCTTGTGTTTTAGTTTATGGCCATTGTTCATTCTGTTGCTGGAAACCACCAAAAAGAGTCTGGCATCATCGTCTTGACACCTGCCCTTTGACATATTCAAATGCATTAATGAGATCCCCTCTCAGTCTTTCTATTCTCCAGACTGAGCAGCTCCAGCTCCCTCAGTCTCTCCATATAAGAGCTGTGCCACACTCCTCATCATCTTTGTGGCCTATCCTGGACCCTCTCCAGTAGCTCCTTGTCTTTTTTGTGCTGAGGAGCCCAGAACTGGACAGGGCTGAGCAGTGATATGGGATCATCCTTGTTCTTGTAAAGAACTCCTATAGCTCTGGGAAGCAAGACATCAGACCTGAGTCTGTTTAACTCTGCAGCATGTATCAGGTTACACAGATAAGTTTTTTGTTAGTTGTTTTTTTTTTTTCTTTTGTTCCACATTATTCCAAAACTTCAGCATCAACAAGATCTTCTGATAAGTCCTGCATAGAAAAGGGGGTATGTGGTAGACAGTGGTCATGCTTCATGTTAGGGTGAGGGAAAGAAGCCTCTCCCAGGATGCCTGTTTGGTTATGGTAATGTACCCCAGTTCTGATTCCCTGGTTGGCTCTCAGTGTTAGCCACATCCCTATACTTAAGATCAACCAGCCATGTGCTCGGGGTTATTTGCCTCTGGAACCCTTCATGAGCTAAAGCATTAAACTGCTGCTTGTGGAACTCTATGCAAGCACCCTCCTCTGCTTCTTGCTGTTGGATACATATTACTGAAGCTATCCTTGCATCTGTGTGATCATGAGTATGAGCCACAGAACTGAAAGGGATTCAGTAACAGGGGTATTTTGGAGAATTCTTCCTATCTTTCTCCACAGGGAATAAAGATGGAAAACATGTCCTGAGTTTTCCTACTATAACTTTGTATCTTTGAACATTCCTTCTATATTTGGTTACTTATAGGCCCTACAGGTGCTTTGGCAGCTTTCCTGTTCCCTATGTTTTTAAAATAGGGTTTATTAATTTTATGTCTTTTGGACATTTTCACTCAAACTCTTCCTTCTCTTCCTTTGTGCTCTTAATTTTCTTCTATTTTGTTCAGTATAGCATCTTAAGTCTTCATGGAAGTCTGCCATACCACTAAAAGGATTCACATGAATTTCAGTTCTACAGGGACAGATGCTCTAAATAAATTCTTTTGCTGCTACTGTGTAAAGGAAGCTGGCAAAAACTGCTGCAGGAAAAGTACAGACTCTCCTCCACTAACACTTCAGCTGTTAGAAAGAATTATGGATAAGAAACTGGTATTTGCATGGCTGAGGAGCAATGACTGATTAATCTGCAATCCATATGTTGGGGAAAGTCGGGATGGAGTTGGTCATTGGGGTACAAGAACTCTTGGTGTATGAACCAGAACCAGCTTACTTACATTCTGAACACTTGACACCTCTGTAGCTGTGACACATTCATGGTGTGGAGGGTAAGAAGACATTAAAAATTGAAAGGACGGATCCATCACAGTCTCACATTTAATCAATGCTTTAGTCAACCTTTTGACTTTAAATATCTCATTTATTATTTTGAAATTTTAGCACTGGACTGGTCCAAGGGCTGCAGCAGGAGCTATCCCCTGCTTGATTTTTTCAAGGGCTTGTTGCTTACATATATACTTAGTTGACAGAACAACAATCTGATCCCAGAAACTATTTAAATATTGTTTGGTTGTTTCTTGTTTGCTGTTTGCTTGTTTTCTTCCTTAGTTATATATTTCTTCCCTAATTATTTTGTCTTTCTGAATCTGCAGTATGTTTTTTTTTTTCATTCTAGTCATTGTGCAATGCCAATTTCATAATTTTGTGTAGGTTTGAAAATTATTTTTTTCACTGTTCATAGTAGTTAATTATGGTCATATTTTATTATTTTAAATATAATTAATAAAATATAACATAAAGAAGAATTAACTTTTTTTTTTCCTGATATGAAGACCTGATGACCAGACCTTGGGAAAACACAAGGGGGAGCACAAGGCAGGGCAGAAAATGTTTTTCAATGGCATATATTGTTGTGAGACAATGAAATCTGAATATTGCCTATCCTGATCCCCACTGGGATGCCTGAGTCCACAGAATGATTCTAATTGAATTTTCTCTGCCTAAATGGAGTATGCCCTGCTGTGAACCTGCTTTGAGCATGATGACAAGATGGGACGTCTCAGAGCATCACTTCTGTGAGACCCAGGGCCTTCCTTCTATTACCTCTATTATCTAAACAAATAACCTTGGACAAATCAATTTACATTAATCCAACCTCATGGTTTAAACCTCTCTCCTTTCCTTTAAAATGTCTCAATCAAGTTTCAAGTAAAATTTCTTGAACATTTATCTCCTAAAATGTGCCTGTGTATTAAAAGAGAGATCTGTAATATTATTATTAAAAATATACAGATGTTTAAAAGGGTAAACTAATTCATGGGTCATAGCAAGTTCTTTCTGCTTTCTAACACTGAGCACAGAATCCCTTTGGAACACTTGTGTTTTTATTTATGCTAAAATGAGTTGGTTAGTGAGATTAATCTTGGATTTTTACTGTTTTCTTATTTCATTAAGCACATGAAGAATTTAGTATTTCAACATTTTGCTGTATAAAATTAAAAATCTGCACTCACAGTGAGTTTCAGTCATGTTCACTGCAGTAAGCACACAGGATTATTTCTCTGTGGTGCTTCCTATGTAAATGCACTTGAAGTAGAGAGCAGTATGAACAATGGTTCTTCAAATTTATGGGGAAGTTTTTTGAAACTTGATGAATTTCATTACTCCAGTAGCTCATATGATATTTTCAAGTCTTACTCTTTTTTTAATCTATAAAGAATTTTATCTAGAAATTTGTCTAATGTAGCTTTCTCTTATTTCGGAAATGACAGATCAGTGCATGATTATTTTCACACAGCCTGAGTTAATCCATAATCCTCTGTTTGTGTAATAATTCTTGTTCTTTATAGAAGTTACAAGAGCTTTATGCATAAGAATAGCCTTGTTGTCTAGTTAAGCTCTTGGGTATAGTATATTTTAGCTGTTTTTCTTCTGATTTCATATTCAGTGAGTAGAGAGTAGGCACTGACAAGGGACACAAGAATCCTTCTCTCATCCAGGCTGATCAGCCCTAAGTCACTCAGCCTTTGTTCATAGGAGGAGGTGTTACAGCCCTCTGACCATTTTTATTGCTGTTCTCTGGACACACATGGTTGTTTTATACTTTTTGAGTTAGAGCAAAGAAATTGTAGCCTTATCTGTGTTACAGACACAACAGAAGTTCAAAGATTCTCTAAAACGTGAAAAATTGAATCTGTCATTGCAGTATTTGTATTCTTACACCACTTTTTATCACTCCTGCAAAAGGAAGGAAGTATTCTTCAGTTAAAACCAAGGGACCCATGGTTGAAAATTTCTTATTAGCTTCAAGTTTTTCTGTTATCCCTAGGCAGTTTAGCTCTCTTCATATTTTGTCAGAGTGGCACTGCTCTTCAGAGACCCTTCTTCCCTATCCTCAAGCACTGATTCTGGATTGCATGGGGCAATCAGCACCCCAAATACATTTGTCCTGTGTTCTGGTGCAAAGATAAACCCTGAAAACCCCACTGAAAACCTCCTGGAAATAACCCAGTAGTTAGAGATAGCTCATGGAGTGAGAATTATCCCAGCTGGATGAGCTGTGGTCACCTTACCCTCACCAGACCTGGTGGTGTCATGGCTCAATAGCTTCATATATATCTTGCTCTAGTAGCTCTGCACAGCATTTCAGGCTGCAGTGCAGGCATTAGACAAAATTATTATCATAAAACCCTCAGCTGATTCCTTTGTGCTGCACTCTAGTCTCCATAGGGAAAGCTTTATCACTTCCCTCACAATTTAATTGTATCCATTCTACAGCTGGTAGCAAGATGTCCAAACCAATGACATGACTTGACAAGCCTTTTGAAAGATTCCAGTGACTGGGTTGTATCTATTGATGTGAGAGAGAAAAAAAATGAGAGAAATGAGAAGAAAAAGTAAAAAGTTTCTTCCCATGCACTTTTCTCCCCAGCGAAGCAAAAAGGTGGGGATTGTATAACCTCTCTGTTTCATGCCTGTTTATGCAGTAAATCTATATCAGTAGGAGATTTATTAATTTAACTGTGGTCTTGCATATAAGAATGATATGGGCAGTCTCAGAACATATTTATTAATCTAATAGAGGGATTTATTGGAAATGTCTGATACCCGTATTTCTAAACCATAGTTTAGATCATATTTTCTTCCTTAATATTGATAGCATTTTCCCCATCTTTCTATTTAAAAAAGACATATCTCTATAGACTCAATCAAAAAAAAAAACAACAAAACAAACCCTCTTTAGCTGGATGACATAATTTGGCAATCAGCAAATTAGAACAGCATGTCGCTTCTGATGAAAAATTTTAAATGTGTCTCATAACTCTGCTGCTGAAGTTTAGTTAAATACATAACCTTTATTTGAACTTATCTCATTAATCATGGGGAAAAATGTAGCTATTTCACATATGGGACTATGGAAAAAGATAGCATGGTCATTTACCACTGTGGAGTGCTCACACCCCAAAGAGGTAAGATAATTTCTGCAGGGAGAGTTGACTAGGCACAGGTTAAATACCCACATTGGCTTTCCCCTGGAAAGTTTATGAAAATGACTTCTTTTTTTCCCCTTGAAAAATTATTAAAAGTTCACCTTATTAGAGGCTGTTACAAGCTGTTAATAATAGCTCAATTTTTGCAGGATTTTTTCTCTTCAACATGACATCAGTTTACTATGAGGCACCCCAAAATTGTCTTCATTTGCCGTCACTCCCTCATTTTTCTTGTACTTAAATCTGCAGCCTTCAGCTTTACACAGACAACTAACTAGTTTCTCAGGCAGGATGTTTCTACCCATGTTGATATCCCACTAACTCATTCTTGTCTTGTCCCAAGTTTTGCAGCATCCACCAGCCACTGTTTATCTGACTTTTGCCAACTTTTTGTTCCTGAGTATGAGAGGCTGGCTCATTGCTAGATGCTGTGACCCTAAAGAAAGCAATGCCCCCTGAGTTCAAAAAATGACCCTATGCTACTGAAGCACTCTATACAAACCCTCTCTTGAGGGACAAGCACAGCACAATGTTACATTGAAATGTTGTCATTTCCTTCCACCAAAAAATACAGGTCCAGGATTCTCCTAACAAATCAAATCCCCAGCTCAGTCCACTCTGACATATGTGGAGATTAAATTTCTTCTTCCTGATGTTGTGGGAGTTTGGGAAATTAACATTCAAAGCTTTTACTTCCAAGAGGAGTGGTGTGCCTGTCAATTTCAAATGATGACATGTGTGATAAGACTGTGATCTTACTGAGTTTTCTTGGGAAACCAAAGCAAATGTATTTTAGATATATACACTTTAATCATCTTCTCAGGGAACCACTCGTATGCTGCCGTCCATCTGTGTGGACTGTGTCTTTCAGACTGTGTATTTCGCCCGTAGGTAAGACATGAGACTATGCAAATATGATAAGTAGAAAGTGCTGCATGTTACTACCACTTCCTTCATTTTGGGGTGGGTTTTTTTCTGTTTAAGAGTTCTGCTGTTGCAAATTTCTCAAAAAAACTTGTAGTACCTTGACCACCAAGCTCTCTAAGTCCAAAACACAATCATAGATGGATTGAGGTTGGAAAGGGCCCTTAAGGCCGTAGAATCCAACTGTCAGCCTAACACTGCCGAGTCCCTAAGTGCAACATCTACATGTTTAAATACCTTCTGGGATGGTGATTCAACCACTTCACTGGGCATCCCATTCTTTTGCTTGATAACACTTCCAGGGATGAAATTTTTCATAGCGTCCAATCTAAACATCCCCTGGGGCAATTTGAAGCCATTTCCTCCTGTACTATCTCTAGTACTAGAAAGGACCAGTACAAGTACTTGAAAGATAAGTCTTTTGGATATGAATCTCCTTTTTCCAATTCCTAAGTAAACTGTATGTTAGCAACAAATGAGGCCTGTGTATCACTGTAGACTAGAAAGATAGGAACAAAGTCTTGACTATGAATCATCATCTGAATGCTTTAGCCAAGATTTGGGGTCTTCTGCAGGAATTGCAGACTCAGTTCCAATGAGCATCTGGAAAGCAAGGGTTCAATGCCTAAATGTCTCTCATTCCAGATGAGTGATAGAATTTACAAGGCTATGTAGTCAACATCTTTCCTTTGGTCTCAGTGAATGTAGAAATACTGAGGTAACATGGCAGAGTCCCAGTGAGGCAGGGAATACTATCTACAGTAGACCCCTGGGATGGAAATTCAAATCTGTCCTCTAAAATGCAGAGAATGCACTTTGAAGTCAGGGACTCCAACATCTCTGGTGACTGTTTGCAGCATGAGTATTCAGCAGCTCTAGGACTGTGCTTTCTTTTGCTCTCTGCAGATGAAGGGTTTAGTATAATTCCCACTTATTAAAAAAAAAAAAAAATTGTGGAAGTAGCTGCCTTTTTTTTTCTTTTTTTTTTTTTGGTTTTCAAGACAAGAATCTTACATGATCATGCATGACCATGACACCCTTGCATGCTACTTCTGGAACCTAGGAGGCAATTCTCAGTTTCTAGATAACACCTCCTTGCCTTCCTTCCCCTGCCCCCTCTTCCCCTTTCTTGTCAGCCTGAAAAAAATCAGACTAATGTGCTACAGCAGAATATTTAAGCTAAAACATGAATGAGTCTGACAGGTTTGAGACAGATGCTGCCTTCACAGACTGCCTGGGCAGGTGTGTATCCATAAAGCACCTGAAGGCCTCCTACTGAGAACCACCCATATGTCTTGTTGCAGGGATCAGTGATAGTCTCTGATTTGTTTTCAATGTGTTTCTTCTGCATATTAATACCAAATTCAAAATAATAGTAAATATATCACCACAAGGTGATGTTCTTCTCCTGCCTCACAAACACAATCAGGTTCCTGTTCTGCCATGTCCTGCATATTCACTGAGTGCCGGGCACCAAAGCTGATAGCAAGCAAGGCTAAACCATTGAGGGCTGCCAGAGGGTTTGCAATGCATCAATGACTTCCAAGAGTGCTCTGAAACATCACTGTGAGCCCAGAGCTGGTGACTGCAATGTGCACATCCCAGGAGCCTCTGGAAGTGGTTTATACTTAAACCTGTTCAAGCTGTCTAAATAAAATCAGGAGTGTGGGCAGAAGGTGGTGTTACCTGCAGATTTTCAAAGTTAGAACAAGCTGAGAAAGACTGGTGGTGAATGGTTTGTATCAGCATGGGCAGGGGTTCCAGTGTGCAGCAGAAATGTGCTGGCTTCACCATCATTCCCCATTTGTCAAGACCTGTAGAATTTGGCTGCCATAGCTGTTTTGACAGAGCTGCTCAAGCCCACCTCACAGCTGCCTGGAGTAATGATAGAAACTGTGTTTATCCAAAACAACACATTTCTAGCTTTTAGAACATCAAATTCCACTTTCCCCCCCTCTTTTTACCATGCGAGGAATCAAAAAGAACAGTGGTGCCTTATAGAAGCCTTTAATATAAATTGAATTGTACCTATTAGAAGAGAGTGGGATGGGGACATTTCTTTCCTTGCAATTGAAATGATTCAGAGAAGTGAAAAAGGATATAGAGATTTTTTGAAGTTTCTAAGTAATTTGAATATATGGAGTATTAGAAGGCCATGTGCAAATAAATGCAAGGCTATATGGCTAATTTCAGAAGCCCAAGATGGTTTTCCAAAACTCACGAAAATTATTTAAAATCATTCATAAAAATCTCTTGCAATAAACAGCACTGCATATGTGATGCCGAAGAGAGATACCTGAAAGCTGAAAATCACTTCCCAAACACACCTCATACTTTGAGTTCCTTCCAGTCTTGTTGTGGATTTAGAAAGATAATTCAGACAAGACAAGTCTGATATATTACTCTAGTTTATTCCCGTTTCACCCACTACAACAAGTGGAATAAAAGGCTAAATTGTGGTGATGAAGTTAAAGGAGTTGTGTCTCATTTCCACTCTCTGAGATGTTCTGTCTAGTGCAGGAACTCCTTGAAAGGGAGGATTTAATTAGGGACCTTTCTGCAGGAGTCTAGGATGCATATTGGCTGTGAAGTATAAATTCTTCAGAAAGAAAGTTCCACACTTTGAGAAATATTTGTTTTATTGTTTACTCTTCTTGTAGTGACCTTTTGATATCTTTTCCTCTTTGCGAATAGTGTTTGGGTAATCTTTCAACATATTATGCTAAACCACTGCAGGTTATAAAGAACATGCTAGATGAACATTGATTTTTCTGTTAGTGATCTTAAGAATGGAGAAATTAATTAGCAAACAGTGGGATTTGTCTGCTCTACACCTCCTGCCCACTCAGCTTTGAAAATGGCTATCAGGTGAAATTGTTAATTAGTCAGAAGACAGGAAAAGCACTGAATGAATGTACAGGACCATATTTCTTGTCAGAAATATTTCCTTTTGGATACAAAATGTGGCTTATAAAAAGTTATTTCAACATTTAAAGCCTCTGTGCTAGCCAAGTGCACAATCTAAAAGGAAATGCAAAAGGTATATTAATTTAGGAATTAGCATAGTTCAAAACCTAAAAACAGTTGACTATTTAATGAGTTGGTCTTGGGCTTCCAAAAATAAAAAAAAGCAAGTCATATGTGAAACATGTATCTGTGACCATGACTTGTGTGGTTACTGGCTCTCTGGGTTGAGTTTTGTTTATATGGTAGTATGCAAGTACCTGAAGAATATACACTTCATTCTGCCTTTGAACCCAGCAAAAGCTGATGCTCTGTGTCCCAAGCCAGGGCCGCACAGAGAACCTTTTGCATGTGAGAGGAAGAGGCAGTCTCCCTCCAAATGCAAGGCATGGCGGCTTCCACATACCCTGTTACAGTGAATTTAAGTAAGAAAAAGTGAGAGGGAACTGCAGTAGTGTGTGTATGGGGCTCCAGCAATGAAAGAAGATGGTAAAAAGAGGTAAGAACAAGAACTTCACTATTTTTGCCTCTTCTGTCACAGGAACGCTGAAAATGCTTTTTAGAACTGGCCACAGAGGCAAATTAGGAGAGGCAATACTTAATTGGTGAATCATTGAACAACAGAGTTGAACAGTTCAACGTAATGAAGAGTAGATATTTTGAAGAAATATATTCTATATTCTTCGAAGATGCTGAGAATATAAATATTGAAATAAATTTCTCTCTGTCTTTATGCCAATTAGGTGGCAGTTGAATCACGCCTTTAAAATACCTCTGTTGCGGGCAGAAGTAACAACAGCATACCCTGTTTTAGTCTCTCTGTGGATCCAGCCCAAATGCTACAATTCTTATTCACACTGAATAGTACCTGTTCACCTGAAAGAACTAATTTGAAGCAGACTTTCTCCGTGGGATAGCTGTAGTAAAAATAGGAAAAAGTAAAATACAAAGAAAATTCATTTGTGGTAGTTAAAAAAAAAAGGTAGTAGGTTTAAAACAGTGAAATAAATTAGGATTTATATTTAGTTAACAATGAGTTATCACAAACCATTCCCATATATTTCCTGATGGTTTACCATTACATAACCTGCTGTATATTTATAATGTACATCTGGCATACTGTACTTCTATTCAGATCACTTTAATTAAACCAGCCTCCAAGCTCCCATATAAAACAATGGAAGTTCTGAAATGCAGGAAAACAGCAGAATGAATTCATGAATAGCCCTGTATGTGAAGGCAGGCAATCTCCAGATTAGTGTGGTGGTTTCCTGTTGTTAACACCATAAACCTGTTGAACTCTCTTAGCCCAGTCACTGCAGCTACTGCAGAAAAGATGAACCAGATGAGAAAAGATAAATAGATTTTTTAGATTGGAAAGTAAAAAAGAAAAGAAAAATAGAAAAACGTAGCTTTGAGGGCTTGAAAAAAACTGCAGTGCTTTGGAACTCTTACTAAAATTACAGCATCTGTGTTCCCTCTCAAAGACAAAAAATGCCTAAATCAAGTAATCAGTAATAGGCAGGAGAAGCCGATGTTGAAACAATTTCTAAAAGATATTTTATAACACAGATTTAATTTTCAGAAAACATCTTCTTTCGTCACCAGTCTCAGAGAGACTGAGAAGTTCCCAGTAGGCAGAGCTCTTTCCATGAGGACTTCAATTATATGTATTTAAAAATAAATGATACTGCAGTGTTTGGGTGCAGAGGGTTATTTCTAGCCTCCAAAAATCTTGATATCCTAACAAGCTATTTAAATGCTCAAGCAATTAACAGAGATTACTTTCAAAAACAACAGGATTGATATAATTCATTATTTTAGACCTTGTTGTGGGCTTCCAACAAATTCTCAGTATGGATAAGAATCCTTGTAAAGGCAAATAATTCTTCTGATCAAGGGTTCAGTTTTTTCAGCTACTTTTAATGAATGCTGCAAAATATGTCAACAGTCAGAAGAGCATTAACATAAGATAGCAACATTTAATATATATATATTTATCTTTATATTAAAGTAGAGCATTAGCATATCCTATTGTAACCTTAATAGAACAATTTTATAATGCCAGCTCATAGGATGATTCAGACTGGAAGGAACCTTCCAAGGATCCTAATCCAGCCTCGTGATAAAAGCTGGTCAGACCATGAAATTGATAGTTCCTCCAGTCAGCTATCTGGAAATAAACAACCAGAAAACAGCAGAAAACTTCTTACACTCCTTGGACACAGTGTAGCTTAGTGGTTTTAAAATGTTGGTCAGCATCCTTTTGATGGCAATTACTTAATTCAGCTGAAAGTGGAATTAATTAGTAAAGGTTGTATTGCCTAATTAGTGAACACAAAGTGTTCCTTAAACCATCAAACGAGTTCTTCGTATGAATGCAGACTCTATGAACTACTTGATATGTAACAGATCCAGACTGTAACATCTGTTTACAGTACATTCTCTGTCAAATGCTTTGCCAAATGGTGCAGTTCTCATTTTTACCTCTCTTTGCACCTTTTTGTCCTGTCCTTCCATTCTGGGAGAGTGTCCTAAACACAAGGCCATAGACATGAAATTTTGGTTTCTGATCTCTTAAACAGAAAGGGCTAATTTCACCATATAAATTATTTGCGGTGCTTAATATGACCGATGTAAATAGCTCCATAAGCCACAGGGGAGGGAAGGTTCTCTTTTTTCCTGCTGCTTCTGTTCTTCAGAGAGAGACTGAAGTTTTAGACATTATGAAGATTATCCAAAATGACATTAGTCTAGTCACAATTGTAGCAAAATCCTCCTGTGTTATACAAATTAATTTGCTGTGAAAACCTGTATAAAGAGATTCTGAACAAATACAGGACTACTGAAATATTACTTTGCATTGTACCAATAACATTTTTAATTAAGATTTAGGATGGGGAGTTTCTATTTCTGCTTCTGCAGTCCTTCTCTGCAGAGCAATGATATCTCTTTTGTTTAAAGATTCACGAGTTAGAGCATTATTTCATTGTAGATTACAGGATATAAGAATTAACGACATTAATTCCAAAGGGAAATAATTTTAAGGTAATGATTTAATATTCATGTAAGGCAAGAGTCTGTATGGCTGTGTAGAGATGTAAAGTACAGAGGAAGAGAAGGGAGGGAGGAATGGAATAAAAAGCAGGAGGCCAAGAATTAGGATGCTATCCCCATATATAAACACACAAGGCAACACAGATGGAGCAACAGACAGACAGACATCCAAATGCCTTGCCCCTGCAGTGACCAGCTGAGAGTGGCTGAAATAGGAGGCAAATACTGTGTTCTGCTGCCAGTTAGAGACCTGCAGGAGTTCTCCTTGTGGTGCTCTGTTCCCCAAACTGCTTTTGTGGACTCACTCCTCATGGCATGGGCATGGTACTTCCTATTGTTACCTCATGAAGAGAATGACTGCAACTGCAGCAAAGAAATTGTGGCTATGCACAGCAAAATTTGAATTTTCTATGATGGTACTTGTCTTGTAATTCACAAGTCAAGTTTATGATGGAATTGCGAGCTTCTCTAATTCCTGGGGAAAAAATCAACACATCGATATCCAACAGGATACTATGATGGTCATTTTAATTTACTTTGAAATTCAAGTTCTAACATTGGTTACTGCTCTAATTTTAATGTTCAAAAGGCACTCAAAAGCAGGATAAAAAATGTTGATGTGTGAGTCAAAATGGTACACACATCCCTCAGTGCTGCTTGGTCATCCTGCCAGGTATTCATCAACCACAGCAAAGAGATGCCTTCATATCCTTTGTATACACAAACTTTGAAACTGCATCAGAGGAGACATGACTGTGTTACTAAAGTGAATTCATGAGTCTGTATGGGCTTCTAATCAATGGAGCTAATCAGTGATATATCCTGGAATAAGAGAAACGGGTCCACTTGAGAGAATGGCAGCCACAACACCACGAGTCCCAGAAGTCACCACTGATGTACCGAAACAACAAGAGAATACAGAGGATGAAAAACAATGCCCAGGTCTGCAAAAATAAGTGACTCTGCCATCTGCAGTAAAGAATACTAGGGGAGTTCTTTAGATGAACAAACAGTATAGCCCATCTGCAGACACTACAGTGCACTTCAGAGTTTAGGGGAAGTGGGCATGAGAAAAGCAGCTGGATGAATGGAGACCGGGACAGAAGCCGCCAGTGGCCAATTATTAGCCACTAACAGAGAAAAGCAAAAAAGACACACTTGCAGTGTACTGCAGCCTTTCAAACAGTGCACCACTAATCCTGCTGTTTTCTCCAGGTATTAGTCTTTCTGTTTTCACAGGGAAAAGAAATCAAGAAAAACATAGAAAGGATCATGTGTTAGTTATGGCCATGTAGGGAACTGGAAGTTCCCTTGTGGACATATCAGTTAACTTAATATAACTGGAGATTAGGTATCCAAATTCCTTAAGATGTTTGAACGATTTAGTTACTCCATTAATCAGGCTAGGAGAGGATAGGATGTACTTTCTTCCATGCAAAGAACCATAGGAGAATTTTCTGTGATTGACACAAAATCTTAGCTGTTAGATACTGAGAAAGGTTTCTTTGGTTCATTGTTTATTTGATGAAAATTGGAGCTTTAGAGGAAAGAAAAGAATGTGAAGTCGCACATTGTGTTCTGACATCTGTAAAATAAATTACCTTGATTTTTGAGGTGGTTCTTCATTTCAATATCTCCTGAATTTAATGTATAAAAAAGAAAATAAGTAATTTTGCACATATAGATGTGCTAAAAAGATATGACGTTTTTATGGATTGATGGTCTCATGAGGTTTTTGAGGTCTGAAAGACCAGTAAAGCATAATGTACGGTGTGGATCTTCTAGCTGTTTTCTTGCCTCCACCCACAAGCACAGAATGGGACAAATATCTCAGATATTTTAATCTAAGATTAGCCTTTGACTCTAGAAGAAAGAAATATACATGTTTGCCAGGGAAGTAAGATTTCACTGTAGAAACTAGCTAATTAGCTAATTTTAAGTTGTCAACAAAGTACCAAAGTGTGAGTAGCATCCCAGGGATGTTTTGCTGCATGATTTGATTTCCACTAAAATTGTCAATCAGTAGCAATGACTATAAAGATTTATATTTTATTTTGCATTAAGGCTTTGCTAGAGAAGAGACCTTATTTCTTAGAACTATATTTGGATTAGCTCTTCTGTGATCATGCTGAACTGCATGAAATTCATTAAATACTTTAGCATGTGAGGAATTGTTACAGCTGACAGGAGATGCTGCATAAAAATCAAGCAAAAGGGATCAGTTGAACACAGCTGTGAAAGGAAGCAAATGTATTTAAAGCAACTATTTTATTGCAATGTGTTCCTCCTTATTTTAATTGGTTTTTATTGTTTTACCAAGTACCTTTTGCTACATGAAGTGATTGTTAAAAACTTGAAAATGTTGCAATCACCATTGTATATCCTAAGATGTTATGCTATTGAAAAGCCCCACAGCCAATTATATATTTTGCAAAAAGTACATTTGATATTAGATTGTTTGGTTATTTGCTCATTACAGACTCACCCACATTCCCAAACATGTTAAAAATCCAAACTGAGGTTGGCCACAAATTACCTAATTTGAGACAATTAATTCACTGAGCTTTTAGGATATGTTCACAGTTTTTCTTCTGTCTCTATTTTAACATTTTGAGTCACTAAAGCTCCATGTTGAAAAGGTCTAATACCTGTGGTTTACAGTCATCTGTTACCCATTCATTAGAGGGGCTTCTCTGAACCACTCCTATCCTGCCCAAAAGTGAGGTTTGAGAAACAACCCACATATAAAACAATTGCAGTCAACAAAACAACCAACCCCATTGTTCTCTGCAGGGATTTGCTCCAAAAAGTACAACTGGAATTATTTAGAAAACTGAATAACTGCAAGATGGAGTCAGAAGCATACTGGCAATACTTTGATAAATCATCTTATTTGTTCTCTGCTTGCCTTTAAAAATATCTTTCCATTAAAAATATTTGTGAGACAATATCAGTAAAAATTGCATATAGCAACATTTCAGTGGAAGAATGAGTTTATTACTTAACTTCTGTGGGCTACTGTAATTCTGAAATGTTCAACATGGGATTTTGCATGAATGAAAATCTTTCTATTTGGACACAGTGATGTGTAACTTCACAACTGACACATTTTTCCCATCTTGCTTGTATGCAAGTTATGCAGCATTTCTCATGTTACACCAGCACAGTAAAAAGACAACATTCCTGATAGTGTTACTGACATTTACAAAAACTTAGTCCATGCTCTGCATGTCAGCAGGTCAGAACCTGGCTTCACAAGATCACCATGAGCAAGAAGTGTATGCTCTTGGCCATATTTTGAAGGAGACAGCTATCTCTACAACTCCATTTCAGAGGGTTGGTATGAGAGGTTGTTATCCACAAGGAATAAAAAAGGGCAAAACTTCCACTATCTTTCAAGACCAGAATTTTCCACAGAATTTAGTTTCAGTGATGACACTGGTTCACACATAGTTGCCAGTAGCAATTAGAGAGTCAAGACAGGTCAGTCTTTATCACACAGCAATATCTGAGAGACTTTTCCTTCCTAGTCTAATTCTAGTAAGCCAGAAAGATAACAGTTATCACAAGATGAGGTTAGCAAAGTCATTTAGATTACAGTTTTCAAACTTGAGAGACCAAAATCAAGTACTAAATGCATATTTAGCGACCAAATTAGCCACAGGGTGCTTTTAAGTCTGTATCAGTGAGAGATACCAGTCAAAGCTAATGATTTAGCTGCCTAAAAGAGATGGAATTGCTAGCTGGGAAAACAATGTTTTGTATGGCTGTTTGGAAAAATTAAGTATTAGGGAATTAGTGCTTGTCTTTAAAGAGGTGATGATGAGAAAAAACCTCTTGACTGATGCTCATATCAGTTATCAACTCTCTTGATCTGAAAGCAAAGGATTGTCTGGAGTATATTTCAATAACATGACTTAAGCATGGCAGGTAAAGCAATTATAAAATTTTGGGAGTGAGCAAGTGAAAATACCCACTCTGTTTCTAAGCACATGACAAAAGCAACTTGCTATCATTGAATATGCCTTTTTAAAAAGTTAGGTTTCTTTATTTTCAGAAGTTACTTAATTAACACTGATGTCTACGGCACACATGAAGTAATTAATTTCATCTGTAATTTCATTGTGAATTTCACTTCATGAAATTATTTTGTGTGGCAACAATCTATGCTGGAATGACAGAAGTGTATCCCAGAGTGGGGCACTTATTCTCTTTAATTAGAGACCCTCGTGCAGGAAAGCTGCAATGTGTAAGAAAATTAAAAGTGCACATGGATGTGCAACATGATGAGTGGAGCTGATAAATCTACAAGGATCTCTCTTTGCTTCCAAGTCTTTTTTTCTTCACTTTTGCTAGTAAAGCTTCATAACTAAAGAAAACAAATATTCACATGTTCCTTTCAGTATTGTTAATCTCATAGGAGAATTTTATGATTGAAACTACACATTAAATTACAGATATAAAAATATGTTCTTTTATTTTTTAGTGGTGCAGTCTAGAAATTTTACCTTTGCACATTTTATCTTCTCACAGTAAATTAAGAAGATGGTAACTCCGACATTTCACTTCCTTCCCCCCCAATAAACTTCAAACAAAAAGTGATCATGCGTTTAAAGTAATCTCCTCATTCAGAGTCTTCCAATATAAAAACTTGATCAAGCACTCTCAAATAGAAAGGTCAGTTTTCTAATACAAAAAATTTCAAACTCAGGGTGCCATAAATGGTACCTGAGAATGGAAGACCTTAATATACTGTAGTCAGTGACAAATATCAAATATCAGTGACAAAAATCAATAAGGTACTAAAATACCTAGTTCCAAATCAAATAGGAATAACATTTTAAGTCACAGATGTCTATATTTTAATATATAATATATATATACACACAGAGTAAATAATACTGATAAAATCTAAGTAGGTCTGACTTAAAAAATTTAAGTCAAGACCCCCCCAAAGATTTGAGTACAAGTGTACAATTATCTATCTATTAAATAAAAAAAACCCCAACCCTACAAAAGATGTAGTGCACAGATACAGACAAATGAGGCTGATAAAAAATAGTAAATTGATGTTATTTCTGTTATTTGGAAACAATTAGATAAACAGAAAGAGCAGCAACACAGAAAGTAATTTCCTGTTCCTTCAATGGTCATTACTTGGGACAGAAAGTACCAGAAAGGAGGAAGACTTTCTCAAGTTTGGGATTATTCAGAAAATAATGCACTCACATCATGCAGCAAATAATACAGACCTCAGCACAACTAAACTGATATCCAGAGTAGATAGATACAGTAAAGAATTATTAACATGGGACTAGCTGTACGAAGGAGAGTTTAGAAAACAAAAAGAGGACAGCAGAGCAATTTATATAAATACATAAAACTAGATATATATTTAAAAATATACATATATTTACATATCCATATAATTACACACAGACACACTGGTATACAAGAATAGAATTGGTAAACAAGAAATAGATTTTAGTTTAATGTGAAATATAATAGTTTTCATTTACAAAAAGTAAGACAACTGGAAAGGAGAAATGCCCATTAGGAGCTGGAGGATAAAATAGCATACATTTTTAACTCTTGGGCAGAAAGACCTCATCAGAAAGATTTGTGAATTCCTTGCTTTATCATGAAGCAGAGAAAACGTGTAAAGCAAACACTGAATTTATAAGTTAGCAAATCACACCTTTTGATCTACAGAATGTGGCGACAAATAGTTTCAAACGTAAAGTATCCCAAATCGGATCTATTCTAACACTATACTGACAGCAAAAATGCCACAGCACAAAGGTTCTGAAGGCCATTGATTTCTGGTCTTCTCATGGGTTTCAGAGAGAAGTTGAGAGAACACTGTAATGTCCATGGTAGTAGGGGGCAAGGGGGTTGGCTGTGGGACTGAAAAGACTCATTAGATTAACCCAGAAGCTGAAGGCATACAGAAGGAATAGGACAGAGAATTACACTGGTTTTATATAAAATTAAAATTTGATCCTGAAATGTCTTGGGATTTATTTAAGGAATCCAAAATATCCCTTTTAGGGTTGTTGCATTTGAGAAACTGAAAGGCCATACGTGGTATGGAAAATAGGAAAAAGAAACATGGTACTTAAATTAAAAATAGGGTGATAGAAACATAGAGAGTTATGGACTGCTCAATTTAAAAACTCCATCCTGGAATAACAAATGAAACTGTTTACCTGCAAGAAACCAAGGAGATGAGTTCAGCAGTCAACATGGGTTACTTAACTACAAATCGGGTCAAGCACATGTAATTTTATTCTATGACAAAGAAGCATAATATGGACAGAGTAGAAGATAGATATCTTAACTTTAGACTTAATAAAATCTTAACTGTGATACTGTATGTCATGGTATAAGAAAACAGTCTCTTATTAAGTGTATTTTAGGATAGTGTAAAACCAATAGGAAAATCTTTGACAAGTAGTATTTGTTACTGGGAAGCACTGACTATGATTCTGCATATGACTGTCAGGATTTGGCACCTTTTTTTTTTTTTTGTTTTTTTGTTAAGGACCTGAATAATGGAAAGGGAGTAGTAATTACATCTGTAGGTGATGCTGAGATGGAAAGTACCATATTATACTGATGGATGGGATTTCATTTCAAAAGGATCTTGACAGATTGAAAGCATGGTCTGAAGAAAAACAAAATGCAGTTCAAGAGGCACAAGTAAAACAGTGCAGATAGACAGGCCTAATTAGCCAAACAAATTCAGGATCTAGAAAAACTGGTTGAGCAACAGGCCAATAGACAGGGATTTAAAGGTATTAGTGGATCACAAGTGGAACACAAGTCAATAATGTCATGCTGTTGAGAAAAAGATAAGCACTATCCTGGGAAGATTAAAAGGAGCACAGCGAACAAACACATGGTATAGCTTTCTGCTCTGCTCAGTATTTGTAAGCATCCAGGGGGAGTCCTGTGTGGGGCATTTTTGACAGAAGTGTGGGAGAGTCTGCAGGAGAAAAAAGAGAACAGTCAGAGATCTGAAAAGCAGATCCTGTGCAGACAGGCTGAGAATTCTGTTCTTTAATGTGTGTCATGCACAGAAAAGAACAGGGAGAGTGTTTGACTCATGCTGGCCTTAAAAGACAGCTGAAAGAGAAACAGAATTGTCTTTTCTCCATGGCCACAGTAAACAGGAATAAAAAGAGTGTATTTACCAAGCATTTTTAGTCAGATATCAAACCTCAGGACTTTTAGAGGTTGAAATAAGACATGTGTGGGATCTTCATGCCTGTTCTCCATGACAGCTGTTAGAGCCTTCATTAATTGCTTCAACACAAGGTCTGTTGGGAATGGTATGCTTAAGCTTATTGGGGGGAGGGAGGACAAAGGACTAGAAGGATCCCTTGAAAAACCAGTGTTCAAAGTTTTAGTGATTCCTTGCATGGTCTGACCTCTTCAAAAGTGTAATGCAAAATATTTGGCATGAGAACAGAAGAAAGACAATGATGGAGTAGTGGGATAGGAAAGCTTGCTTCACTGGCTAATATGTCCTCACACTGATAAATATGTTTTTTAAACTATCAAGTTAGAAAAAGAAAAGATTTTTTTTTAGAAACCATCCTTACATGCACCATTGTTTGCACTGAATCTTTGCTACTATTTCAGTTGTATTTTTGCTGAAGGTAAAACCAATAATAAAGATCTACTTACATGGCCCGTTCTCTGCATATCTGTCATATTAAAGTCCATGCTGTTTGTTTATCATGCAGTGATCCATAATTCTCTATTAATTTAATTATACTAAAAGATCTTAAAAGCCTTGGGCTAAGTAACATGTCAATTACAAATGAGTTTAACTTGGAATAAATATAAACTTAATACTTGTAATTTATTGCTTTAAATATAAACAAAGCCCTTACTATGACACAATCTATTATTAATTGCTCCAGTGCCCTAAGTCCAATTAAGCAAATCCATTTACATTTTCTTCAGAGGAAGTCAATGTTCATTTCTCATAGGAAGTGCAAGGAGCCTACCTTTCCACTTCTTTTAAACCCCCTAATGCAACAAAGCACTTCTGTGTTTAATGAAGTGTATCATGTCAGGGGTGAGGGGAATGCTGGTGGCATGGTGGGTAGAACCATGTGTGAGGGCTCATATTACTTGAACAAAGTAACTTTCAAGCAAATATCTGGTCATACACATTTCTTTTCTTTAGGTATAAGTAACATTTTCTAGTTGAAGATTCTGTATTGTCTTTCTCTAGCACTCTTTCAGTAACAAGGACAAGCTGTTTGGAGTTGCACAATGTATATGTGTGTATGTGTGTATGTGCATTTGATATCTTTAACTGAAAGGTATCTTAAACTTTTTTATATTAGTTCTACTTGCATGTATTAAAGTAGCTAAACTAATTTTTTTTTTTTAATGTGTGTGAAAACGTGTACATATAAAAATGTCAGCCGCTGTGCTGAGACCTGGTACTTCATGCCTGGGGTAAAATTTTATTGCCAAGTTATAAAAAAGAGGGTTTATAGTGGAAACCCTGACACAACATTAACTATGGTTATGCTATCAAAGGAGTGCAGCATTTAAGAATTTAGGAACTATTCCGTTTGCGTGTGTACAGGCAGTCATGTGTCTGTCTGTGTCTAAAACTTCATATTCACTTATACATGCCATTAACATTTATTTTTAAACACTTTGTGAAGGCAAATCACAAACTGGTTCTGACAGAAGAATTTTCATATGTGTATCTGTGCTTTTTGTCATCTATAAACAATAAAAACATTTAAAAAACTGGAAAAAATCATTCCTAGAGTGTGGATAGCTTAAAAGTGGATCAGCAATGTCTTTTTTCCCTATTTTTTCAAGTTAGGGAACTGAGTAATGCATAGTGAGTTGCAAGAAGATACACACAAATAAATTGCAGAGTTGGGTCCAGAGTATAAATCTTCTGAGTTCCAATCCTATACTTCAAATACCTGGCTTCTTTAGTGATAATAATGAAAAACTGAAATCCCTGTGGTTTTTGTCTGTTTAGTTGCCTCAAATGGAATGGGTCAGACAATCATTCTTGAATCCATCACTCATAAAGTTAAGAGAAATATAAGGGTTGAATCTATAAACCTGCACAGGGTTTGCAAAATTTCTAATGGAACTTGCAGGTAGTTCATTGACTCTTCTGAAAATGAAAGGTTGTGTGACAGGGGTAGAGACCATCACTAGGGTTGCCTGTAGCAAGAAAACAATAAAATATGGAAAAATTTGTAGGCTAGGCACTATTTCAGAGGACCTCAAGGAAGGTAGGTGCTCTAACATTATTCAGTCTTGAAGTAAAACAGTGTTACATCCTAGCAAATCACTTCTGGTTTTTCTTTTGTGTGAAAATGATACCAAGAAAAAGGTGGAAACAATTGCCATCACATTTCCAAAAATCTTGTTTTGGCTGTCATGAGTTTGGAGGCTGAGTTTAGCAGAAGTGCAAATACAAGGCATTACTACTTTTTCAGTCTTACAATATATGACATGCCAATCCACTATAAGCAATATGATTGAGTACTAAAAAGACAAGGGTAGCTTTCTTTAAGATACTAAAATTAACATGAAAATTAAAGTGTTGATAACATAGCACTTAATGGAAATGTTATTAATTGAGATTTTTCTCCCTGGGGATGGCCTCTTAGTGAATAAAGGGAAAGAGATACACTAGTTCCAGTGGTGCTACATAGTTATATCCATACCATTTAGGCATCTGGGCTTGAAATGTTGTCCTCATATTATTTCAAATATTGCTTTGGAATCACAGATTCATTGAATAATTTAAGTTAAGAGGAACTACTTGAGGTCATATAGTTCAAGCCCTGCTTAGGTGTAATTTGATAAAGGTTGCTCAGGGTTTTATCCTATCAAGTCTTGCAGACCCACAAGGACAGACTCCACAACTTTTCTGATCAGAATGTGCCAGTATTTGAATCCCTTGACAATAAAGAATTTTCTGTATATCTAACCACGATTTCCAATGTTTTAACCTGTATCTATGGCCTCTGGACTGTCATGATGCCCATCTGAGAACTTTCTGGCTCTTTTATCTGCATGCTCTGATCAATTCCATTGCAAACTGCAATAGAGCCTCCCTTTAACTTTCTCTTCTCCAGACTGAATAAACCCAGTTCTCTCAGTCCCTTCTAAGATGTCACATGCTCCATCTATAGCCCATTTTGGTTCCTCCACTAGACTGGCTCAAATAAGTCAGTAATTTCATTGTACTTGTCAGTATTTTCATTGTACTTGTCAGCTTTCTTACAGTGCCCATTAACTTTATACCAGCTCTTATTAATTTTGCTTGATTGCCATGAACTTTAAAAGATGGCAGTGTTCTCACAATAACACTGACCAACTCTTTCAACACTTTCACACATCCCATCTGATCCCATGGACCTCTGTGCACACCTTGTGACTGAGTGATCAGTTGTTGTCTAATAATCTCTGTTTGTACACCTATGCTTTTCAACTCCTTCAGAAATGTCCTAATGCTCCATTTTTAGTAGTTACATAAACATAGATTGTATTTAGACGTGTTTAATGTCTCCTTCACACAGCCAAAGCACTGTGAAGGCCTTTAGTGTAGAAGAGAATAAAAGTCTCAGACTGTTATTAGAGGAGCATTTCTTCCCGTGGCAGGCTGGCTAAGCCGTTCTTACTCCTCACCACTCCTTCCTGCCTCCAGACAAGACCCTCCATTGTGCTGGTACAACTGTTGGTGAGGCTGTTTAGTGAAATGGATTTCAGAGCTTAAAACTAGCTGGGCTGTTTGGTGAAATGGATTTTAGGAGTTAAAACTAGCCCTTTTTCTCCTGCAGGTTAAAATATGACTCCCCTATCTTTCTGGTTCCCCACAGAACAGTCCCATGCCAGAAATAAAGACAGGAATAAGCATTTAGTTACAGTATTGAGGAGGAAACAGCAAAACTGATGTTTAAATGCTTTGTTGTGCTGTATCCTCAGAACTAGAAGCAAGAACTGACTGACATAAGGCAGGAGGAAAAACCCAAACTAACAAAAAGGAATCACACCATCCCATTTCTTACCTTTATTTTAGTATCCTACCATTCCAGCAAACCTAACAATCTTAGCATAATGATGCCATTTCAAGTAGTAGGATCAATTGGTTTTGTTATGGTGATTGTATATATGCAATGTATATGCCCAATAAAACCTGATTCCACCTCCATTACAATTTATGAAACTTCTATGATAAATAGAAGAGTACAATTTTTATTACTCCATTCAAGCTATGATACCTTAATGAAATAGCACAAAGAAATGTGCAAACCATAGTCTCTTCTGGTAAATGTGAGGTGCTCTTGAGCTGAGCCAGTCTGCACAACTGAGATGGACTTTAAGAGGAGCAGAGGTAAGACGCAGAGCAGATTGAGCAATAAAATATTCACAGAATATATGCCACAACCACAAATAATTGAATTAAGCAATAACAAGGCAGACACAGGGCATTTCCTGGGGATTAATGACCAGCTAGAAGAGTTGATGGTCCACGGCGGTCATCAATTCCCTGGGAAATGTCCTGTACCAAGGTCATCGTTGCTATTATAGCCCCCTTTTCTTTCCTCCAGCAAAAAAAAAAAAAAAAAAACAAAAAACCCCCCAANCCCCCCAGAAAAAAAAAAAAAAAAAAAGAATCCCACATTTTACTTGTTTTCACACAGTGTCATCATTCCTTTAGATGACTGTGGAACAGATGGGTGTGAATGGCAGATCTGCTGAAGGATTTCTGTGTAATTGATGTCCAGTGCCACAACCAATCTAAACCCCTTTATCACCATTGAAATTTTAATCGGGCTTATACAATATTTCAGTTTTTGACTTATTTAACCTTCTTGAATCCCCAAATAATAATTTTATTTTGTTCTGGCCTGAAACCCTGATAAATCTGTGTCTGCATTATAGCTAGGTGAACAGGAGGAAGATAGACATATTTTATTCCTTTAGAAGTTTTCTGGCATAAAGGATCTGCTGAGAAAACTGGCAAAGAATTGATGCATTCAGCCTGCTCTTTGGCAATAATGTGTGGATTTATAACATAAAGTACATGCCTGTAACAGGTCAATAATTGAGATAATTAAATCTGTCTTAGCTATTCAATAACAATTATGAATTAAAATTTGTTATGGCATATTTTTCAATACAAGGCCTATCATGACTGAATTCCTCCAAGTCATAATTTTATCCAGACATTTTTAAGATATTGTTCTGTGGCAAGTATGTAAATCTTTAAAATCTATTTTTCAGACAGTAAAATAAAAATAAAGCACTAAACCCAAAGGTCCAGAAGATAAAGGAGCTTATGATTATCTGCATGCTCTTGGGTCAAATTTATTTTACAGTTAAACCAATATTCCTTAACTCACTTATCTTCAGGATTTGTGAATCTTAATCTATCACTTTTCCTTCCCCTTAAACTAACATTTCACATTCAATTAACCTAATCTTGAAATAGAACAGTGTAGACTAAAAATTTTTTAAATTACTGTTTATGATGCTTTATACATGTTCCTTTTAAGCACACTCACTGTTACTGTTGGCATTTTCATAGTTTGTGGTGTGCAGCAAGTAACTCTTTCTTCATTTCAGCATGATGTAGTTAAACTGCTTATTTTCACATGCCTGAAATTTTTTGGCTCAGTATACCCATATTAATTTAACTGGCCAATTAGTTGTTATTAAAATATTTTAAAAGAACATACAACAACATATGCACAACAAATTATTTCTTTCCACAATTTTATTAACATTTTTGTAGGTAGTTTCCAGTTTCTCACCTCCTTTTCCCACCAAGAGAGACTTTCCAAGTTTAGGAATAAAGAGTGCATGTTAGATTCAGGGCTCCACTAAGTTTCCTTACATTACTTTAAGCTATGTTGTGAACATGGAAAAAAGGGCTGAACTAATGATATCATAGATCCCTTTCTTGTCTCACTCTAGCATTAGGAATTGATGCCACACTTACAACATGATAGATTCAGATCATTCATGTCAACAGGCTTGTGCTCCAGGAATTTTCAGGAGGGGGTGAAAGACTATTATCAGATATAATTGCCCAAGTAGGTGCAAGTTAGCAATCAACGTATTAAAAGGAATGCAATGTCATGTATTTAATTTTTTTTTTTTTTGTGGTCAGCTTTAACCATGTACCACATGTTGTTCACAGAAATAATTCTGAAAAGATCAAAATAGAGCTGGTCTTTAACACTGAGGGTTTAGCTGTCAGTTCAGCATAGGCAAGGGGGACGTCCAATATTTTTTCTTTAAACCATTTTTGGCAAAAATAGCAGTTTTGTTTTGTGTTTGTAGCTCCTTTAGTTCTTAATCTGTGATATGGACTCTCAGATAAAATATCACTGGAAAATAATTTTAAAATGAAAAGTGCTAAATCATTTAGCTAGACCTTCACAATTTTCCCTGACCATTTCAGCTCTGAAGTAATGCAAATAAAAGGAGTCCCTTAAATGCACAACCCTACCAGGTATATCATTGTTTCCCATTATACTTGCACCTCTTTAATCAAAGCTTGGAGAAGTGGTAGTCAGAGAGGAAAACAGTAATAGATTGGAAGGCCGCACATTCTTATATCTGTGTGTGCATGTGTGTGTGTGTGTGGGTATGTATTAGTATGAGAGTTATTTACCTTGTTAAGTCTTTTTCTAACGATAATATTATATTTAAGGCAAGAAATTCACAAAAAGTTTTAAAAATATGTTTTTAAAGATGAAAGAAAAGACCATCAAACACAAGCAACAAAATATCAGAATGATCTTCAACTATTTCTCCCCATAAGTAAAAAAATAAATAAATAAATAATAATTAAAAAAAAAAAAAACAAAAAAAACCCAACAACCTCCACAACCCTGAAAACACATTTTTAACTAAGGGTGCAGTCATAAAATGCTATCAACAGTAAATCTAATTTGAGGGAAAAGGAGCTACCGTACAGTAGTTGAGAATCTAGCCTAAAATTTGCACATAAAATAAAGATAATAGAAAAATACCATTGTTTAGTTCAGGGGTTTTAACATATCAGTTTATTGCCATAGACCAGGTATGGTCAACTTTTAATCACTGGAAATCAAGAATGTATAATGCTGGTGTGCTTGTTTAGTAATTTACAATATTTTTTTTTTGTAAGTACTATAACTATTGAGGCCCATATTTTATTTCTAGAAATACTGCATATATCTTTTTAGGACATTTTATTCTACCTTTGTGGAACAGTTGAATTACTGCCAACAAACTCAAGGCCAGGATCCTGCAAGAAATAAAATTTCCCAATGTAAGAACAGTTACAATAATTGCCACTATTACTGTACTTTACCTTTGAAAAGGATGGTGACCACAGAGTGAAACAACAAGCCATGTTGCTTCAGCACTGACCGCTGAATGAGATTCTCTTAAGTATTGATTCTAAAAGTATAGTCCTCTGCTCCCCTGCTGCTATTACAGATAGCTAAAGATCATATTTCTAGATGTCCTTTTATGTCTCCAGGCTCTTCCACTGCAGATGAGAAAAGAAACTCAAAACTGCTCTATAGCATGAGCCAGAGGCAGCAAAAAATATACAATTGCTTTCCCACCAGAGTTGTTAATGTCCAGGGAATTTCTGTGATGACAAATGGAGAGGAGGTGGTATACACAATTATAAGCAAGATGTAAGGATGTTAGTCAGGTATTCCTTCTACCAGATGTACCATGAACCAGAAAGTTGAGTGTGGAAGCATGGAATATTATGGATTAAGTGGGTGCTGTGTGCTACTGGAAATGGGATGTGACTGAGTGGTTGCATGATGGCAAAGCACTTTTCCTCCTCAAACAGCTTCGTACTAGTTTTGGCCTACACCAAAAAGCACAGAGGAGAGCTGTTTGGGAATCTCTCCTGAGCGGTTGTTTCCTTCTTCTCCCTGGGTCCCTAAGTGGGACCAGCATCAGTTCCTACAACAGGAGCACTTCTCCCCACCCAGAAACACTGATACATAAGGAGACAATGTGGGCTGTCTACTCCCACCACAGGCTTTGCGGTTCACACACATATTTGGGTCCCAGTGGCAGTAGATTTGTCCTTAATACAAAAAAACCCGACCAGCCAGATGAGTACAAAAAGGCTTAAAATAACCTCCATATGCAAAGCACTTTGATTTAAGTGATGGAGTGCAGACACTGCAAACAAAGGATGGAAAGCTGTTTCTAAACAGGTGAATACACTTGTTTGTTAATCATTCAATTACTCCTGGCAATGCCGTAAGGTATTTTTATACTGTTCTTGTGTTAAAGAAAACTTTCAGTCTGATAAAACATCACACCTGTGCAAACATGAGGTATGATGCCATAAGCTTTACTTACAATTACAGTTGTTTTTCTTAAATTGCATGAAGTATAATCCACAACAAGACACTTCATTGTTTGCAATTACAGATGTATCTCTAAAAAGGCTGATTGCTTAATTACATCTTTTATTATGACTCTTCTGGCAAATTTCTAAAAGAAATCTCTAACAAAGAACCAGATGAATGTTTCCTCTGTGTTTTTCAGTTAGGGTTTGACTGTTCAACCTTTAGATTTATTGAAGTCAAATAGTTCAGCTTTTATTTTCTATTTAGCGTAATTTTGCTTCAGGCAAATTTCTCTTGTGTAGTATTTAATCCAAATAAATAATATTATTCCAAACCGTCTTGCTTCCTATTGCACAAAGTTGTTAAACAATTGTCTTTGAAAACTCCAGTCATTAACTGTGACATAGCTCAATGTTAATATGTTATTGTTAGTAGTTTTAGCAAATTGTCTTTCTTACTCATACATCCTTGAGCTAAATCTTAAAAAGACTGTTTTGTTTTGTTTTTTTTTTTTTTTAAATAACCCTTCTGTTAATTTTACTCCTTATGCACAGATAGCTTTCAATTAAATGGCTGGAAATTTCAATTTACCAACTTTATGGATACCTAAATGTGATCTTTTTATCAGAAGCCAGATGAAAATGTCATGGTATACATGTAAAGAAAATTTAGAAAACAAGGATTAATATCTCCACTTTTCTGTTATTTTTCAATCAGATCATTGTTCCATGACTAAAAGTAGAAATTATTTTTGAGGGTTTCAAAATTATTTTCTTCATTTCATTTCATAGGAATTTTTATTAGGTGGATTATTTCATTGGAACTAGTCCCAATCCCTGAATTTAATCAGACATCTGAGTCTTTTCAGAATTAAGGCTAGAGTAGAAATATATTTTATTAGTTCTGGAGAAAAGACTGCTTTGATGAGAGTATTCATGAGTGTTTCCTCTGAATGAACGCCTAAAAAAGGACAAGTAGCCTACTCAAAACTTCTTAGTCAACTAATAATGTTCACTCTTTTCCTTCTAGACCTTTACTTTCAAGTATTTGTGAAATATTCAGATAATATTAATTGAAGTGCTTGTTGCTATTGACTTGGTCCTATTCAGAACCATAGGTATGCAGAAGTCATAGTGTAATGAATAAATTGTCTTGAAGTAGACACTAAGTATCTTAAATCTGTGTCTTGGCAATGAGTCTCACTTTTGTTTTTCTAAAACTAGTGTCCTCAGATGGTTAGGTTCGTCTGGAGAAGCCCCTGACCAACATGATCTAATCTTGAAGATAGCCTGTTTGGGGCAGAAGAGTGGTTGAAGTCTCTCCCAACACAAATTATTCCATAGCTATAAGATGAAATTTCATGAACACGAGAAAGACTGCAGGTACCAGAGCCCAAACAAGCTATGGCAGGAGGGAAAACGTGGCTTCCTGTTACTGAACAATAGCTTCATTACACACAAAGCTGTTTAAGAATGACATAAAGTGGAAACCAGCCAAAATGAAGAAGAAACAATAACTTTTGTAACTGCAAATCCACTGATGGACTGGAAAATCCAGGGCATACACCTTCTTCCTAACCCATTGACCCTTGGTAATAAAAATAGACATTTTAATGCATTTGCTTTTTATGTACTTGACATTAGAAGTATCAAAACGGTAAAACCAAGCAAACAAAACTCAAGAAAAATTAACTGCTTATAAGGTGAACCTGTGTAACCATGAAAGAAGAGCACATATCACTCAGCAGGAAAGGATCCAAAGATATTTTAAAAATGCTTTGTAAAATACACATAACAAAGTAACACTAACATTATTCACAGACATTCCAGGCTGTTAGGAACATCGCCAATAGTAAGTGAGTATCATAATACAGTGATACATTTTCCTACGGCAAGGCAAATAATTTCCCTGGCAACTGAAATAAAGTGTTGACTTTTCTTGAAAATTAATTAGCACAGAAACACAAGAGAAAAACTAAAAGGCTTCATTTTCCTAAAGGTTATTCTGTAAGGAAATAAATCATATGGAGGTATGCAGTGTGCTCTCCTGTACTTTATGATTAAGTGCTTATAATACAGACAGTCTCTAAGCCTCAGCTTTTGCTAGGAAGTTCACATCAAAGGTGAGTTAAGTCTTTATTATAAATACATGGTAAAATATATAAACCAGAACTGCTTTAAGGAGGGAGATCCTCTGGTTTCTGTAGAAAGACCTTTCTTTCTTTTTATCAACTCATTTTACAAGTGATGTCCCAAATTTATGCTAAGAACATTTTCATGAAGCTTTTCCTCTCCTCTTGGCAGAAGGCCTTAAAATTTGTGTCAAATAAATTAGAACTGATGTCAATGGCTAAAAAGAGAAGCCTGTTAAAGGGCAGTAGTAATCAAGACAAGATAATAATTTATCTGTGATTTTGTGGGTATTAGTCTAATATCCTGTCGATTCACAGCATGTCAAAGATAAGAGCAGTCACCGGTTTACTGTTTTTCTGCCCTCTCCGTCCTCCCTCTCTCTATCCCTCAGGCCTCAGCAGATAAAAGATAAAAAACACATATTAGGCCAATTGCAATAATATTCCACTAAAAGGGATACACTGTTACTATTATAAAATAATGCTTTAAAGGAAACTAGTAATAGATAATTATCTGTCCCTCAGATAATTATGCACAAGAGTAATTCTGCCTCTCTGAAGAGTTTATAGGATTTACTGGAAGTCCCTGGAGGTATCGACAGTCACATGTGAACCTGCTTACAGGATGTGATTGTAGTTCCAAATGGCAGGCAAGATAGTGATTCTTAAAGTTTCAGGGTGGAAAATAATCAAGAGAGCTACCTCATGGGGTTTTTTGTCAATTCTTTTGTTCCTACAGGTATAAATTTAAATGTTAGGGTTTAAATCTCATACTTGTGTGGGCTTCTACAGGTACTACTGGAAAAAGGTATCTCTAATGTGCAGTTGAACTTCACTCTAGAAGCTTACCAGTAGTTAGAGATTAAATCCTGTTGATTTTGTCTCCATTCTACCTTTGAAGGCCCTCCTTCCTGATGGGGAACCATTTCAAAAGGTTGAATAAATCACATAATTGTCCATTCTGTAGTTTTTATAGCCACTTTCCTGTCATGTAGTGTTACAAAGCAGCCTTGAGAGCTGACTCGAAGAGCTTCCCTTCCTTGCAGAAACTTTAGACTTACACTAGTTAATGAAGGGAAAGTGTTTTTCAGCCTCATATTTTTTTACAGTCTGCTTTTTGGCAGAAGTATTCTTCCTTAACTATGTTAAGAATTGAGGCTCAGTTCACCTCATAATTAATTAAAGCAAAGTACTTTATTTAAAACTAAATTATTTTGCTATTGTGCACAGTGGGTAACCTTTCACATATGACACATTGTAGAGATATTTTATTTTATTTACAAATGTCTGTTTAAAGAAATGATTAGTTCTGTAATGTGTTCGTCAAGGCTTCTTTATAGCAAAGCTCTCCTGGGAACTCTTATGCAAATAAAATCCATCTGGAGATTGAAAGTAATGCAGGTAAAATTATGAACAATATATTTAATTTTTAGGAGGATTTAAAGGGATATAAAAGCACACTTCATTAGAAAATCCAAACTACCAGCAGATGTCCTAGTCACTGCTTTTCAGAAGTGCTGCCTTATACAGCATCAACCATTCTCTCCAAACTACTGAAATTTGTGCAAGGTGAAACACACACAAGATTTATGTATTTACTATTTTTCATAGTTTACTGACTGGTTTGTTTTGGGAAGAAAAACCTGCTAAAAATTAGCAAAATTTTCAGTGCTGTCAGTAGTCCATTAGATTATGTATTCTAGCAGGAGTCTATTATAGCTATTAGGAAATTATTTCATTTAGTTTCTTTTATTTCAAAATTAAAAATGGCCCATCAGTGGATGTTATCAGGAGGTGTATATTAGAAATTAATTAAAAGTTTGTAGCTATTGTTTTCTGTATCTATGGAAGAACAAAATAGCATAAAAGGAATGTCTTAGTTGTCTTGACTGTATAAATGTCATGGAAATTTCAAGTCACAGAGTGTCACACTATGGCGGTTGTGTAAAATCTAGGAACCAGGCTTGCTTCCACGAGCCAAAAATATGACTCCCAAATTCTACTGTTTCAAATGTGTGAAATCTATAGAGTCTAGTCCTGCTTTATCACTCCCTCACAAGGCAAGCCCCAAAGGAGTACAGGGCTTTTTGTTGTTGTTGTTGTTTTGTGGGGGTTTTTTTTCCCCATCAAAAGAAAAGAGAGAAGGGAATGAACAAGAAAAGACAGGAGGAAAACACCTGCTGATTATTTTTGTGTGTGTGTGAGAGGAAAAAATCTGCAATTAAAGTACTCTTTTGGGACATATTTTCATTTTTGTATGATGCACTTCATCCACCATCAGCACCAGCAAAAATTTAAAGGCAACAATTTTGAAAAGTTTGATGCATTTCTAAAGGTGAGTGCATAACAAGGGATAAAATAGTGACTTTCTTTTGTGTTAGGGAGGACTAGCTGAGTTTCCTGGGTTTTATCTGAAGAATGAAAAGCTGTAACTGAACAATTTGGACAGTTTTGACAGCATTTCTGAAACAATCTTTTGTTCTTTTGTTTGCTTAGAGTTACAGGAAGAGAAACTTTTGGCATCAAGAAACACCATTAGTAATATCAACATTTTTTAAGCATGAAAATACATTGTCCAACCAGTGTTTTAGTTGGAATTTTGAAAGAAATTCATTTTTGTCTTCATGAGTTAAAAGTTCCTCCAGTAAGATGGACCTCAATAGTTTCTTAATTTGTTTAATGTAAGAAAGAGCCATATATTTCAGGTCACAAATAATGCTCCTCAGTACAAAAGAGGTGAAGGATTGTGTCCTTTGGACTTCTGCATGAAGCTGGGATCCGTGCACATTGTCGGAAAGGCAAAATAGCAGGACATAGCAGGACATAGCAGGACATAGCAGGACTGTCAGCAATCAAAACAAGTCAGAGAGAATAAAAGACAAATCCAAGTACTGTTCAGAGAGAGGAACACTATTGTCGTAGTTTCTTGCAGAAAAATGCTGTAGAAGGAAAGATAATTGTAGTCAGCTTTGCCATGAGGAAATGGGGCTGCACTTGTGAGATTCTGGTTTAAAAAGCTCTTAAATTCAATTGCATCTCTCAAATCTTAGGGTATTTGAAAGAATCATGGTGTATGAAATTTCTTCCTTCTGTAAAGAGGCAAAATTTCTTTCTCATTGACACTGAATTCAGTGGGAAGTCTAAAAGGAAGAATCTTCTTGAAATTTGTCTTCAAAAAGCCATTTTCAATTAAAGATATTATTGATCCCTAAAATTCTTGAACTCAAAGTTGAACCAATCTAAAGAAGAAAATAATTATATTAAGGTTTTGTGTGAGGCATTTGTACGTGGGCTTCACATCACATGTCTCTTCTGAGGCTGTGGAATATCACACAAGATTTCCTTTCTATGAAGTACATGCCAGCTGGTAATATCATGCTTTCTTGTTTTCTTCTTTATTACAACTCAGTGGTGTGTTGGTATGTATGTCACTGCCCATCTTTAATCTCTATCTATAATATACCCTGAACTTTGATTAAGATTTTTAACATTCTTCCACATCAGACTACTACTAATTTTTTGTTTTGTTTTGGGTTTTTTGTTTTGTTTTGTGGGGTTTTGTTTTGTTTTGTGGGGTTTTTTTGTTTTTTCTTTTTTTTGTATCTGTTTCATTGCTGCCTGCAATGCGTATCAGAGACTGCAATTGTTCTGACAGTTCCTAGGAAGCTGAGCCAGGTGTCATTTTTGTTTTCTGGTTTTTAATGCATTTTCTGGTATATTTATCTTAATTATGGAATATTCTGTAAGTTTATGTGCATGTGTATGTGTATAGATACATGTGTGTGTGTGAGTGTACATAGGTGTCTGCATATCTAATATTTCTCTGTTACATATCTGTATAGATATTACATCTAGAATATGTATGCTTTTTTCTTTCCACTTAATCTTACCACAGTCTTTTATATTGAATGTGTTAAGAGTCTGTGGAGAAAGAGAGAAAACAAGCAAAAAAAGAGAAATACACGTTTTTCAGTGGTTTGTACTGCACACAACACATTTTGGAAGGTCCTAAATAGAAACGGTTTTGTTACATGTAAGGTGAACTGGCAGGGAGGGTATCTGCTAGTGGACTTCTCAATGCCTGCTATAGCATGTGGCACTTTTATCTGGATTTCAGGCTTGCCTTGATTCCTGCTAAAGCCCAGTGCAGTCTCTCCTAAGCTGCCCATTTTCTAAGTTTAGCAAACAGTCTTGTGCAAAACGTACTGCAGTCCTTCATCCTGACATTATGGAGGTCTATCCTGACTGGAGGCCCGGAAGCAGCCTTTATCTCAAACAAATACTTTCATTTGCACTGTAACACTACAATGGATCTGTGGGAAGAAATTCTTGTCGGGGGGAGGTGGGGGAAAGCAAAAACTGCCAATTTTACCTGCTTGCCTGGTGGCTACTAGAACCAAACCAATCAATTTTGATATTAATTACAAACAGGGAGTTGGTTGGTTATTTACCTAATTAGATGTGTAAGTGCTTAGCTGTAGACTTAGTAGCAGAAGTCAATCTTATATTAGTAGTGATTAAAATGTACTTCTGTTTCTCTTGAGAACATATTCCAGAGCAGAAAAGTGACCAGCAGAATTGAAACTGGCTTACAACCCTTTCTGACATTTCACAGAGAGTCCAGGGAACAATTGGATATGGTGAATAAATTGTAGTTCCTTCTGAAAAAGTAGTTTCTTCTGTCCAGGTAAAAAGTATGTTTGCTTAGCAGTGAGAGAAACTTGCACTGCCTATGCTGTGTGCAGGCTGTCAATAAATAAAGAAGTTCAATTTCCAGGGCTGTCAATAAATATATTATGTATGAGGTTTTTCATTATGTTCCGATGCAACTTGAGGTATTGTCTCTGCCTTCTTGGAACTAAAGCTATTTTTCTCAACTAGAATAGGATTCCCTTAACACATATTTGCAAATACATTGTTAATAAGCCAACAAATTGCATTTAAAGACAGCAAACAGGTTATTTTTATTTACTCTTGATTCCATCTGGGTGCTTTGAGTGAACTGAAAGGTGATCTTAAACTTGTTTTTATGCTGACTTCATATACTGAGAAATGCAACGCTTATAGATAAATGCTCTCACTTTTAATGAAAATTATTAGCTATTAACATTTTGCTTGGAGGCATAAGCCATAGCCCAAACTCCATTCAAATCCATTAAATATGCTTGAGACCCAGCTGTCAATAGGCACCATGAAGTAAATTTAATTTTCAGAGTCAATACAGAGCACAGCTGCATTAAGCATAGGATAATTCTGGCACATTATTAATTTGAATGGCCATGTAAGGCATTGTCTAGACAAGATATAAGCCCAAGTTTTCATAGGCAATCTGTACATAAAATGAAGTATGTCAAGGTTGTAAAGAATACTAATAACACAGATCTGGCCTATTAACCAATATTGATTGCTCTTACTGTGACACAGTCCAGTAACTTTAGAGGTGAAATAGTAAGATGTTCAGCACTGCTGCTTCTTTTTGAAAAGCAACACTAAGAATGGAGTTTTTCGGATGAGGCTTGAATGCCTGCGATCTCAAATGTTTACTAGCACCATGCATGATTTCTAGTAATCTATTTCTGTAAATTAGGCCATTTTAGAAATAGGAGACTCATCAGAAAGAGCAATTAGTCTTGCTGGTAATATGAAGCATTTTTATTTCAAATGCTGTCAATACTTGATTTTTTCATAATGATTGTGGCTATGCTCTGCATAAAAAATGTCTATTTTAGAAGGCTGAGCAAATTTATACTTGATACTTGTAGTATTTATATAGTTGTAAAGAGTCTGTGTAACATTTCCAAGAAAAAGAAATAAAAAAGGCAGACTAATCTTCTGAAAACTGCAGAATTCTGTAGCAAAATTTTTCCAAATTATTTCTGTTGTCCCATATGAACTCTGTTAAATGACTGACCTGTTCTGTGGGCAAACAGACTGGAAATTCTAAATTGCTATTGAAGTGAATCTTCTTCACTTTCAGATAATAACAATATTTGGTCTGCATTTTGTGAATTCACTCACAAACTGAGCCTGGAGGCTTGGATTCATTACTGCTAGCCCTGTCTGTCTCCACATTAACAAGTAACAAAGCAATGGTGGGGGGGCATCTGCAGAGCACAATAGTTGGTACTAAGGACCAATACCCTCACTGTATGTATTTCTAGTGTGTTTTAATTTGGACTAGGTCTGGTGTGGTCCCCGTGGGCCGAATGCTCTGTTGCAACTGTAATCCTGTACAAGTGCACTCCCACGGATGCATCTGAAGAGTTTTGTATCACCCAGGTTGTCTGTTCCAACGTGAACTAAAGCACTGGAATGGGGAGACCTCTGAGGGAGAAATTTCAGGAGCTGAACTAAACCATTAATGTGGACAAAGCGTTTGGGTTCTTATTTGAGGTGACTGAAGAACACAGAATAATTCATAGTAAGTTAGATTAGAAGAGACATCAAGAGGTCCTCCAGTCAAACCCTCTAAGGTGGAAACCCAGACCTATGGCAGTGGAGAGGAATAACCACCATCACAGTGCAAGTTAACACATGTTATGAGCTGAAACATTGCTGTGTTTGTTTTTTTTCCTTAACAACCGATGAAAGACAGGAATAAGACAGTTCAGCAACTGAAGTTAACTGGGATAAATGCTCAGCATTTATTGCGAAAAAAAATACCTGTACTTATCAAATTCTATCACAACAGAATAATTTATTCTTTCTGAGGCTAATGGGACATTTTATTTTTGAAGTGCAAGTATGACTAGAACTCCTATTTTTACCTTAGTTAATACAATACCAGAGAGTATTCTTTACAAAATTATGATTTTATGACTGTTTATACTTTTATGCATCATAATTATACATATAAGTATGGTATTTATTTAGGATAAAATATACTGCAAAAGTGAATCCCAATAATTTATTACAAAAGTAGTAAATTATTTCCTTGCACTTTCTTAAAATTTGTGCTTCAAAGAAAGCAAGTGTTCCCTTACTTCTTCATTATATAACATTTAGTTAGTCTTGTCTGGAATTAGGCCGATTATTAAATTACATGCTAATAATTTATTAGATTCTTAGTCTTCTGTTTTTTCAAGCAACATTTTATTGAATTCTTATTCTTCCCTCATTGCCAAATGAAAGTATTCAGAATTTATTAGACAGAAGTAAAAAAAAAAAAAAAATTCAACATGTAAACTTTTTTTGCTTGTGGTGGTTTTTTTTTTTTTTTTTGTGTTTTTTTTAATTTCCCTTTAATTGTTGGATAAGGGTCTCAGGAAAACATCTGACTCCAGAAACATAAACTTTGAAAAGGACAATAAATACTTCTATATTTGCAACAAAATCATTAGAACTGGCATGACCTAAACATTCTGTTCTTCTACAGACAGTTTTCCTTAAGGAATCTCATTGTTGGCTGCTGCTTCTTGGGACATGAAATAAATTCTTGGTCCTGCTGAAGCTCACTCAATCAAATGCACTGTTGCAGTCTGTCAGTGGTAAAACTGCACCTCTTTTACACCTCTTTTTATCATACAGAAAAACCAGTTAACAGGATATTTATTTTGTTTGTTTCCTGATTCACAATTGCCTTTTGGCTACTAAGTCTGTAGTTAAATAATATTTTTATCAGAAAAAATCTAGTTTCTCTTTTGATTCCTCTATGTATATATTTTCCCTTCTAGGTTTTTTCCTTAGAACATCTGTATCAAATTAAGTAAGACTGCAGATTTTTAGTTTTTTTCCTAAATAAGTTCAAATGGCATGCTGGATATCACAAAGTAATCAGTATTTTCTGATTTTCAGATTGCTATGCTAGCATTTTATAAATATTTTATGATAAAAAGTTTTTACTTACTTATTCTGACTTCTATATTAATTACCACCTGTTTCTAGCCTGACTGGTTATTGAAAATTCAGCTCCTCAGGTTGTTTCATTTATTTTTTTCACCTCTGTCTCACCTCATAATCTTGCACAAGAAGCTCATGGCAATTATAACTTTCCTACAGTCCATTACAGCAAAAAGAATGAAATTCCAATTTTCAAAAATGTCTCCTTTATGATTTTCCAGATGCAGTTTCATAGTTTAGTTGTTGACTTCTACACTGCTAAGTGTTTCAAGTTTTCATTTGTTTTGATCTATGCCTGGGTCATCATGCTTTCTTTTGGGCTTCACTAATTACAGATTAACAGCTTCACTTATTTCCAGCTTTGTGAGGAATAAATCCATGCAGAATTCAACAGGAATACTCAGAATCTACAGTAAAATCTGTACTTTTCTGCAGATCCCTTCTCAAAAGCAGAGGGAATCTTCTGCTCTTTAGGAACTTCCCTCTTTCTTTTGAGCAGTTTAGATCTGAATACATGTGAATATTGAAGGAGTGATTTTGATGCAGACCTGGAAATTTTGGCTAATGACAGGTACAGTTACCAAGTAGTTTTCTTACACACATGAACACCCTTGTAAAAAAGAAAGGCAAGGGTTTGTACTACTCTTACATAATGTTAGGAAGTTGAGTATGGGTATGAGTAATAGTCAGAGAATTGGAAGTCCCCTTGAGCAGAGAAAGGATCAGAAACAGAAGGTGACAAATATTTGTTAAATAACTCAGTATCAGCACCTGTCAATATGCAGTGTACTTCTGGAAATATTAAACTCCATAAATCAATTTACAGCTGGGCTCATCAAAAAGATGCAAATGGGATACAAACACAAAAGTTATCTTTGTTGAAACATACCGAAATCCACGAGGTAATTTTCTCCTTGCATTTATTTCCAGCTATCAAATGGTCTGGAATTCTGACTGGAACTGGTTATACCAATGAACATATATCAATTAGCAATAAATTTTGCAACATACCAATAGCATGTTACGTTCCAGTGTTAAGAAGAGAAACATCATTTTTTAGCAAGTCCAACTTGTGGGTCTTGCAAAGCAGGCTCTATGCTTTCATCAGAGTAGAAATATTTTCTGAGTGATTCATACAAAGACAGCTGAAATGTTAAGGAAGCTTAAAAAGCTGGTTTCTAAGAAAAGAAAACATTCTACTACCATTTTGGACAGAGCAATTTGAAGTGTCTTCTTACTGCAAAAGACAACAAAATAATCTCAAAATTGAGCAGGATCAGTTAATATATTTTTATCAATGTGTTATCTCATGAATGCTCTCTGTGCACAGAGATTTGGTGTCATGACAGTTTGGTATCTTGTAATGGACATACATTGCTCATATTTGAGATGGAGAAGCAGCAAAAATCTGTAGGCTGACCTTTAAAAAAGTCAGTCTAGTCCCAGTATAGTGTTTTTGTATTTCTGTTTCTGGGGAAAGCTCAGCTGTGCCCTGGACACGAATTTAATCCTCCTTCCATGCTTCGGTTTCTTCTGTCAGTAAAAATTCTAGATGCATAAACCAGCAGGAACAACAGCATACCCCAGGCACCTCTCTCAGGAGGAGAGTAGGAGCAGAGAGCACCCTGTAGAGTGTTGCCAACCCTTTACACCTATTGCTTCTTCTGTTGCAATGGAGCCCCCAGAGTCCTTGCAAAATGTTAATTTTCCTTTCATGACAGTAAGGCACAAAGCACAGGAGGATGAAGTGAAGAAAAAACAACAAAGAATAAGACACTAGCAATTAGTTCAGGTATTTTTCACTCCCATTAAATATTTCAGAAGGTGACCCATGCTGAGAAATTGTCAGCACTTCACTGCTGCAATTATGGCTCCAGTGGAAATCTTAGTGAAGCTAATGAGTGCTTTCATGTACAGACGGCCTGTTGGATTAGTATCATTACTCACTGTACAACCTGGGAGAGTGGCTGCAGCCAAGACAGGTACCCTACCAGGCCATGGACTACACCAGCACGTCAAAAGGAACAGGTATAACCCCCACCACAGGTTTCCTACAGTCCAGCTGTAGGCGAAGGACAGGAGAAAGGAAGCACCTTGGCTCCCTTCAGATCTACACTAGAGCTCAGAGGCACTGAAATAATCAGCTGAAGGTCATAAGGAAAGTTTGTGTCAGAGCAAAAAATTGTATGAAGTTTCCCAGGTGAAATACAGTAATTTCAGCGCCATACTGTTGTTTACTCTCAGTCGTTCACATGAGCCAACAAAGACCATTTTTTCAGCCATGCTGTACAGGGATTGAGGCTGCCCAGCTGTTATTCTTTCTCACAGCATATCTTTTTCACCATAGTTTTCTTTAATAGACTGTAAGTTACTGACTATATGCAGGTAGCAATAATGAATGATATAATTAGCTAGATAATTCTATTTTTCTTCAGTAAAAGCTTAATAGTTTGTATCAGAAAGCACTAGATTCCTTTCAACTCTTGTTGTTCTAGGCATATGCTGAAACCACAAAGGACATTGATTATTTTAACTACGCTCAATTTGCCTTTGAAACCAACATTCTAAAAAGCAAAAGAGCTTAAACAAACATGAAAGTAATCTAATACTGACATAAACATGAAAGATAATAAGATTATTATGAATTGATCTAAATATTACTTAAAATAATTAGAAATTATTTTCTCATGGTATACCATTTAAGTTAAGCAACTTCTTAGTGTTACTTAGAAAAACAAGCAGAGCATTACTTCCCAGAATTTTAGTTGGCTTTGTTTATGACATTCAGTAAAACAATGGGCAAATATGCATTTCCCTTTATTGCTGTATATTTTGCATACAGTTTGTAACTGAATCTAGTTTTGTACCAGCTAATTTTGTAAGGGCAGGATTGTTGCCATTTTAATACTGTATCATTTTATTACTTTAAACCATGAACCAATTGAATATTTTTTTTCTTTCTTGGCACCACTTCTACTAGTTAACTTTATGAAAAGCAGTAACATGAAGGAAACAAGTCATGCTAATAACTCTTACAGCCACCAAACAAAAATAGCATGCATAGAAAAAAAATGCCAGTTAAATTTCAGTGCCATTTGTCAAATTAGCTATGGGGGCCAATCTCCAAATTAACCCAGTTTGGCATTGCTTTCACTACCTCAGTCTCAAATGATTTATTGGATGTTTGGGTCTTGTAAGAAACATAGCATTTGTTTTTCTTCCTAAGGATTATCTGAGTTATCTGAATATAACTAAATTTTTGAAAATGGGAATAAAAGCTGAGAGCACCAGGTTTTCTATCAAGATTTAAAGATCTACCAGCCTTTAAACAGTCTGGCAATTGTTTTCTTTTGTAATATAAGAAGTACTTCTCCTGATGATAAGGAAACAAAAAGTTTCATTTGGATAAACTATTTTCCATTAATCAGTTAAATATTTTAAATACTTAAGTGAATTTAAAAATAAATCAAAACAGGAAAGATACGTGGGTAGTTTGGTAGAAATATGAGGACTTCCATTGTGTTTCCTGTTCAGCTCTTCAGTCTGGATTTATAAAGTTTTCCTTTGCATGCCATATCTAAGACAAAAGATTAATTACATTTTTGTTTTTAAAGACTGCAACTTCTTCATATTTATCAAGGTGTGCTATTAGATATAAATATAGTTTCTCTATAGCTGTATTTGGAAGTCAGTTAGGAAAGGCACAAAACACAGAAACAGAAACAATTTACAAGAGAAAGTTTTTAGACTTGAGTGTGAAAAGAAAGGACCCTGACACATGGCAACTGCAGGTGGGAGAAAGAATAATTGCTTCCTGGTGCACCCTTTCCCCCAGCTTGTCATTTGGCTCATGATGTTGGGACCCCTCTTGATGGGCATCTGACTTTCCTGAAGCCAGCAAAAGCAAAGGAGGCTCTTAGGCCCACTGAAACCTGAGAATGGCCTTATACCAAGATGACTTTGAAGGCAGCATCATCACAAAGGGAGCTTCATGAAGATGGTCCTTAAAGCAATTAACTTCCAAGGTCAGGCATGGAATAATTGTGTCAACAAAAACAGAAGAGAAGACAGGGCCAGAGGAGTACACTGGAAATGAAAGGGAAAAAAATAACACTATGTTCCCTTGGGTGAATACAGGAAAACCATCCATTTTTTAGGAGACTCAAATACAAGATTCAGATTCCCATTCTCCTGTTGTCCTCCTTCCATGCTATCTCACCACCACTTTCCTTTATGTTGTAGGTATCTGCATTTCTTATATGTCTACTTGTACCAGAGAAATGCTCCAGACCCCAAAATTTCATAGAAAGAGCTGTCAGAGTCTTGCTAGCCCGGAGCTGTAATACTAGTCTTAAACTCAAGACATCACAGGCTTAAAAAGCAAGATGTGCTCATCTCACTTACGAGGTCAAAACTGGGTGGTCAGGAGGAGAGTTTCTGTCTCAAACCATGGAGATGAGCTTTTTACTGCCCAGAAGCACTCACCTTTTGAGTGGATCCCAATTGGCACTGAACACAAATCTCCCACAAAAGTGCCTTAATCCATGGGCAAGGGAGTAGGTACCTCTCAATCTCTCCCTCTGGAAGTGCTCTACTTCCAGTACATAATTAACATTCATCTCTGCAGGGACTGTGACTGCATTCTCCCACATTCCAGGGGAGTACCCTGACCACTGGACTGTAGAATTTATTTGTAATTTTCCCCTCTTTCTTCTAGCCCAGCAAATATTTCATTATTTTTATACACAGGCATACAGACAAACACAGAGAATCATACACTCACACACCTACAGAATAGCATCTATAAGTATAGTCTTTGCAACCCATGCCTTTTTTCTAAAACTGGAGAACTGCAAAAAATACTACAGATGCCCTGTGTCAAGTGTTCTGTGTTCGTTAAAAAAAAAAAACAAACCAAACCAAAACAACAAAAAACCAACAACCCCCAAAAAAGAAACCCAACTATGTTAGGAAGCAAATTTCTTACCTATTAACATTACTACCTCACAAGTGGCTGAAACACATCTTTATTCTATTGCAGTGACTCCCAGTATGTGTATATTGAAGCTGTGCAAAAATTCTAAACCACAAGTAACTCCCTGGGTTTCAGTTTTCGTTATAAGCTCAACACTCAGTTCAGGTTCACTGAAAGGACATTACAAGCCTGGAAAGTCCACAAATGATGTAATGCAGACCTCTCATGTGGCCTACCGTGTTGCACAACACAGCATATTGACAGCTAGAACTTGCTCCTTATTTAGGGGGTTCTGTCATTGCAGCACTCCAGAGATCCAGAGCTGTTTCAATGTACACATCACTAAACGAAGCAAAAATGCAGGGAAAGATAGGGAGGCAACAAAGTCATTATTTTAAAGTGCTGGAAAATAGGTCAGAGGAATGATGCTTATGTGGCAAACTCCAGAAAGAACAAGTTGAGCAAGGAGAGATTTATGGTACCTGGTGAGATCTTAATTCTGCTCCTGTGTGCATCCAGCCTGTGCTCTGAAAGAAGCAGTCTCATGAAAAATACCCTGCCACAACATAATTAAGGTCCCTAGCATAACACAGATTCACAAAGGATCAAATAAAATTTGTTGAGACATTTTCTGTGTTCTTCCTTCTGAGATGGAGCCTAGGGCCTTATGAACCTTTTCAGCTAAAAATAACTTTGGATTTATTTATTTATTTTTTTTAAAGAAGAAGTAAAAATCAGCAGTTTATTTTAACAGTAACTTTCATGGAACACAGAGCTACATTTTGGACATTAGGAAATTAATTTCAGCTACTTAAACTAAACATAGAATCACTGTGAATGAACACCTAAGGGTTGCAACCTCAAGGCAATCTTGGCCTACACTAGCTTTTAGAAAAATGGGTAATCTAGTTGCTGTCAGAATACACCAGTTGTTCTAGTGGCAACCAGAGTTTTCCTGAGAAATCTAAACTTAAAAACCAAAATAATAACTTGCAAGAGGTTTTAACTCAGTTGATCATGGGTAGACTATTGTGAAAAGAGAAAATACACTTCTTCAGCCTATAGATTGAGTCAATTGTGGGTTTTTTTGCTTTTGAAGTTTTATTTGAGGGGCAGAATATTGCTTCACCTCAGACAAACTGTTCAGTTATTTGTCACTAATCCTGTAAATTTCACTTAGTCTTTCTCAGAAATTTTATTCCCTTCATGGAAAAGTCCTCAGCCACACAGGAATTACCCACCAAATAAGCACTGAGATGGTGAGAAAGGAGGCTCCTTCACAATTACCATGAAGGGACACTATGCAACCCTCTAATGACTGTATTTTGCTAGTCCAGCTAGCACAGGAAAGAGAATACATATTGCATCGTTGGGGTGTCAGATTCCTCAGTTCCACCTCCATTCCACCCTGTAGCAGCTACTTAAGAGCTTTCCTGACTTGGACAAACCAACACACACACAAGGGATTCTCCCCCTTCTGCAGACTCTTAATCCAGCTCCTTTCTTTAGTCAGAGAACAGAAGGGTAGATTTGTCACTAAAGGAGGCACAGTTTGCCTTCAATCATCTCAGAAGAGAGCTACCTTTGAAGCTTCTGTTTCTTTATGCCCCTGGCAGAAAATAGTGGATAAATTTAATCTAAGAAATGAATTCCTGCTTATAACTGTTATTTGATAAATCTTATTATTCTGACTATTCAACAGAAACCACTCCTGCATGGTAGTTATTATTCTCACAGTTCTAATCCATACCATGTAGCTTCTGTACACAGATTAGTATTTTATTATATATAAACTAAATATTGTTTGTATAATATAATTAGGTATTTTGCAAATAAATACATTCTGAACAGTAATGTAAAGGTTTGAATTCTTAAAGAATGAAACAGTTGCTTACCATAATTCTCTGTAGCATTAAATTAAACATCCAGCTGGCATCTTTATGTATATCATATTTTCTTTCTGTAAAATATTTTGTGAAGATGCTTGAGATAAAATTACATTAGAAGATGGGTGTTTATAATTCAAAAAATGTCCTGCTAATGCTGAAAATATTGACATTTCTTCCTGAGGTTCTGACAGAAAATACAATACACTGTCTTATGTCAATTGAATAATTAGAGATTACAGTAATTCCTGCAAGGCTTTCATATGTGGCACATTCTGAGAAAATTTCAAAGATGAGATTTGCATAAAGGTGGGTGTTGGGAAAAACCAGGTGCCTCTTCTCCTATAACAATAACATACTAAAGAGAAAAAATTTAAACTCCTCTGGGGAAAAGTGTTGGCAATGTTCAGGCAAACGCTGGGGAAAGCCCAAACTGTAAGTGGAGAAAGGACTTGTCAGTGTTCTCCACACCATGTAGGGTAAGTGGTAGAGGCAGACAATGATGGAGCATTTAGCATCTTTGGATTCAAATACAGTAATGAAAGAAAATGATAACCACTCACACTGATTTACAAGATCACTTCTACAATTCTTAAGCAAAAATAAGACCTTTGAAATATCAGTGACTTAACACCACTTCCCCTCTCCTTTTTCCTTTTAATATTGTGTATATATTTTATGTGCATTTTATATACATTTGTCAGGAGAATATTAATGTTCTGCTTTATGATTACCACCACCTTTCTAATCATTGCTTTTTATTATTCTTGTTCAGTACAGCTTAGCCGCCGAGCATGAGCAATGAAATGGGGGGAAAAAGAAAAGCAAATACTGTATTATATCATCATCTGGGGAGCATGATTGTTTCTGCTGTGTTAATTTACACTAAAATCTATGACCCAGTGAGTCTGATTGATTGCCAAGGGCAGAAATCCAGCCCCTGGCCTAGTTTATTTTGTGAACTGTAGCCTCAGATATCGCTGCAAGCCACAATGATATTGATTTGATATACACTAGATGGGTCTTTATGCTCTTTGGGAAATTTATTGTGCAGAGTCAGAACTCAGACAGATGGGGAGAAGCCGCTCTTTAAATTGAAGAGGGTTATCATGGTTTGACTCCTGGGTCACTCAGGTTACCAAGTGGCCTGAGTGTGGCTGGGTCGGAGCAAGCTCGAGGGATTAGTGCTCATCAGTTTTGAATGTCAAATCTCCTCAGTGGACTTGAGTTATTGCTAATAGGAACTTGCTTGGGCCTATAACATTTGGATGGCCTATAACTTAAACATCATAACCCTTTCTTCATGTCATGGTCCTTTAAATTATGGCTGAGCACACCACCTTTGCTCTGGACGTTTAGCAGGAGATGGCTGTGTGTTATAAAGAAACTTGCCTCCGAGGTGGACTGCATCATTACAGGTCTGGTCTGCAGGAGTACTGTACCCCCACATTCCAATGTCACAGCCATGTCCCCTGCCTTCTGCTGCTCACTCACTGTCACCACCCTGGCTTTGCACAGGAGATAGAGAATAGTGAAAGCTAGAGCATAGCTCTACTTTCCCCTAATTTGGTATTTTTCTTTCATGAGGGAAGAAGAGGAGGAGGTCTAGGGAAACTTCAGGTTGTGGGACAAAAAAACCCTGTCATGGTGGGAAATTCACATATTCTTTGGGCATTGAATAAATGAGGAAAATAATTGTGCTTCTAACTTGGGATAAAGATTTAAGAGAGTCTTCTACATGAAACAAGGCCAGGTCTGCTATGATTAGCCTAAGCCTGAACAGCATTTTCACTTAAGCACTGCTAATTGTTAACCAATATTTCATGCTACAGTAAAAGCTGAAGAGACCAGGAAAAATAGCATCTATGAATTTCGAGGAACACATTATTCTATAAATATTAATACAAACCTTTTAATTACCAAAGAAGAATCTCACTTTATTTTAATGGGTATCTTTGGGAGAGTTATAAACTGTTCACAGCCCTCATTTTCATACTCAGTGCTTGATCTGTTTCCATTGAGATCAAGAAAAGGATTTTCAGTCTCATTCAGAGAGGAAGAGAATTAGCCTGAAGGAAGTTCCACACATCCAAGATACGGGGTAGGGTTCTGTGTTTCCATTACAGTGAGAAAGGTAAATTGGTTCCTACTTTTACAAGTAGCTTCTGGCTTCCTATGCACAAAACCTAGGATTTCTCTATTTCTCTTCAGCTAGTATATGATTCATACAGGAATGGGAGAAAGAGTTTGTTTTTCTTAAGTAGCTGTTTCCTTTTCTTGATCAGATTTGGCGCAACAGGGAATTAATTCTTAAAGAAAAAACATTTTCCTTCAAAACTGCAAACTAAAACTGCAACATTTATATCCAAAAAAATAAAAGGGGAAAAAATAAAATTAAAAGCCTTCTGGAAAGACACATTTATTCTATCCCATTTTGCATACCTATCCAAAACACAGACATCTCATGACATTAATGGTAAATGGCTTAGCCTAGCCTTTTGGACTCTATTCTTGGCAATGCACTGCAGCTCTAGCTGTGTATTGCAGATATACTATTACCATTTAAATATAATTCTGCCTGGCTTGTATTCTGGTCTGATTTTCGTGGGATTTTATTCTTCATTTGAAATGAATACTAATTGAGAGAAAGTTACACATTTATATAGCTCCTGAAGAGTAACACCCACTTCACCTATCTCTCTATTGTAAATTAATATGTAACAGATGGTGAGCTGAGATAGTTTGACAGCCTACTTACAGCACCATCACTTTAACCTCTATCTGAAAAAAAAATCCCATTAGCTTTTCTGCTGTTGGGCTCTTAACCCCCCAAAGTATCCTTAGTTATCACATCATGGGATTTTCTGCAATGCCAAGGAAGAAAATAATTAAAGATACCCTCTTCCATTTAAATGCTTGTTCTAATTTTACTGGGCATATCTTTTCCTCTTAACTTCTCCAATAATTTCAATTTAAATCTTCATTTAGAATGAGATTTTTCTTCCAAGGGGATTTTTTTTATCTTCGGGGACAACTTAGTGCACTGCAGAAGCAAACACAGAAGCCCTTCCATATATTATGATTAATGTGGTGTAAGGAGCTCCCCTTGCTAGAAATGCAGAATCAAAGGAAGCACAGTCCATAAGTAGAATTTAAATTCAATACACACTGGAATCTTATGGTTCAATTTAAAGTGGCTCTAAAGGAAATAATTAGGCACTCACCAAGGCTTTCAGTAAGAAACAACTTTCCCTAAGAAGGGCCTGCTCAAAGTCTTCATTCAAAGTACTTGGTCACTTTTTATCCCTCTCCACTCTTTCCAGTAGAGAAAGGAGAAGGATTATTTGAAGATTTGGGAATCCATGTTAAGAGCTTTAATTAATTTAACAGGAGATTTAAATCTCATTTAAAATAAGTGGTCTAATTGAATATTTTCTTCTGATGGGCTGACAGAAGCACTTAATTTGTTGCAGAATATAAATGTATAGATCATTGTCAGAGATTTGCAAAAGCATTCATACTGTGTATTTAGGACTCTTCCACATGGACTGAACAAGATCTTGTTCAGTCCCACAGCAACGCTCACATCATGTTTGGGAGATTTGAAGTCTAGGAGGAAATGCTCAGTGACTCTGAAACAGTAACTGGCCTGAAAGTCTCTCATGTGCAAGATAACAGGAATGTCCCATATTTTGTGGGCTTGATAGCATGATTGACTTAGGCCACTACATTCATCAAAGCATCCAAAATGTTGCCTTAACTCTTGCACATTTTACAGTAAAATGAACCAAAACTTTACTTGTATTAGACTTTGGTTTCTGTCTTACAAATTTCCTCTTACATGAGAGTGTGAATGGAAATTTTCAGTTTCATCATTCATCTCCACAGCTCTTCTTGACTCTGGCAATTTTAATACACACACATGAACCCCAAATCAGGCCCAAATAGATTTTGTCTTTCTTCTTCCTCTCTCACAAATATTTACAAAAACAAAATGCTGACTGCTAATTTACGTCTTTTTCACACGTATGGAGAAGGAATTAACATTAAAAATATCAGAGACACTTTCTGCTTAGATGTCTCTTTTTCTTTCTGTTGTGAGTGAAAGTAGAACATCTCTGCTCTTATGTCTGATGCCTGAAAAACAGGTATGTTCTGAGCTGCTACCACTGCTACCACACCAGTGGCATCACCTGTGATGCAATCAGAAAAATGTCCTCCTTCTGAATTTTTTAAGTCTCTTATGCAGTACGAAGCACTTTTTTCTCTAGACAGTCAGTCAAGGAAGGGCTAGAGAAATTATAAACTGTACTCATGGGACACCAAAATCAGCTCCAAGCCTTATAAACTACCTGGAGAGATTGCAACTGCCATTCTCAACCAAGCATTGCAAAGGCACAGATGAGAGCAGCTGGCCGGGGAACTGGAGCGGCACGGAGTAGTCATGAGACTCAGACTGGGAAGGATGAATTTCACCTCACCAGTCCCTTTACACAACCAGTGCATAGACCCCCAATTACTTTGACCTCATACGAGTGCAGGAGATTGAATTTCACCCAGAGAATTAGAAATACAAATAAACATTTTATTAAATAATTAGAGCCCATAATTGCAGATTACCTTTCATTTGTACTATAGGAAGGTCTGGTATGGCTAGACCCCAGAATCTTGTTTGGTGTCTATGTCACATCTGATTTCTAACTGCCATTTCAGAATTGTTTATTTTCTTTTATTCTATTTCTTTTTCTATTAAAATTGATTCCAGATATCAGAGAAGTAATTAATTTCTCCTCATCCTATATTGAGATAGAAGGCTGAAATAGCAGATCAAGAACAACTTTAATTTTCTTTCTAATAAGAAAATACTCTACTTATTTAATTGTTAACTTGTAATACCTTCTCTTTGCAAGTCTGAGAGGTAACCAAAACATTTTTAGGTGTTTCCCCAATTTTATATACTATGGAGAATGTCAGTAATGTCCCTTAACACTCGTCCAAGTAACATAATAAAGTCCCCCTATTTCAGAATAGCAATGTCAGCAGGAGGCTTAAATATGACTTTGAAATGCTTTCAGTCTCTTGTTTTTAATAAGGTAAATAGGTCATGATTTTTAGTAACACTTAGAGCACGTGTGGCTGATTAAAACTTTATTCCTTATTTTAAAACCCTAATTTGGATCTTGATTCCAATTTTTAGATGAAAACCTGCTAAAAGGTTTTGAGCTGCTATCTTTTACAGTGATTTCCCAGGAACTAAGGAAGAGCACGGACTCAGTCACTCTTGGAGAGAGTGGAAAGATCCTACCACTTCTGGGGAAAACTGCTCTCAGTCAAACTTCTCCAGAATTTCTTGTCTGGATGGGAAAACAGTGAGTTGTCTGTTGCTGCAAATGGCATAGGCTTGTGAATTCCAAGCTGAGCAAAGCACTCGGACAGAACAAAGTCTACTGTGAGGGCTGTGCACAGGACCAACATATTTTTCAAGCACTTGTGGATGGTCTTGAAGGCAAGAATCAGACCAAAGAAGTCAACTAAGCCCCCCAGACCTTGTGCTAATTTTTTAAATGGAAAAACAGAGGCCTTAACATTTTTTATGAATTTGATTATTTTTCTATTTTCAATTTATACGGCAAGGAATGGATAGAACAATGCCACCTGTAGCACTACTGATAACACTTCAAACCCCACCTAAGTCTGAAAATGTAGCATTTGTGATTAGTCATGGTGGTTATTCAGAGGTGCATTAATTGGAGTTACCTGACAAGAATGACAGTGGTTTCACCATTGCTAAAAGTGTGAATGAAGGCATTAGCCAAGGGGATGTAAAATTCTGAAATAATACTAACAGGGAGATGAATTTGTATAGTCTTCTATGTAACATAAGCCATGCCTGAATCACCCTTTTTACACTTTTTATGACTCTTTAAAAAAAAAAAAAAAAAAAAGAATAAAATAAAATGTGGTGCCCGAGTTTCCCTGGGGGGAGGCACTACCAAAATAAAAAGCAAGTCACCAAGCAATATTTTAAAATCACACACATTAGAAGAGATAAATATACTTTCACTACTGAAAAAGTGTTTCCTTTTTCACCGTGAATTTACTAAGGTTTAACTTCTAGCCATTAGATCTTGTTATAGTTTTGTCTGTTAGATCAAAGAGCCCTTTATTAGCAAATTTCTGTCCATCTTGTTGCAGCATCATACTGGCAACCCCTGTTCAGCTGATTATCTCCTACTGACCTTGCCTTCACCCCAAGAGTCCCTTTCATCATCACTACTTTATGCAGTACAGTCACCCAACCATAAATATGTCCTTCATTCTTTGTGAGTACATGTAGGTTTTTACAACTTGCCACATTAAAATGACCTCATGTTGCCAAGCAAGCCAGTTACTTGTCTTCTTTATTATCGCCTGTACCTGCTGCTTTTCTGCCACCTGCAAACTTTTATGGGTTGCTATTTAGAGTTGTCTTCTATATCACTGAAAAAAACAGAATAAAGTGTAAAACTAGTTTTTTTCAGACCCCATTTAGAAGAACAGGCTAATGATAATTTCTGCTTAGAAGCACTTTTTGAGACTTACTGTTTAGCCAGTTTTTAATCCATTTAATATATTACATGTTGATTTTTGCACTGCTCTCATTTCTTAATCAAAGTGTTGTGTTGTAATAAATGGAATGCCTCACTGAAACCTCAGTACTCTATATCAACTCAATTATCTTTAGCAACCAAATTTCTAATCTTATTAAAAATATATTAAGTTACCTTGATAAGATCTATTTCTGATACACCCATATTGACTGAGACTAGGGTTTTTACTCTCTTTTGATTCTTTGTACATTAAGTCTCCTATCAGCCATCCCATCACCTTTTTTCAGTGTTATTATGACAGCAGGCCTGCAGTTACTGACTTCATCCAATTTTCCCTTTTTAAATATCAGTACGTCAATGGCCTTCTTCTAGTCTTCAGGAAAACCTCAGTATTTACAGAAATACTGAAAAGCAATGATAACAGTGCAGAAAAATTAATGCTTTCAAATGAATTGAAGCAAATATTTAAGGCTACTGATCTCAAAATGCCCAACTTTAGAGACCTTTTAACATTTCCTTGCTTTAATATGGCGATGGAATATATATCATGATCATGAGATGATTAATACTTGTGTTTCTCCTCACAACACAGTGTATTGCTGTAATATTATTTACACACCTTCCCATTACCATCTGATAATGGTTCTGTTCCTTTACTAGGATTCCCTTTACTCCTAAACTAATATCAGACAAGGTCTTCTGTCTATACCTCAGGTCTTTTGGTCAATGATCACTCTTTTTAAAAATTCTTTTCTTTGCTTCTCTCTCAGCTTTGGGCAGTTATCACTTTAGATCCATTGCCCTCCTCTTCTCCTCCCCTTTACTTTCATCTTGTTTCTATATTACTTTTTAATTCCCTTTCTTTATAGCTGCCTTCCCTTTCCCACTAAACCAGGCTCTTTTCTAAATCCACACAGCCTTTTCTGTCAGGTATGGAAGTGGTTTTTGGACACCCAGTAAAACATTGTTAAACATTTTCAAACTTCCATTTACATTTTGCTCTTTGATTCCTTTCTCTGGTCTGATATGTCTTTTAATTATTTTCAGGTTTGTGAAATGGTCCTTTAAAAGCGCCAAGTACATATATTGCATTCTGGATGCCCTCCTGACTAGTCTAGCCAGCCTGTCTCCGGGAACAGTGGTTTCCCCTTCTACTGAGATGGAAGCCATCCAACCTCGGCAGTGTGATATCACATATGGTGAAGCAGGTTTCTTAAAAAGAAAATATTTTCTGTGTACAACTTAAATGATTAGGTATTAAAGGTATTACTGTAAATTCGTTGCTGTCTGGATTCTTTGCTTTGCATTTCCTTCCTCTTTTGTTACAGGACATGTAACCTCTGACAGAAATGTTCTACTCTTTCAGCACTTCCTTTAGCACCATTAGGAGTTGCCAAACTGGAAGGTGTCCTGTCTAGAACAGTGATCATCACTTACTCATCTTAATCTTAGAGTCACGTTTCATCTCCTGACTCTCCCAAGACAGAAAAAAATCTATTTGTATGCAACATGTCCCATGCATAATTCAATCTCTTAAGGAAAGAACCCCTAACAAGGACCATTCCATGAATCATGTCTGAACTATATGAATATAATTTGTCAGATGAGTTCTCAGGGTTCTTCTGTCATTTCCATACTGAAAAGATAACTGTGTAACTTTAGGCATGCGGAGTTTACTCTGGCACTCTGTTAGTGAGACCTGTCTCTGGGTTAAAATTCTTCAGTGTTGGAAGGAAAATCCACAAGAAGTTGTCTAGGGCTACTGCAGGAGTACGAAGCTCCTACCCCAATGAGTTACTTTTTAGCGAGCACAGCCAGTGGAGACCAAGGAGGCAATTCAGCTCACCCTAAAGTATCTCTCTTTTCCTAGTAATGAACAGCTAGTATGGTATACTAAAAGAATAAACCCTAAGATATCTGAAGATAATGAGACATTTTTGAAACTCATTGAAAAATGCTGGGGAAGAGTTGGAACTGTTTCACTATTATCTTGTGGCTAACCTCCCGGCAGAAAGAATTTGCCAGTTCTCTCACAAACTTGCTCAACCTAATGCTTGATTTGACAAAACTTCAGTATAGGTCTATGGTTAACACAACATCAGCAAAAAAAATCCTTGAGATTTTAGTGGCTGAAAGTGCACTCATCAAAGTGGCTACAACCATGAAGTGAGAAATGACATTTCAGACAACTTTAATAATGCATTGCTCTTGACCTACAATGCTTACCAGTTGCTTGGTAGGAAGACAAAATATTAGTGTGTTAGGGGATCTTGATTTTAATTTTCATTAGAAGGCAAAATGAACCAAAATAATGTTAATGGAGTCAGCACTGGGTTTCCCCCCTGAATGTCAGCATTGTTTCACATCTAAGAACTTATACACTTATTCTAAGAACTTATTTCAGTTTGGGAGGGAACAGCAAGACAGTATGGAACAGCTGCTCTCTGGAGAATCACTCAAGGTATCTAATGATCCAACTGTTCCAATAAACTGTAAATAATATAAATTCTGACTCTTCTGGAATGAGACAGTTGAAGCTTGTACAGTATGTAGCTGTTACATTGCATTAGATTTAGGCAAAAGAACGATGGACAGAAAATGTGTGAGGCCAGGTGCAAAGTTATAATCACACTAGACATTAAAGAGCCATTTCAGTGCTCTCCTACTTCCTTTAATTTTTATGCCTGAGGAATATATCCATAACAGCCTTATCTTTCTGAGCTTAATACCAGCCTGGAGACTGCACTCCCTGCTGAAAGCAAAGAGATTTATTTCTCTGATTCCTAACTTAATGTTTATTTCTTCCTTCTCTGTACCTCTTAGGTCTTCTTTAACTTGATCATTGAGATGTCTAGGCTTCTGCAGCATCAGTCAGACTTCTCTACCAAGTGCAGTTTCTATGCATCTTTTGTCACAAAAATTAGAGACTCACAATAAAAAGTGCTTCACATGTGGCAAAAGCCACTTTTGCCCCTTATAAAAGTTGGAAAACATACCAGGCCAGATTAATTTACTTGTTCATTAGTACATACTGAGAACTTCAGACCTCCCTTCCCATGTTTCCACATGAATCAGCATTTCAAAAGTTTTATGTTGATTCTCACTCTAAACAAAGCTCAGGAATTTGGAAATCACAGTTATTTTAAATGAAAACAATGCAGACTGAAACATAATTTCATCAGGCTGTGTCATACCTCACATGTTTTCACCAACTTCTGTTTGATATATCATAAAGAACACAAATCTTTTGTAGTAGAGGCTGCTTTCTAACTTTAAAAGTAGGCATAGATTTTAATATAGCTTTGCCACGGCTCCTCACCCTGGACCCTAGATCCAGACAACATTTCATTTGCGCACGTATAAGTGGTCATTGGTGTTAGTGCACTATGAGTTGTATATGATGAAAGTCACTATATTTAGCTTGCTATTTTCACTTTCAATCACTTCAGACTGTCTGATTTTTGCATAATATCATTAAAACCTAAGTCCCATTAAAAAAAAAAAA